>CM046331.1:7877160-8289984 GCA_025403435.1 Artocarpus heterophyllus
AGGTATATTACACGTAAGATAGGTGAATAAAACGTAAACAACATCATCATCAGAGGCTGTCCTGATAATGAACAATAATATTATTCTGAGTTTATCCCGAGAATTTGACAAGAAAAAATGAAATGACGTTTGATCAAAATGAAGAAACGGGATTTAAATAAATAATCAGCATCATTTTTATATTAAGAAGCTAGATTTTTATGATTAGATCATCATCATCATATTGACCAGGAAGGCGTATTTAGTGACTTCCTCTGGGAGTAGTTCAAAAACACGAAAAATTTTCTTTATAGCAACTAAAAGAATTAACCTTGACGTCCTGCCAACTCTAGTGCTCTATGAGTTCACCGCACACTGTGAACGCAGACATCCTGAGATTTAGATTTGAAAAAAAAAATAAAAATCCGATTATATGTACTAAAAAAAAGAAAAAAAATACCAGACACACAATTAATTATATAAAAATGTGCTTAAAATATACATAAATAATTACTTGGTGTCACATGCAATATAAGGAATGCATCCAAAATATGCATGCAGTTCTGTGGAGGTAACATAGAATCGACTGTGAGAACTAGGGGTATTGCCATTAGATTTTAACTTGAAAAATCCGTAACTTAATGAAGAATAAAGTAATTGTTTGGTTATTTTTGGGTATCAAATTCAAATATTTAAGTATTGAAAAAATCCTGTTGGACGTCTCCTCGATAAAGGGTAAAGATGTATTCGTGCAAATTACACAAGTTGGACTGATCCAACAAGAGCATATTAAAGGACCCACGAATACATACACATGGAAAGTATACTTGATTATAATATCCAAACACAGTCTTTGGTTAATCCAACATATAATTTGATTAACACTATCACATATCTATAACGGAAAACTACATAGAATGGCCTCTTACGGATACTTTTTGTTAAAAATGCTATCTTCTTCTTAACTTTTCAAAACTGCCTTTTTATATTTATTTTTTGTTTTGTTTTGATTTATTGTTTGACTTTTTCAACCTCTTTAAACTAAAAAACCCTAATACATTTTTTTCCTCTTTTTTCTCTCAGATCTCTCATTCTCTATTTTTTTCACTGTCTCTCCCCTCTCTGCTCTTTCTTTCCTCTCTCTACTCTCATTTTTTCCACCTACTTCTCTCCTCTCGTTTTCTTCACCTCTTTCTCTTTCTCTTTACTCTGGTCACCTCCATCGTTGCCATCATCGCCTTAGTATGTTGGCGACGAAGATTATCAAGGTTCATCGGCATGCAATCTCCTCCTTTTCTCTCTCTTCATGTGATCTCACTTTCCTAGCCCAACCTCCTAAGTCGCCGCTACCGCCGCAAATCTCCAAGTTGGTTGCTCTTAAGGCATTGGATTTGAAAGCCTTCGATGGAGACGTGATTGCCAGAATCCATAGCAACTTCACAGAGATCGAAGGGAGATTCAAGGCCAGGGATCATTCTCTAACAGTTCTACGACATCACCTCTTTGTTCACCCCGCCTCCCGCCTTGCCATCCCCGTAGATCTCCAAATTGGCCATTTCTGAGGTGTCGGATTAGAAAGTCTCTGACGAGGGTGTGATTGCCAGAATCCACAACCAATTCTTGGAGATTATTGGGAGATTTAAGAGTTGGATCTTTCTCCGAGAAGTAGTTACCAGATTTGGGATCGTTCTCCTACTTCTATCCCAACTTTATTTCTGTAAGCTCTAGAAACATGTCGGTAGCTAACAGAAGCTTAAAGTGACAATGTTAGATTTTTGTAAAGTTCTTGTAATATGTGTGTAAAGTTCTTGAAACATGTGTGTATCTGCATTTTTTTTTCTGATGGAATTGTAATCTGGTAATTTGTTGTAACATTTGAATTAAGTTTTGAATATGAGTTTTTTAATGGTAATTTGGTGTTTTGAAATGGAATTTAATGCATTTTATGAGTATATGGTTTCTTGTAATTTTTGGATTGATTTGTAATATGGTACATTTCATGTTAGAACTTGGCAGGTTTCGAGACAGAATCTAACAAGTTTTATCATTATTGGCACCCCGCACCGGCAATTAGAAGTGGTTAGTGCTTCTTTGTTTCAACAAAAATATATTGGAATATGATAGGTTCTACTTTGGGACCTTCAAGATTCTAATTCGGCACCCACCCCGCACCGGCGACCGAAGACTATTTGGTGCTTCCTTGTTTCAAAAGAAAATATGTTAGAATATATTAGATTCTATTTTAAAACCTACCAGATTCCAATTCGGCACCCCATGCTAGTGATTGGAGGTGGTTGTTGCTTCTTTGTTTCAAAGAAAATATGTTAGAATCAGATGGATTCCACTTTGGAACCTACTAGATTCCAATTCACACTCGCACGGGCAACCGCAGGCGGGTTTTGTTAGAAAAGTAGTACACAACAAAATATTAATTTTTTTTTATATCAGAGTATTTTTCAAAACACAAATTTGACATGTTATATACATAAATTAACCAGATCTTACTAACCTTGGTGTGCCGAAAAACTCTTGTAATCAATGAAGAGAAGTAACATTTCAAAAGGACCTCAACCAACTGGTCTTCTTTGCTATTCTCTATCCACGATCGGAGTAAGTGTGGGCTTACATCGTTCAGCTTTTCCCCGGGTGACTCTCCTTCCAACCAATTGAGCAATACCTAAAGCTATAATTCATGATTTGTGAATGATAGCTCTTCGGGGAGTTTAAGAGTCTCACTGACAGAGTCTCATTCTAGATTTCTTAACTGATCTAAATAATAATGAGACCCACTCCCCTTTTAAAGAGGTTGGGCCTAGGAAGTCAGTCCTTGTTAGATAAGGTCTAAAAAATTTGAATCAGATTCAAATCAGAATCAATATCTAATAAAATCTACGTGAAAATACATGATCCTTTTATTGCCCGATCAACAGGCCGAATTAGAAGATCGGCCTGCCAAACCTCCTCAATCGGCAAGCCAAACTTAAAGATCAGCCTGCTAAACTTGCGATAAAAAGTTCCCTGCGAATCTTTATTTTCATCCGAGATTTTTGAGGTAGAGCCTTAGTTTTAATTCAAATAACCTAATAGAGATTTTATCTGATTTAAATAGTCATATCTAGATAATCTCTAAGAAAATAAATATTCCTGATAATTCAACAAGTTTATCTTGAATTAATTTATTTAAAATTAATCCAATCGATGAATAGACATGAATTATTTAATCACAATAATTCAACAAGTTTATCTTAAATTAATTTTATCACAAAATTAATTCAACTGATAAACAAACATGAATTATTTGATTATACCGAATTTCAGCCAATCTAATAAATCTGACATAAGTCACTAATTATTGAAAAAGCACCCTGTATCATTTCAGGATTTTTGTGAGCTAGCAAAGGGGACCAAATGAACCTATGTAGTTCAAGCTTCCGATAATTATAAAACCCAACATCCTAGATATATATTTCATAATTATCAACTCCAACGTTACTCCACTAAAAGCTTAGAGCTGCACTCTCAAACTATATAGAATTTCGAAAGCCCTAATAACTAAGTCTCCATGACATAGCATAGTGCATCCTATCCCAATAGAATTATCCATAATCAACTTAAGGACAAGGTTTTGTCTTACCTTCTTGATTATTTTTTTATCTTACGTTCTATTATCTCAGCATCAGAAAACTCATCATCCAAAGACAGCATATCATTCGGTTATATCTATGTATTCAAATGGTTGAGCGTTCCAGTTTTATAATTATAGGATAATGCATATGAGAGGACATCTACTACTCCTAAAGAGGAGCTATGGCTTCCATATCTACGAATAATAGGTCCACGCTATGAAGAGTCATGCCTCCAATGTACTGACATGCGTATCACTATAAAACATGGATGTCACCCTTTGGTACATCAGAAGACATAAGTCAAGACAACAGGCCCACTATTCATCTCAGAATTAAGATACAATACAAATGATTGTCTAAAGTGAATCGATTTGCTGAGACAGAATTATTAATCCAAATCAATTCACTTTATGTTCCGATCAAACACATCGTCACTTATGACAATGTGGCAATGTTTCTATTTACGAAGTCCACCTTTGATGGCCAAGACAAACCATCTCCCAATAGGGATATAGACAACATGACAATTTTTACATGAATAAAGTGCCCAACTTTATTCCCTCGATTGTGGATCTTATAATTTAGACCGTCACCTTAAAATTAGTGTCTTTTGTATAATCTATTCATCATATGCCCAATTCTTAAGGTTTAGATCGATAGTCTTAGACTTTTGTTTGCTTAACATACATTCAACAAATATGAACGTAAATAAGATAAGTTTTGGTATATAACTAATAAATAAATTCTTTATTAATAAAAATGTCTCCAAAAACATATTACATTTTTATTCCTTAGGGCATACACTGTCTAACAGGTTTCAGTGGGTTCCACGACACAACCTGGCTGGTTCTAAGACAGAAACTAATGGATTCCACAATGGAATCTAGCGAGTTCCAGCAGGTATTGAGACGACACCTAGTAGGTTCCATTTTATGAGAAAGGGTAACTTGGACTTTTAATAAATCACATTTTTTTAATTAAAGATGGCAGTTTTGAAAAAAGTCTTTTACGAGGGCAGTCTTGAAAAGTTGCTCTTTTAGGGGACGTTCTTCTAAATTGCTCTATTTATAAATCATAGTTGCAATTACTAGCATCTCATGAATAATTTATACGCATAATATAGAAGACCAAATGCTAACTAAGCAAATAAGTAGAAAATAGTTGATGGTAAAGAATTCGTATTTAGATTCTAAACATGTAGTAAACATATATATATATATATATATATATATATATATAATAAGCTCCCTGATAGATGTATCACCTTTGGCAGCATCAGAACATACAGAGGCGTAACTAATATTTTGATGTTCCAATTTGTGCAGCACATGCGAGCTGTAGAATAGAAAAGAGCATGTTAGTTGATTACTCTATATTTTGGACAATTTAATGGAATGTAATATAAAATATTTTAAAAATGACTTATTCTTATCATTATAGATTATTTTGTAGAAAATTTCCCCAAAAAAAAAAAAGTCTCCAGCAGTCAAAATTCAATTCAATTGCCAGCCTAACATTGCAAGTTTGGCTATTCATCATAAAATGAAAAAACATGAAGACAAAACTGAGGAAATATTCTATGAAACCAAACATGTTACGATAGCTTACCATCTCCAAGCCCGAATCCTAGGTGCAGGTTGTCTGAACATGAAATCAATAGAAAGAAAAGAGTTTTCGCATTGGTGGTAGTCTCCTCCATCATTCTTATTGGTGTTGGCCATTTGGGAGAAAGTTGAAGAGGGGACCCAGATAAGGTGTATTAGATCTCTTTGCACATAAGTTAGAGTTTTGCAAACAAGACAAGTAAGAAAAAAATAATTAAAGGACCCTTAATATAATAGAAATGTAACGATGTGTACCTTTGCTTGGTATGATATTGTCCGCTTTGGTCCTAAGTCCTCACGGTTTTGCTCTTGGGTTTCACCCAAAAGGCTTCATACCATTGGAAGGTGGTGTCATTACTTATGAAACACTACCTATGTCCATTCCCAAAAGGCTTCATACCATTGGAGCAAATAAATTTGATTTTAAGATCAAAATTTCTACTGAACAACGCAACTGAATTCAGCCAAATGCAACCTTAACATATAATTCATTCCGCACGATAAAGATAGTAATCAATCCTTACTATTGTTTTGAACTTGCCAACTATTTGTCCACAGCAAGTCTAAAAAACAAAAACCAAGCAAGCTAGCTAGTATAGGAAGCAAAATAACCACCTCAAATTTTCATAAGTTAAAATCTTCACCAATCTCCATTCACATCGTACTCCAACATTAGCACAACTCCATCCAAGAAACTATCCATGGCCTGTGGAAAGAAAACAAAAGGCAGCAAAAAAGAAATGAACAAAGTTACTGAAACTAACAAACCAAGTCATTTAGGTATATAGTAGAAGTAAAAACAATTGATGCATAAGCACAAGTCTATCAAATTGGTAACTGTACATGGGAGAGACATTGATTAAAGGAAGTATATCACAAAATTGTAAGATAAATCTTAAAGCGTGTTAGCATCATTAAACGATCAAATGTTACGCAATTCTTGATAAGAATTGATTTTAGCATTCACAATCAGTAGTATCCTTGACATAATTTATCATTTAGTATAGTGATTTCCACTTTTAGATAGTATCCTTGGATAAACAATACAAAATGGAATAGATAATGTTGCTAGCACAAAGGAAAGATTTCCTAATATGTTAAAAGATAATAGCTACCCATGATGAAATTAGAATCATTCATAGTTCAGTAATCCATAATTTATAATTACAAAAACTTGTAAATTTTTTTAGTAAAAGATTAGCATTTTAACAATTAAATGAAGTTTCTAAAGGTCAATAAGTAAATGAAGTTTCTAAATCAATAACAACTCAACGCAAAAACTTCTACTATAAACTATCTTTTTTGCATACTCGTCCTTCCTTAACTAATCATAAAGGATGGAACACAAGAAAAAAAAAAAAAAAACAAAAAGAAAAAAACAAAAAAACAAAAAAAAAAACCTTTGCTGCTAATAGTCTCGACTACATAACCTTCCCAAAGACTAAGCTAACTAGGAGCGCCAAATTTGTATATACTGGATAGTTTATAATGCAAGGTACAATTACTTGAAAATATCAAATAAAAAGAACTGATAATAAGAAATAAAGGTGTAATAAATTAACTAAGGTGTATAAAAAACGAATATCAATATAAAATACAAAACATGGAACTAATGTAATACCCACATCTTTCCCTGCCTCTCAAAGCATGATGAGGAAGTTATGACTAAATAACCACTGAAGAGCCTCAAAACCTCGAAAGATCTGGAGAAGGTGTTAGTAAAAAGCTTCGTAAAGAGAAATTAAGAAACTCTGAGATAAAACATGCTATATATAATGAATTAATAAAATATCTTTCATACCTTATAAAATCAGAACCACACTTCAGGCAGAAAATCAGATAATAGAACTGCTACAGAGAATGGTGATTAGAAGAGCCTCAACCAACTGGTCTTCTTTACTATTCTCTTTTCCACAATCAGAGTGCGAGTAGGCACACGTCAATTGATTCTTCCTTAGTAACTCTCTACAATTACGAAAGAACAAATTATTGTACTAGATCTTGAACAATAACTCTTTTAGAGTGACAAAATTTCTTCCTCTAGAAATCTTTCTAAACCTCTCAAGTGACCTCACTTACGAAGTAAAACCATAGAAAAAAGTTCTCTATTTATAGTGGTAAGATTAAGACTCATTCTTATTAATTAGGCTTCAAAATTTGAGTTTGGATCAACTTCCCACAGCTAAACCATGTTATGTGGATCGATAACATGGCAAGGGCAGTAGACTGAACTAATATGGAAGCTAGTTATCATGCTTTTCCTAGCTCCTAGAGAGCTATCTAATCCTACCATTTGACCCAATTGGATAATTTCTACTTTATTTGATTCAGGTACCTTTCACAAAATCTCAATTTTAATTTAAACAACCCATTAGGAAAGTTATCTAATTAGAACAGTCATATACTGATAATCCTATATTCAAATAAATATATTTCAAATAATTCAACATGTTTATTTTAAATTAATTTACAAAATTAATTCAACCAATAAATTAAACATAAATTATTAACTCCAATAATCAAATTTAAACAATCTTAATACCAAAATGTCAGGAAATCATGCCATATCATTATAAGAAAATATGTGAACTAGCAAAGGGGACCGATGGACATATATAGATCAAACTCCTATAATTATAAAGTAACATTTTCTGACATGTATATTTTATAATTATCAACTCTAAAGCTATTCTACTAAAAGCTTAGAGCTGTACTCTTGAACTAAATATGAATTACAAAACTCCAATAAGTTAAACATCCATGACATATCATAATGTGTAACATCTCCATAGGATTTCACTAATCGACATAGGGATAAATTCCATTTTACCTTCTTGATTACATTTATTTTATGTTCCTGTTATCTCACAATTGGAAAACTTACTATTTATAACCAATACAAATAGTATACATTTAGTTACACACATGTATCTAAATGGTTGAGTGCTCCAGTTTCTAATCATAGAATAATGCTTATAAGAGAATATAATTAACTTTACAAAAGAGCTATGAATTCCATATCTATGAATAACAAGTCTACGTCATTTAAGAGTAACATCTTTAATGTACTGATATATGTACCTATATATAATTTAGGATGTTACCGTTTAGTATATCAAAAGATACAAGTCAAGATAAGGACCCATTGATTCATTTGAAGATTAAAGTTACACATATGATTGTCTAAAGTGAATTGATTTATACAAACAGAATTATTAAAGAAATCAGTTCATCTTTAGTCCCTATCCAATATATTGTCACCAATGATAATACACCAATGTCTCTATTCGTGGAGTCCTACTTTGATGACCAGGACAAGTCATCTCCTATTAGGGATATAGACTGTAACACCCGCCTGTTTTATGTAACGGATTATATTATATTAGAGATGATGTTAAGTAATTCTAAAGATTTATGATATAATGCTACTAACCATTTTATTCTAAGTGTTATGACAGGTGACGATCACGTAGAATTAATGTGCTCAAGTGTTCATGTTATTTATATTGTATGTTGTATGATGATCCATTAATGCTTTAAATGCTATGATGTATTCTAGCATGTAAGGACAGTTTGGCAGGCCAAATTGTCCCTCAAGCATCGGCAGGCTGGACTTAGTGGAATCGGCAGGCAGAAGTGAGGAATCAGCTGGCCGATGACAGCTGACGAGTAGTCAGCAAAAGTCTCTCCAAATTTGTGACTAAGATAATTGTCATGATTGGATGGTGTAATGTGATTGATTGGCATATTCTAGGATTAATTTTCTCATTTAAGGAAATAAAATAATTTACTTTTGATTGATTGGAATTGTTTTAAGTGGTTTCCTATTTTTAGAGGCCAAAATATGGTAAGTGAAGCTAATCAACTTGACTTTCCCCCAATCCTCTCCTTTCCCCACACCAATTAGCCAACTTTTAATCAAAAAAATTTCTAATAATAATGGAAAAGACAAGCATCCTCATGTACGTTACTCTCATTTTTCCTTTTCACGATAATTTTGTTCTCTCTCTCTTTATTTTTCTTAGGCGTTTCCTCTCTCTCTCACTCTCTCTCCTCTTCACATTTTCTTCCTTTTCTCCCTCTCAAATTTCCCTGCTAATTATTTGGAAGAAATATTGAAATTTCTTTGGTTGAATTCGAAGGAGTTTGAGAAGAAATTTTTTTAACGTAAGAACTCTTTTTCGGTATTTCTGAAATGCATTTCTCCTCCTTAATCCGACTGCCATAACTTTGTCTAGGAATTTTATTTTGCTTTGAAATTTTAGTATGATGTTCATATATGTGTTACGTAATGTTCCTCTAAGTTTCACATTATTTCGACATTTCTACATTAAGATATGAATTTTCTTTTCTCTACCCCTCATAGTGAAATGTTGCTATTTGATTATGTTGCACAAAATATGGCTTTTAGGTCAAGGGGCAATTGTGCTTTGATTTTTATGAAATTTGGTAAATATGTTCATGTATATGTCATGTTATGGACTGGAAAGTTTGGCGATGATTTGATGAATATTTTATGTGATATGGAATTTCCATTCAGACTGGGTTATGAGACTGCTTTGTCAGTAAATTGTTGGACTCCTTGCTTTGTGATGTTTTTGTGTGACTAAATAATTTTATTTGGTGACAAGAATTTATGTGGTACTGTAAATATATGTTAAAAGTTATCATTTGAATTTTAGGGTTATAATAATTTTATTTTAAATTATTGGAATATGATGATTGCATATAACTCACTGCCAGAATTGTTTATGGTTGTTTTGTCTCTGAATTCAAACATACATTTTGAATTGTATGGAATTTATTTAAAGGTGATTTTTGGATATGTCATAGTTTTATGTTTCTTTTATATGTGTTAATTTTCATGGATTTTCTATAGTTTTAATAATGTGTTAAACGAGCCCATTTATGGTGTTGCTCACTATTTTGTGTTGATTGACAGATTTTTATGTCATGAAATTATGACTTGTTTAAATGTTAAATGAAATATGTTATAATCTATGTTCAAGAGGATGAATGTATGTGAGATGATATATGGTAATAGATGTTATGTTGTGGTGATTAATTCATTGAAAATATAAGTTAATTGTCATTTTTTTTAATGAATGTATGACATGAATACAACATGAAGTGAGCACATCGAAACCGCGGCGTCGTCACCTATAAAATTAAGGTTAAGTAGGCTAGCTAAAAAGGTAAGTATATTCTCACCTACAACATGATGTGATTTATGAAAAGTATGAAATCTATGTTTATGATGGTTTTATAATGATTTCCACGACTGGTTATTCATGATGTTATTATTATAAAAGTTGACTTTTAAAGTTTACGTATGTTTTGATGATGATGTTTTCTAAAGTACAGAAGTATATATTATTGTCTATATATATGTATCACCTAAATAAGTGTTGCATACCCATGTTTATGTTATGTTATGATGTCATGTTTGGTTTAGGATTAGCTACCCTTCTCCTCTCATGACGGCAGCGCCTACGATGATGATTATGGTGCAACACTTGGGCCCTTAAGATAAAATGAATTAAGTTTTAATATGGACAATGTAATGAAAGATATGTTCCTACGAAAATGTGCCTAGTGCACTATGATGATGATGATAATGATGATGATGTACATAAAATGTTTTAAGTTGTGAGATAATAATGTACTTACTAAGCATTAGCTTATCCAGTTTTATATCATGTTGCAGACAAGGATAAGGAGGTTATAGACTAGGTGGAGGGCATGGAAAAGCGTGTGAGCTAAACAAGATGAATTGTAATCGGAAGAACACCAAGGAAGAAAGTTTTTAATGATTAAATCAAGTTTTATAATTTGAACATGTTTATTTGATAAGTTTTAAAGAATTCATGAACTATGTTTTATTATTTTATCTTATCATTTTAAGTATATGGTCTTTCGCATATTGAAGTATTGATTTTCATTTTAAAAATTAATTTTCTAATTTTTCTTAGTCGGTCAGCCTGTCGAACGATGATGATCGGCCTGCTGAGCCTAGCAAAAGATTAAAACCCTTTTTTTGCAGAGCCTCGGGAGGCCTGTCGGTGGATGTTTTCTGGCCTGCCGAAGTCTCAAGTTTGGCCTATCGAATAGTGAGAGCTGATTGTTTTAAAATGTTGTGATGTTTCTTTTTAAATTATTATCTTATTATTTAGAATGTTTAACTAATTAAAGAATGTTTATGATGAAGTAAATTATTGTTATTATTATTATTATGGATTAAATTATTAAATGTTGTAAAAAAAATGCATGCATGGATCCTGAGTATGATTTCTTAATTATGTTTCCAATTAAGTTTTATGTTTTTCAAAACAATTAAGTTTGTTCAAATGGTTTATCCTAAAATAAAAGTATGTGAGGAATGTATGTAACGACATCTGTAATGTTCGTAAGGGGATGCTACAGGCTTTGGTATCAGAGCAAATTTTCGTTTACAATTCATATCGCTACACGTTAGTCTAAGTCCTCCAAGTAAGTATGTTTTAAAGTTAAATGTTAAGATGCAAGTATGATGATAAGAATGAGGTTTAGATGTTTAATGATTAATACCCTAGTAGTGAAAACCTGTCTCATAAACTAGAAGGTTATTTATAAGCTCCTAATTCTTTTAGGAAATTGACAATGGACGGCCACAGAAGAATGCAAACCCGTACCTGACTAATGAAAGGCTTATGATGATGATCGTCGAGCTGCAAAGGATCATCGAGCTGCAAAGGCAGTTGGAGGATCAAAGGAGAGAAATCGCAGAATTAAGGGCCAGCGGCTAGAATGGCAAACGATGAGGTAATGATGAGCCTCTTCCTCCTCCTCCCCAACCACAAGTCAACGAAGTCCCGGCTCCTACTGTTGAGCCTAGAATGGTCCATCAAGAACCCTTACTAGTAAGATGGAAGAGGGTTAAGCCGGCAGACTTTGAAGGCTCTAAGGATTCTCTAGTCGCACAAGGATGGTTAAAGATGATTGAGGCCACTCTGAGACTCATGGAATTTACGAATAATGAGAAGGTCCTCTGTGCATCGCACTGCCTCATCATGGAGGCTAGGATTTGGTGGGACGGCATCGAACAGAGCAGAAATGTTGAAGAGATGACATGGGATGACTTTGTTCATGAGTTCAACATGAAGTTTTTCACATGAACATTACAAGGAAGCATTATGAGGAGTTCAAGAACCTGCGCCAGGGGAATATGTCAGTTATAAATATGGTGACAAAGTTTGATCAATTAGCTCACCTTTGCCCAGGGATGGTTAATGATGAGAGTGAAAGGGTTAGAAGATTGATCAGAGTTCTCAGACCAGAAATTGCTGCAATAGTTGATGGGGCAAGTCCACCAAGAAACCAAGAGCAGGTCGTTCTGAGGGCCCAACGTACTGAGTTCCATCTGTCCAAGTTAAGAAGGAACCAGCCTTATTCTGGTCAGCAGCCAATAATGCAAATAGCTAGAACCGCCCTCCACACCGGTACAACAACAGCAACAATTAGAACTGGAGGAATAACAAGAGGAAGGGCAATCCTCAGAACCAACAAAACTAGGGCAACAAGAAGCATAATAGCGGCCAGCCCGACAACAATAACTACAGATAGTTTCAACCATGCACCAAATGTGGTAAGAAAATATCTGGAGAATGCCACATGGGGACGAATCAATGTTTTATTTGTGGGCAAGAAGATCATTTTACCAAGAACTGCGCCAACCAGACGAATGTCCAAGCCCAACAGAGAGCTCCTCCTCAAGCCCAACTTCATTAGATGCAAGCTTCCTTAGAAGGGTCACTAATCAGTCAAGGAAGACTTGAAGCGCCACCTACGAATGCCTGCATCTATGCCATGATGAAAGAACAAGTGATTGCTAAAGCCTCTAATGTGGTCACAGGTCAGATATTAAGTTTTTCTATTGATGCTTATGTCCTTCTTGATACGGGTGCCACACATTCTTTTATATCTACGTCATTTGCTAAGAAGTTAGGGGTTCATTTAGAGCCTATGAGATAGGGATTCACTACGACACTACCCTCTGGGGAAGTGATACTATCTACAGCACTGTCTGCGTATAGTACCTCTATAGATTTCTGATAGGGAACTCTTCGTCAACCTTATCATGATCGACATGTATGACTAGGATATGATCCTTGGAATAGATTTGCTGAGCAAGTACAATGCTTTCATTGAATGCCGAAAACGAAAAGTGATTTTCTATCCAAAAGGGGAACAGAAGTTCGTGTATGTTGGCGAGTCCTGGAAGAAACACAGTATGTTTTTATCTACAATGAAAGCAAGGAAATTGCTAACTAGTGGCTGCATGGGCTATTTGGCCAATATAGTAGATAAAAGCCAAGAAGAAAAGATAAGAATTGAAGATGTTCTAGTAGTACGAGAATTTTTGGAGGTGTTTCCAGATGAACTGACAAGCTTACCTCTTGATAGAGAAATTGAATTCGAGATTGAGCTCGCTCCAAGCACCGACTCGATTTTGAAAGCACCGTACAGAATGGCCCCGGTAGAATTAAAGGAGCTTCACAGGCAATTAAAGGAATTGCTTAACAAAGGCTTCATTAGGCCGAGTCACTCACCATGGGGAGCTCCAGCTTTGTTTTTTAAGAAGAAGGATGGCTCTATGAGGCTATGTATCGATTATTGAGAGCTGAACAAGGCAACAATCAAGAACAAGTACCTGTTGCCTCGAATCGATGTTTTGTTTGATCAGCTCAAGGGTGCATCTATGTTCTCAAAGATTGATCTGTGGTCAAGATATCATCAGCTGAAGATTAAAGAAGGAGATATTCCTAAGACAGCCTTTAGATCGAGGTATGGTCACTATGAGTTTGTGGTTATGTCTTTCGGTCTAACGAATGCACTTGCAGCCTTCATGGACCTGATGAATCAGGTATTTAAGGATTTCCTCGATAAATTTGTCGTCGTGTTTATAGACGATATTCTTGTTTACTCGAAGAATCAAGAAGAACATATGGAGCATCTAAGAATTATGCTGGAGATATTAAGAAGACATAAGAAGACATCGGCTGTATGCAAAGTTCTCCAAGTGCAAGTTCTGGCTCGACAGAAAGTATTTTTTAGGGCATGTAATATCGAAGGAAGGGATTATGGTGGACCCTGCTAAGGTAGAGGCTGTTCTCAACTAGAAGCAACCGACGAACGCAAGTGAGATAAGGAGCTTCTTGGGCCTAGCTGGTTATTATCGGAGATTCATGGAAGACTTCTCTAAGATAGTAGCACCACTCACGAATCTAACTCACAAAGGAAAGAAGTATGAATGGACAAAAGCATGCGAGAAAAGTTTCCAAGAATTGAAGAAGAGGTTGACGACAGCTCCAGTATTGGCTATTCCAGAAGGAAACGGCGAATTTGTGATTTACAGTGATGCATCTAAGATGGGCCTTGGAGCTGTTCTAATGCAGAATGACAGGGTGCTTGCTTATGCATCGAGACAATTGAACGCTTATGAAAAGAACTATCCTACTTATGATCTTGAGTTAGCGGCTGTTGTATTTGCATTAAAGATATGGAGACACTACTTATATGGGGTCCAATGCAAGATCTTCACAGATCATCAAAGCCTAAAGTACTTCTTCACGCAGAGAGACTTGAACATGAGACAACGAAGATGGCTTGAATTGGTGAAGGATTATGATTGTGAAATCCTGTATCACCCTAGAATGACCAACCGAGTGGCTGATGCTTTGAGTAGGAAGACAACGGCTACACTAATGTCATTACAAGCAATGTCCCAACCTTTGAGAAAGGAAATTCTGGACTTCGGTTTGGAACTTATCACAGGCCAGCTGTCAGCACTCACTCTTGCTCCAACGTTGCATGATGAAATACAGAGTAAGCAAGATGATGATATGAGCCTCGCAAGGATTAAGCAGGAAATGAAAGAAGGGAAATGTGAAGAGTTTCGTGTTGCGGATGATGGAACTCTATACCTCAAGGACCGCTTATGTGTTCTCGATGTTGATGGCCTAAGGGAAAGAATCTTGGCAAAAAATCATGATACTCCTTACTCAATTCATCCAGGTGCAACAAAGATGTATAATGATCTAAGGGATAACTTTTAGTGGTTTGGAATGAAGCGTGATGTTGCCATGTTTGTAAGGAAGTGTTTGACATGCCAGCAAGTTAAAGCTAAACACCAGAGACCTGGTGGTGATTTATAGTCAATCTAGATACCAGAATGGAAGTGGGAGGATATTGCAATGGATTTCATTACCGGTTTGCCCAAGACTATGAATGGTTATGATGCTATTTGGGTTGTTGTGGATTGACTGACTAAGACGGCACACTTCGTTCTTATCAAAATCACTTACTCTATGGAACGATTAGCAGAACTCTATGTTAAGGAGATTGTATGACTTTATGAAATTCCCAAGTCAATCATCTCAGATTGTGATGGCAGGTTCACATCTAAGTTTTGGAAAAGTGTACAGACTACAATGGGGACCAAGTTACATTTCAATGTCGCTTTCCATCCTCAGATAGACAGCCAAACGAAGAGGTCAAAGTTAATTTTAGAGGATATGCTTTAGGCCTGTACTCTAGATTTCAAGACCAACTGGTGTAAAGTGCTATCATTAGTGAAATTCACTT
This sequence comes from Artocarpus heterophyllus, assembly GCA_025403435.1. Taxonomy (NCBI): domain Eukaryota; kingdom Viridiplantae; phylum Streptophyta; class Magnoliopsida; order Rosales; family Moraceae; genus Artocarpus; species Artocarpus heterophyllus. The sequence continues at coordinate 7,892,993 of CM046331.1, forward strand.
ATAACAACAGTTACCATGCGACAATTGGAATGGCACCTTACGAAGCCCTATACAGGTGAAAATGCAGGTCGCCTATATGTTGGCGTGAAGCTAGTGAGAAGAAGTTGATGGAGAGCGTTGACACTAAAAAGACTGATTTTATCAATGAAACTTCTGAGATAATAAAGTTGATAAGAAGAAGGATAGAGACCACTCAAAGCCGTCAGAAGAGTTATGCAGACAAGAGAAGAAGACCCTTAGAGTTCGCCATGGGCGAATCCATGTTTTTGAAAGTTGCATCGATGAAAAGAGTTATAAGGTTTGGGAAGAAAGACAAATTGAACCCGAGGTTTATTGGACCTTATGAGATCGTGAAGCAGATAGGCAAATTAGCTTATCAGCTGAGGTTGCCTTCAAAAATGTCTGCAATGCATGATGTGTTCCATGTTTCTATGCTCAAGAAATATATCCTAGACCCTATGCATGTGATTGAGCCACAAGTGATCGAGATACGAGAAGACTTAAGTTATGAAGAAAAGCCAGTGGAGATACTCGATCGAAAAACCAAAACCTTGAAGAATAAAGAAATTCCATTGTTCAAGGTTCTCTGGCGAAATCATCAAGTAGAGGAAGCTACATAGGAACGTGAAGATGGCATGAGAACTAAGTTTTCGCAACTGTTCTGAGTTTTGAGGATGAAATTCTTATAAGGTGGGGAGAATTGTAACACCCGTCTATTTTATGTAACAGATTATGTTATATTAGAGATGACGTTAAGTAATTCTAATGATTTATGATATAATGCTACTAACCATTTTATTCTAAGTGTTATGATAGGTGACGATTACGTGGAATTGATGTGCTCAAGTGTTCATGTTATTTATATTGTATGTTTTATGATGATCCATTAATGATTTAAATGCTATGATGTATTCTAGTATGTAAGGACAGTTCGGCAGGCCGAATTGTCCCTCAAGCATCGGCAGGCCGATGACAGCTTACGAGTAGTCAGCAAAAGTCTCTCCAAATTTGTGACTGAGATAATTACGATGATTGGATGGTTTAATGTGATTGATTGGCATATTTTACGATCATTTTAAGTATATGGTCTTCCGCATATTGAAGTATTAATTCTCGTTTTAAAAATTAATTTTCTAATTTTTCTTAGTCGGTCGGCCTGCCGAGCAATGATGATCGGCTTGCCGAGCAATGATGATCGGCTTGCGAAACCTAGCAAAAGATTAAAACCCTGTTTTTGTAGAGCCTCGGGTGGCCTGCCGGTGGATGTTTTCTGGCCTGCCGAAGTCTCAAGTTTGGCCTGTCGAATAGTGAGAGCTGCTTGTTTTAAAATGTTGTGATGTTTCTTTTAAAATTAAGATTTTATTATTTGGAATCTTTAACTAATTAAAGAATGTTTATGATCAAGTAATTTATTATTATTATTATTATTATTATGGATTAAATTATTGAATGTTGTAAAAAAAAATGTATGCATGGATCTTGGGTATGATTTCTTAATTATGTTTCCAATTAAGTTTTATGTTTTTCAAAACAATTAAGTTTGTTCAAATTGTTTATCCTAAAATAAAAGTATATAAGGAATGTATGTAACGACATCTGTAATGTCCGTAAGGGGGCACTACATAGACGACATAGCAATCTTAACATGAATAAAGTGTCAAACTTTATGCCCTCAATTGCGGACCTTTTATATTTAGATTATCACCTTAAGATTCATATCTTTTGCATATTTTGTCCATTATATGTACAATCTTAAAGCTTTAGATTGACAGTCTTAGACTTTTGTTTACTTATCATACATTCAACATAAATGAATATAAGGATATATTTGATATATGAAATAAATATTAAACTCTTTATTAGTAAATGTCTTAAAAACAATTAGATCATTTAATCCTGAGGGCACCTAGTCTAACAATCTCCCACTTACCTTAAGTAAGTAAATATGACATGTTATACATCCCCCTAGCCTCGACATGTTTCTCAAAATCCCTCTTTTGTAGTGTCTTCGTGAAAAGATCAACTATATTGTCCTCGGATGCGATCTTGTATATTGCAACATGCCTAATCTGTACGAAGTCCTTTATCACATGATACTTCTGATGTATGTGCATACTCTACTTATGAAATATTGGTTTCCTGGCCTTAGTTGTCGCTATAGTGTTATCACAATACAACATTATCTGCTTGTCCATGTTGAGAACTACCTTAAATCTCTAAGGAACTTATAGAGTCATACAACTTCTTTCAAAGCTTCACTGCTAGTCACATACTCGGTCTCCATTGCTGAATCAAAAGTGCAATCTTGCTTAATACTTCTCCAAACAATGGCGCCTTCTCCTAGAGTAAACATAGATCCCAAAGTCAATCTCCTAGAATCCAAGCAGGATTGAAAATCTAAATCAATGTATCCAAAAAGTGTTGGATCCTTACCAAAAAACACTAGTATATAACCTCTAGTCCTTCTAAAATACTTGAAAACATCCTTGACAACATACCAATGGTTCGGCCCTAGATCCGATTGGAATCGATTTCCTATCCAACTGTATAGCATATGTCAGGCCGTATATAAAGCATAGCATACATGAAACTAGCCCACTACCGAATCATAAGGCACATTCTTCATGTATTCTCTTTCTTCATCAAACCTTGGATAGTCTTTCTTAGAAAGCAATTCCAAACCTATATGGTTGCTCACCTTTTGAGAATTTTACATTGCATACTTCTTGAGAATTTTTTTCTATATAGGAAGCTAAGGATAAAAGCTATCATTTTGTTCTTCCTATCTCGAAAGATTTGGATATCCAGAACATAATTAGCTTCACCTAAGTCTTTCATGTCAAGCTGCTTCATTAACCATACTTTGACTATTAACAACGCCCCAACGTTATTGCTGATAAGCAAAATCTCATCTATATAGAGCAGTAGAAAAACCACCTACACCTTTAATGTGTTTATAAACACATGATTCATCCATGTTTTGTATAAGTCTTGATCACTTGATCAAATCTTAAGTTCCAAGAATGGAAAGCTTACTTAAGTCCATACATAGACTTTAGCAACTTGCATACTTTATTCTCTTGACCTTTAGCTTTGAACCCGTCTGGTTGCACCACATAACTGGTCTCATCAAGATGGCCATTCAAAAAAGCCGTCTTTATATCCATTTGCCTAAAGAATGTAGATGGACTTAAGCATGACCATAGGCGAAAAAGTTTTCTCATAATCGATTACTTTCTTCTACATGTATCCCTTTGCTACCAGTCTAAACTTATAAGTTTTGAGTTTACCATATGCACCCTTTTTCTCTTGTAGACCCACTTACACCCTATAGGTTTTACCCCTTCGGGAATGTCCATAAGTTGCCAAACTTGATTAGTCTTCATAGATTTCATCTTAGCATTCATAGCTTCTATCTAGATCTTTGAATCTACATCCTCCAAAGCCTCTTTGTAAGTGTAAGAATCTCTATTGTATTCAACCGATTCAACCAAATAGGCTTCATCATCGAACATATATCTTTTAAGTTGATGCACGGTTCTCTCACTACGTCGAAGCTCCCTAGGTTGTTGTTTGCCAGTTTTTCTACATTGATTGGATTGGTTTCTACTATAACTTTCAGAGCGATAGTATCGCTTCGTCATCTCCTCGAGTACCACCTACTACAAGACTTAAAGTGGTTCATGTAACTTTCCTTGAGGAAAGTTGCATTTTTAAAAACCATGACTTTATTTTTTTTTTAGTTTATAAAAATAACCACCTTTAATCCCTTTGGATATAATACAAACACGTACATTTCTAACATGCTTCCAACTTGTTCGCTTCCTTATCTAGGATATATGCAAGACATACCCATATGTGAATATGGTTTAAGGATGTCATCTTACTTGTCCACAACTCGTGAGGACTTTTAGGAACTAATTTTGAAGGTGCATTATTCAAAAGATAACATGCGGTTTGTAGTGCATATCCCCAAAAAGATAGTAGCAATGTTAAATAACTTATCATGGACCTTACCATGTCTAATAAGGTCTTATTTCTTATCTCAGCCACTCCATTCTACTGTAGAATGTCAGGTGTAGTCAATTGGATAAGATCCTATTCTCTATTAAGTGTCCTAAGAAATCATTTGAGATGTATTCTCCAACTCGATCAGATTGATGCAACCTTATAGGGCTTATCCTAATTACTTCTCCACTTCCACTCGAAACTCCTTGAACTTGCAAAAAATTTTGCTCTTATGATGCATAAGGTAAACATACCCATATCTCGAGTAGTCATCAATAAAAATGACGAAATACTCTACCCTTCTTGCGCCTTAATGTTCATGGGACCATAAACATCAGTATGTACAAGTTCTAAAACTTCTTCAGCTCGATTGCCTCTAGACCCAAACGGTCTTTTAGTCACCCTGTCCTTCAAATAAGAGTCACACTATGGTATAGATTTCATCGTTCAATTGCTTAAAGGTCCATCCTTTACCAACCTTTGAATCCTATTAAGCCCTATGTGACCTAATTGCAAGTGCTAAAGATAAATTTTATGAGAGTGAGAAGTTTTAAGTCTTGTAGAGTTATCATTGATCTCAATGTTTAGCAGTGAGTCCATTTTAGGTTTGATAGAATATAGGTTGTTCTGCATCCATCCGCTATAGATTAAAATATATGCTTTTACAAACACAACTTGATTGTTAAAAGAAACTAAATAAGAATCCTTAGATAAACAAGCAATAGAAATTAAATTCCTTTTAAATTTAGGAACATAAAAATAATATCTTAAAACTAAACTCCTATAACTATCAATAAAGATGGACATCTCCCACTACTTCAGCCAACACTAGAGTCCTATCGCCCATCCTCAACATGAAGTGCTCATTTAGCAAACTTCTCATTTCCTTGAAGGCCCTATAGAGAAACACAGACATGGTTACTCGCTCTAGAATCTATGACCTAAGTGTCATTTGATTCTTTAATTAAACAATTTTCAATAACTAGAAGTTTATACTTACCTCTTTTAGCTAGGAAGTCCTTGCAATTCTTCTTCATATGTCCCGACCTTCTTGAAACACGTTAGCTTTAGCGGGCTTCTCTTCTTTTTCTTCTTCTTATCCTTACTATTTGCCAAAATAAAAGACTGCTTGTTCTTGGCCTTTTGCTTCTTTCTATTCCCATAGTTGGTGTTGGAACCCAATGTAACCACCAATTTCAACTAGTCACCAGCCAGAGCTTCCATGATCAAGTTTTCAAACTCCTACAACTCAGTTAAGGTCATATCTTCTCTATTGCTTAAATTATATAAGCCCTATATGGGATGAACTCCTTAGATAGAGTCTCAGAAACCATAGTCATCCTATGACAGCATTGATGTCAGGCTGCGAGGATAACCATGGCTAACGTCATGTGATCCTTCACAAATGTCCTCAGGTTTTTGTTTATAACTGAGAAGCTTTTGAATAGCGTCTTGCCGCTTCGTCAAGGCTTGGCCTCCAAACATGTCCTTAAGATTATCCATGATCTACCTAGCAGTTTCATAATCTTTATATTGAGCCTATAGCACGTTATTCAAGCTAGCCATGATATAGCAGTGGGCCTGATAATTAGTATCCCGCCAATGATCATACGTTTGGATTTGTTCTTTTGTGGATTTGTCCGATAGACGCAGGGAAGACATGGTATGGTTAGGACGAATTTCACTTTCTCAAAGAATAGGACAATATTCTAGTTCTTTTTAACAAGTATCAATGATAATGCACTTTTAGATAGTTTTGTTCTACAATAAAGATTCATATATCAAGCATAAGCAAACATCCAATAATAATTTAGTGAAATAACACAAACATATAAGCAAACATTTTATATGTTTATGTCTCAAAACATTGAAAAAATCACAATTTTACAATAATAATTCCTAACTCAGAATTCAACAAGCCACCTAAGGGAGACTTGCCAATTTCAATTAGGAAACATGGATCCCATCCAAGTAGTATATTCGATCTAAGACTTGTCTTGGTCTAGTATATACTAATAATCACTTTCTTTGACCATTAATTCTGTAAACATAGCTCCTAAGGGAGATTAATAATAAAATTAATCTTGAGTGTTTAACCATCACTTCAACTGCTTTGTCCATGGTTTATAATTGTTACTAGGGATGATCAATGATAAAACATGCTAAAGCAAATTATCCTTTCAGAGATCCAACCCAATACATGATACATTCCTTCTTGGGGTCGGAACCATGATGTCAACCTATGGATCAATGGTAGAGGCCTCAGGTTTACTTTTCAAAAACCTTCTCCCACTCAATATTTTTAGAAGACCAATTTTTATGTTAACAAGCATGAACAATTTTTAATGAGCAGTATTCCCTATTCTATATAGCATATTATCAACATACATGGCATAATATATTATAAAGCAAATAAGCAACGCATTAAGCAAAGCTACAAGCAATATTATAAATAACCGTAATATTATGGTTCCATCCTAAAGAGAAGAAAATAAAGATTACAAAAACTTTGATCAAATTTGGTATCTTTTCATTGCATCCTTCTTCATGTAGCATTTATCCTTAATACTGTCCGATTATCATAAAATTTTGCAAGTTTTTCTCAAAATTGTTTTATTACAATAAAAACCTTTGAAAAATAACAAAAAAAAAATCCTCTGACGTTGTGCGATTGACTACGTATAGACTACGTATAGCAGATGGTTATATATATACGTTCGTACAGATGAAGTTTTGATATGCATGTATATATGAATACATTTTTTTTGGAATTCGTGTTTATTATATATATATCTATATATATGTAATTGTGTTTGTTGGATTTGTATATATATGTATATATATGTTGAGGATAAATGCAGTTGCAGCGATGTGCATTTGCAGAGATGGAAATCATTTTAGGGCAAATACGCTTTAGCTTTTCTTTTGAAATTTCCTTGTAGCGGTGGTTTTTCATGAGAATGGGCAATACAGTTAGTTTGAAAGATCATGGGAAAATTGGGAAATTGAGAAATAAGAAAAAGAAACAGAAAAAGAGTGGTTGTGGGAGAGAGAAAAACGAAAAGGCTTCCTTATCCTTTCTGAGCGCTTCTCAATTTGTTTTTGGCGCAATTAGGAGATACAATCCACAACCCATGTTGTTGTAGCGTGGGCTTAATTCCGTTACTTAAACAAAAAATTAAAAATTTATGAGATAAAATTAGAAACTCTAAAAGTTTATAGGTAAAATGACGATTTTTAAAATTCAGATAATAACATGAGAAGTTTAAAAATTTAAAAGACAAAGTGGTGATTTTTAAAGTTTAAGAAACAAAGTGAGAAAAAACTTAAAACTTAAGGGTTATGGAGGTTAATAATTAAAAAAAAAAAAAAAAAAGAGCCTTCCTTTAGTTGCATACTCTTTATTGCAGTAAATTTTGTAAAAGTGTATTTTTATCCTAAATATTGATTTTTCCCTTCAGGTGTAAGATTTTTATTTATGTTTCTTTTCCAACCGGAACAGGCCAATTATTCTGAAGGTGATTTTTTTGAAAATAAAAGTTCTTACAGTAATTTCCTGAATGGAGTTGAGTTTTTTCTCATTGCAAACTGCTGCAGGCAAAGCCACAGTACGGCTAGAAGGTGATAATAAGTTTGAAGATAAAACATTAAGAGGTCTTAATCCTTACTATATGATTGAGAAACTTCCAACTTTGTTATCATCATTTGGTGAGGTGAGAGTTTATGGATACACAAGTCCCATGAATAGCTCTCCACCATCTCACGAGTTTGTAGAGCCTAATTTATTTCTCTGACAGAATCAGTACTTAAATCAACTTGATTTTGAGGGGCGCCGACTTTAGAGGTTAGGTTAGAATCAGTACTGAGAGATGCGAGGTTCGTGATTTCTCTTGTAATTTTTTTTATCATAGGAAAATTATGCAGCGATGAATAGTGGAGATAGATAAACCATTAGAGTGTACATACAATTCTTAACAACTTGGCAAAGATACGCAACCGCCGAATCTAGCAAGCAATTGCTGTATTATCATTAAAAATATGTAGTACATTTACAAATGCCGTTTTCAAGTAAAATAGATGAGAGATCTTCAGCCTAACCTAAGTTGAGGCTATTTCAATCTCATATTTTCTCATGACAGGGGTTCCATGGACAAAGTTAGAGTAGGGAATTTGAGAGGAATCCGAATCGGGAAAGCTACTTGTTTGCGTCGCATGGCCAGGGAGAACCGGGCCTGAATTTTCAGACATCATGTACTTAAAAGGGTTTGAAGGTGTAGGAATCTCTAGAGCTCCTTCCAGCATTTTCACCACAACACCTATCGAAGGCCTAAATTGTGGCCTTTCCTGAACACACAAAAGAGCTACTTCAAACATTCTCTCTGCCATTTCTTTATCATTCTCGTCTATACCACACACAACCATCAAATCTCCCATTTTTCCACATTCAAACTTCTTCCACACCGACATCGGAAACCACTCTTGGCTATCGGGAAGACTACTGTCGATGTTCCTTCTCCTTCCCACAATTTCGAACAAAAGCATTCCGAAGCTATACACATCACACTTGTGAGTTATAGGAAATGGCATCCAGAGCTCCGGAGCAGCATAACCAGGAGTACCTCTTCCTCCAGTCATAGTTATGTGAGTATTTTCTCTGTTACATAGTTTAGCTAAACCGAAATCAGCGACTTTGGGAGAGAAATTTGCATCTAAAAGAATGTTTCCCGGTTTTATGTCGTAATGGACTATTCTTTGTTGACATTCTTCATGCAGGTAAGCAATTCCTCTTGCAGTTCCCACAGCGATTTCATGAAGCCTTGTGAAACTTAAGATTTTGTTCTCGTGGAATAAAAACTTGTCAAGGGATCCATTTATCATGTATTCGTAAACAAGAGCCCTCAAGTTCCTCTCGAAGCAGAAACCGTAAAGGCGAACCAAATTAAAATGATGAACTCTACCAATTGTACTTACTTCTGCCATGAACTGTTCTTCAATTCTCTTGTCAGAGCTTCCGTTGAGAACCTTCACTGCCACGATAGTTCCATTGGTGAAAATTCCCTTGTAAACCGCTCCAAACCCTCCCGAGCCTAACAAGTTTGTGAAGTTATCGGTGGCAATCCTGAGTTGCTGAGAAGTGAACCTGATGGGCTTCTCCCTTTCCATGTCGTTGAGGAATTTGTCCATCGTAAGCGTCAGAAATCGCAAGTCTGGAGCTGCAGACTCGGTTTCTATCTTTGCTCTTTTGACGCAGACTGCAACTAAAATAAGAACCTTCACAACAATAACTACTGCAAAAAGTAATTAAGAACTGAAATCAATAAGAAACCTCAAAATCCCACTTGGAATAAACAAAAACCAAAGTAATTAAGAAGGATAATAAAACAATACCTAAGCTCACAATAATGGCAGCTTCAGCCGAAGATGATACCCGTGTGTCCTGAGTGCTTGACATTAATTTAAGAGAAAGATCGCAACAAAGTCGAAAAAAGCTCTTAACAGAACTTGAAGTAAAGAATAATGAGAGTATTTATAGATCATTTTTTCAAACAAAAATTATAGTCAAATTCCATTCTTTGAACGTTGATTTCTATTAATCCGAGAATGTCAATATTCTCGACTAGGAAACCGCGTGGGTTTTGATACAAATGAGTACAAGGCCGGCTTTGAGAGTGAACATATATATATACATATATAATGTGCGTGTATTATATTATTAAGAAGTGTTATGCCAAATACTAACTTCTAAAGAGCTTAGATTTTCCCCTCTACGGAAAGCTAGAAGAAGAATCTTTTCATTAAAAAAGGGGAAAAAATGGAAAAAGAAAAGAGGTCCCCGCTTTCTGCGAAAGTACGTCAATGTATGTAGCAGAATAAAAAACATCGCAAAGTGTATTTATTGATATTGTCAATGATTGAATATTCAGAGAAAACAAACATATGTAGTTAAAAGGAAAACGCATTTTGTTTTATAAAACTTCCTAAAATATTAGAACGATTAACATTGCTACTTTACACTAGTTTAATAGCCAAACTAAGAGAGCTAAAATGAGAACTTTTACTTAACTACTTAATATTGCACTACAATTTCCATATAAAAATTAAAAAAAAAAGAGAGAAAGAGAAAAATAATATATTTAAGTTAAAACTTAATAAGTAATGTCATATAATGTATAATAAATATCATATTATGAGAAATTGAATAATACCTTATAAGAAATTGAAAACAAAAACCCCAAAATACCCTTACTTTTTTATCCTCTATATCCCTCACCTTACTACCTCGTTGGCAGCCCGAAAATAAAACATTTATCAGGAAACGTATTTACTATATCAATACAAAAATTATCCGGTGACTTTGTTGGATCGCCAAAGGCTAGAAAATATAATATTTACCAAAAAATACTATATTTACCGAGTAATGAATAAATTCACCGGCAACTTTGATGGACTAGCGGTGGCCAAGAAATACGATATTTTGCTTGAAATACTGTATTATTATGTAAATACAAAAATCACCGACAACTTTGCTAAACCAGCGGCAGCTGAGAAATACGATATTTCACTTGAAATACTGTATTGTCGTATAAATATAAAAATTTATTGACGACTTCACCAAACCACCAGTAGTTGAGAAATACGATATTTCGCTTGAAATACTACATTACTGTAAATACAAAAGTTAACCGACACTTCGATGAACCACCAGTGGTTGAAAAATATAGTTTTTTTCCTGAAATACTGTATTACTGTGTAAATATAAAAATTTACTGACGACTTCACTGAATAGCCAGTTGTTAGCAAAATCGATTAGGTGACATGCATTTTTATGAAACACCCAAGAAACTAACTCATGATGCTATAAAAAATAAATTAAATCTAAATTAATGTACTAGTTGGAGACCGAAAACATCACTTCTGATTGAACAATCCTTCAAGAATGAATCTCTTTTATGAGATCTTCAATGCTATATTCTCTTCATTCAGATCTTGTAGAGCACTTGTACTGTAACAATGGAGATTACTGATTTTAGAAATGTCATTTTTTTATTATTTTTTTATTTTGTTTTTGTAACACCCAAATATTTAATTAAGTGTAATTAGTGTAAAGTGGTGAATTAGTGTGTCATAATGTTATTTGAACTTAATTTAATTATTTTGTGGTATTTTCAAATTAATCTTACTTTTAATTATTTCTATTTGTTATTTTGAATTTTGAAACAAACAATTTGCTAAATTCCAAACAAGTCCCATTTTGTTGAAAACTTAGATAACATGATGATTACCCATGAAAACTAGGGGCAGCCCATGGTTTCCTCCAAAACCAGCTACACTCCAACCTCTCTATTTATGTCCCTCTCCTTACTTACTCTCCCTCACTCTCTCAGACTCTCCTTCTCTCTTTCAACATCTCTTTCTCTATTTCTCTCTTCCCTCACAAATTTTCATTCAAAAATTTGAGTTTAAGCTTCGATTCTCAGTTGAATTAGGAGCTCAGAAGCAAGATTAAGCCTCTACAAACTTGATTTCAACCTCAAATTTGAGGTTAGTTACTCTATTTTCAAATTTTAAACTTTTCCCCAAATTTTTCAATTTCTTTGAAGAGTTGTAATCCGAGTTTCTTGAGCTTAGGAAACCTTTAATCTAAGTTTAGGGAACCCAAATCATCACGAATCTAGGCTTAATTGGACAAAATTCAAACTAAATCAAGTTTTTCTCTTTTTCTCATTTTTGGAGTAATTTGAAAATCTCCATGTAAAACTTGTTGAAAAGTGTTTAAATACGTTCCAATGTGTTTTTCTACCATTTATGAACATTATGCATGCTCTGGGACTTAAAAAACAGATTTAAAATGAGATTTTGAGTTTAGGGTGGCCGAGACTCGAAGTCTCGAATCTACTAGATTTTTCCAGTTTGGCAGGCCGATCTTGATCATCAGTAGGCCAAATTCATGAGTTCGACAGGCCAAACTTGGAGCAGTTTGGCAGGTCAGTCGTGTCAGTTTGGCCGGTCAGACCAGGAAGTTTGACAAGCTGACTAGGCTTTGCAAAATTCATTGTTTTTCACCAATTTTCACTGTTTAAACTATAGATAGAGACCTTACCCTTGTAGCATTATTTTGTGAACTTTAATGGCACACTAAGACACCATAAGATAGCATAGTATGGTAGAATACCCAAAGTTAGATATTGACAGACTTAGTTTACCCTTAAGATTGTTCATGGTTCTGTGGAGCTAACGTATAACAAATCGGGGCTATAGTCTTGAGCTTTGGTATAAGATATCGAGGTAGGACTTCAAACCCCTTTCCTTAGTAGCCATGTTTTGAAAAGGATTTTGGCCACAAAGAGTTTTCTTTCAAAATGTTTTCAAGAAACGATTGAAATGAGGTTTATTAGTTATTTTCATTATCAGTTGTAGAATGAATGATCATAATGAATAGAACAAAGAATGTAATGAGAATATACAGTAAGATAAGACTTAATAATGACATGACACCGAACGTGTCGATTATCACCATGCGGAATGATATACTAGAGCATGATGCCATACTCAGAGATTGGGTCGTGTAGCGTGCGACCTTGGGGGCAAGTCCTGAAACCCAACTAGGCCACTACGGTGGTGGTTATTACGGCTTTGCCTAAAAATAAAATGATGAGACTGTATCTAGATGAGTAATGGATTGAATGGTAAGAATGAACTTATTAAACTTAATTTATTTATTTACTTTGTTTTATAACTTTTGTTTATAAATGATTTACATATTCAAACTAAATGTGTTTCAAAGCTTACTCCTACTAAGTGTTTTGCTTATATTTTATTTGTTTTAAACTTTCCCCCTCTAGGTGGAACACAGCTTAGAGATGATTGAGGAGCTTCGAACAACCCGTGGATTATAGGAATTCCCTCTAACTAGGTTATCCAGCTAGTTGAACAAGGCATGTAATATGTTAATTTATTCTTTCTTATTTGGACTGTGGTTGTATATATATATGTCAAAATTGTGGGTGCGCACTAATATGGGTCCAGTGAGGCCAAACTTTTACTCATTTGTCTTATTATTTTATTTTATTTTAACTGCTTTAATATTTTGATAAATGCCTTAAAAATTTTTAATCTTAACATGTTTTTATAATTAACTTAATTCTTTAGTTGGTGATTTTTGGTTAAAATTTGATTTAATTAATTTAATTAATCTGCCATGTCACCTTCAGGATTCGGTGGCATGACAGATTGGTATTAGAGCCCTAGGTTGTAAACCTTAGGATTTGTGCACACATAAGTACGACAATAGAAAACCATTGATAGTTTAATTTTGTTTTTAGAATTGAGAGAATGGCATCAAGGCATCGTCCAACTGCTGCAGATGCAAATCTCGCAAATGAGGAAGGCATGATGGGGGCCATGTTTGTCGCTTTTTGACAGATGGCAGCTAGGGCTGGACCCAAAGATTCTAAGGCAAGTAGCCGGCATGAGTACTTTAAGGAATTTTGATGTGCATCCGTTCGACCTTCAATAGAAACAGGGACCCGTAGGCAACTAAGTACTCTCTAGATTTAGTGGTGAAACATTTGGACTCTCTCAGAGTACCAGTAGAGTATCGCGTCGAATTCACGGCCTATAAATTGAAAGGCAGTGCTAATACTTAGCAAAGTGTTTGGAAAACAATAGAAATATTGGTCAGGATAGATTTGAGGAATTGTTCTATAAGTGCTACTTTTCACAGGGATATAAAGATCAGAAGATCATCGAATTTTACAGGTTAAAATAGGGTGATATAACGGTTTGAGAGTATGAAGCAAAGTTGAATGAGCTAGCCAAGTTTGCTCCATCTATTGTGGCTTCTAAGCAGGAGAAGTGCATTAAGTTTCAGGAAGGGCATAAGGCATCAATTTGACGGCAATTGGTGGCCTTATGACTCTAAAATTTTTGTGATTTAGTGTCGTCAGCATTGTATATGGAAAGCCATTAGGCTCTCTATTGTGAGAACCAGAACAGGACATCAGGAGGACCCCAAAGGAGTAATAGGAGAGGTAATAACAATCACCAAGCCCAAGTGACGAATTAGTAGGGTAATACCAGTGGGAGTAGTAGTTCATTGGGTAGCGGGTGCAGCAACCCTTACAGCTTCCTTTGCCAATATTGCCAGCAGTCGGGATACATTAAGAAGAATTACCTAATCAGGAATGCTCCACAAGGATTCTAGGCTGGAGAGGGTGCAAGCCATCAGTTCTAGGGTCAGGCTTTAGCTCCACCTTAACAACTTCCCCAACTATTGTTTCATCAGTCCGCTCCACAGCAAATGCACTACCTAGTGCAAGGATATCAACCGTAGAATTTCTAGTGAAATGCCCCACGGTATCAAGCATCAAGTATAGCTAGCGTATAGTCACCTCCACCGCAACAATATCGGCCGACGAATCCAAGACCTAGCAATGTCAACAAAGGAAAAGGGAAAGCTCTAGCCTAAGTTCACACCATGACCTCAGGGAGTTTGAATGCTCAGACTAGCAATGCAGTAGTTGATGGCATAGTTTTGGTTTCTCAATCCCTAGCTAATGTTTTATTTAACATCAGTGCCATTCATTCTCTCATTTTGACTTCTTTTAAACATGCCTTGGGATTAGAGATAGAGGAATTTCATGAGCCTTTGATAATTACCTCACCTTTAGGGCAAGTGCATGTAAACTGTATATGTAAGTCTTGTAAAATAATGATTAGGGGTGAGATTCTGAAAAGTGATTTGAATGTAATTCCCATAAGTTCCTATGATGTGATCTTAGGAATGGATTGGCTGTCTAGGTATAATGCCCTAGTGGATTGTCACCTTAGGAAGGTAACCCTAGTGACTGATAGGGGGGACGACGATGACTTACTAGGGTAGTAGTGATCGGGTGATGAGTGAGTGACTTATGAAAACATGTTTTAGAGGCTGAAGAAATCTGGCTTGTTATGCGCTTCTTCTGAATCTAGAAGAAGAGTCTTGTGCAACAGGCAGAAATACAGCAATACTAGTGGTTAACGAGTTCAACGACGTCTTCCCTTATGAGTTGCTTGGATTACCACCACACGAGAGATTGAGTTCAACATTGACTTACTCCTCGAGACCTCTTCGATTTCTATAGCACCATATCGAATGGCACTGGTAGAAATAAAAGAATTGAGAAAGTAACTCTAGGAACTAGTAGACAAGGGATATATTTAGAATAGTATGTCACCGTGGGGTGCGCCAGTTTTGTTTGCTAAGAAACATGATGGTACCCTTATATTATGTATTGACTATTGGCAGCTGAATCGGGTGACTGTGAAGAATAAGTATCTATTGCCTAGGATTGATAAGTTGTTTGATCAGTTGGGAGGTTCTCGATATTTTTTGAAGATAGATTTACGTTTCGGGTACCGTCAGCTAAGGATTAGGGAAGAAGATAGTCCTAAGACGGCTTTTCAAACTCGGTATGGACACTTTGAGTTTCTGGTGATATCGTTCAGATTGAAAAATGCTTCAGCAGCTTTTATGGACTTGAAGAACATGATTTTTAGGCCTTATTTACATCAGTTTGTGATCGTGTTTATTGATGACATATTGCTCTATTCTAAGACCTAGGAAGAGCATGAGCAACATCTTAGGATTATGCTTCAGACTCTATAAGAGCACCAGTTGTATGCCAAGAGGGAAAAGTGTGAGTTTTGTTAACTAAAGTTAAGTTTTTGGGGTATGTCATCTCAGAACAAGGTATCTCAGTGGATTTGTCCATGATAAAGGCCATACTATAGTGGGAACAGACCAAGAAATGTGGTAAAGATTCGTAGTTTTTTGGGACTCGTAAGTTATTATAGGAAGTTCCTGTAGGATTTCTCAAAGATGGCGGCTCCATTGACGCTTTTAATTAAGAAAAATGTCATATTTGAATGGGATGATGAGTGTGAGTTCACTTTCTAAGAGTTGAAGAGCTAGTTGACTACCATTCCTGTATTGATTATACTGAGTAGTGACGAGCCTTATGATGTCTACACTAGTGCATCGGGACGAGGGCTTGCATGTGTGTTGATGCAGCATGGACGAGTTGTGGCTTATAGATCACGACAGCTAAGGCCTCGCGAGCAAATCTACCCCACTCATGACTTAGAGCTTGCAGCGGTGATTCAAGCTCTGAAGATTTGGAGATGCTACTTTTATGGAGCGACCTTCTAGGTTTTCTTGTACTATAAGAGCTTAAGGTATATGTTCACTCAAAGGGATTTGAACTTGAGGCAATGGAGATGGATGGAATATATGGAAGACTATGACTTCACATTGCAGTATCATTTAAGAAAAGCCAATGTAGTCATAGATGCACTCAGCAGGAAGTCTTCTAGATTTCTCGCATGCTTGGCACTTGAGGATTGGAGGAGAGATGCTATGGTGAATGAATATGGGCTACAATACTATAAGGGTGGTGATCAGGTTTGGGTGTATCATATGGAATCTACTCCAGCTCTCGTTTAGATGATAAAGTCGAATCAATGCCTAGACCAACACCTATAGGGAATATGGACGCGAATTCAAAATGGGGAGTAGTTTGAAGTAGTTTGAAGAATGGAGAATTCATGCAGATGGGTCATTGTACTTCAGGGAGCGTCTAGTAGTTCCTATGATAGAGGAAGTGATGAAGGCGGTAATGGATGAAGCTCACAGATCCCAATTTGCTATTCATCCCGGAAGCATGACAATGTACCGCGATTTGAAAAGGCAATATTTGTGGAGAGGCACGAGGAAGGGTGTCCAAGAGTATGTGGCCAAGTGTGTGACTTGTCTCCAAGTAAAAATCAAGCATTCGAAGCCTACTAGTCAGCTTCAACTGCTTCCCAATCTAGGGTGGAAATGGGAGGATGTCGCAATGGATTTCCTCACTAGATTGCTGAGGACAGAGCAAAGACATGATGCAATTTGTGTTGTCGTTGATAGGTTCATGAAATCGGTGCATTTCATACCCTTTAGTTGATGAGTTCGAGGCGAGTTCTTAGAGAGCTATAACTAGAGAATATAGTGAGGTTGCACGGAGTTTCCTTGTCCATCACATTCGATAGAGATACTCGATTTAACGCCAAGTATTTGAGGAGTTTTTAGGAAGCCTTAGGCACAAACTTGAACTTTAGCATGACCTTTCATCCTCAGACTAACGGACAGTCCAAGCAAGTCATTCAGATCCTCGAGGATATGTTACATGCGTGTGTCTTAGATTTTGGCAGAACTTGGAAGAAGTATTTGCATCTAGCATAATTTGGATACAATAATACTTATCAAGCAAGCATCGAGATGGCACCGTTTGAAGCACTTTATGGACGACCGTGTCAATCAATAGTGTGTTACGCAAGACAGGAGGACAGGATCTGTGACACCCGTTATTCTCCTAAGGGTATTAAGGTAATTAGATTAATTACCTAGTATATATATAAAAAAAATCAAAAAATCTCTCATAATTCGAAACTCTCTCTCTCTCTACTTTCTCTCTCTAAAAAAATTCTCTCTCTCTCCTCAAAGATCGTTTGAGATTTCGACATCCGTTTTCGACACCTCCCGCACCAATGGAAAGCTCTCGACGAGCTGAGTCCAACGAGGTGCCGCGCCGCCCAAAACGCCGCCGGAGGAGACCACACGCGCCGCCCAAAGTGGCGGCAAAACCCATTTCTTTTCGACGAGATATCTTCGCCGTCCGACGTCCGATCGACGTGATTCTTGTTCCTACACGACCACCGTGATGAGAGGAACAAAACCCACCCTTGGTGGCAGCTCAACAACCGCCGGATTGCTCTGCCCGCCTATTGCCGCCGTGCACCGCCGCCCCCATGGTGGAACTCCGCCTTGTCGGAGGAGGTGACTGACACCACCCCTCCCAATGAGTTCAGAGGATCAAGGGGAGTAAAACCCCTCGATCAATTGCACGGAAGGAGCTGGTTTCACCGGAGAACGGCCAAAGCCGTCGTCAACCGCCGGGGGAGCCTCCGTTTTGGCTCTTCCCAGCCACGTTTCTTCAAATTGGATGAGGGGAAATGCTCATAGGAGGATGGGTAGCAAAAGCCCTCAGCCAATTTCAGGTTTCCATCGTCGGAGAATCAAGATCGGAGCTCATCAATTTCTACCGACGTTGTACTTCACGACCCGCTATGTTAGAGGTAGAATTGGGTGAAATTGACCCCGCCATTGGACTCAGAAGGGCCGATTTAGGGGGGGTAGGCCCGAGCCCAGCTGCCAACGGACCCCGATTGACGCCGGTCAACGACGGTCAAAGTCGGTCAACGCCGATCAACGGCCGGTCAAAGGCCAAAATGGGATTTTGTGATCCGGACCTCCGATCGAAGATCCGAGACTGCCTCCTGACTCGTTTCGATGCTCTGGATGCAATGGTGACCTCCGTTTGAGCAAATTCCACTCCGATGAAAATCATCCGGTACCGACTGCACACGAATCGAGGCGATTCAAACAGCAGTATCGGAGTCTAAAATAACGTTTTCAAGAATGTATGATCTCCAGGAAGCATTCCTAGCCATTCATAGTCGCTCGAGGAGCACTACAGAGGATGCTTCGTAGATACAGCGAGATACAACTGGATCTGTTTTGCTTGGAGTTCAAGATCAAGGGAGTATGGAGCTAACGTTAATTGATTCCAGGATTAAGAGACTGTTGATAAGCTTGAAAGGTAGGGATTCTATTACTCATCTTTTGTAAGGTTTTTATAGAATTAAAATTGATTGTTTTGCCGCAATATATATATCTATGTTGAACTGATATTATATGAGTATCACATATGAAACTATGACATGGACTCGTCTTGTATTGTACGGCGAGGAACATAATGAATTTACACATGTTATAAATTGAGAAGCATGGTTAGGAAAACTAACTCTATTTAATAATGATTCAATATAGAGAAATTGTAAGACATGAAGAGGGCGACGGTTACGTCCTTGGGCACGAATACCCTAAAAGGTAAAATAGGGGGAAGGTGATGACGCTTCCTTGGGTCGAAAGTCCCAGAACACACTGTACAGAAATCGACTTTGTGAGGACTCGGGGCTTGATGTCCCCTCACCGGAACACCCTTGGAATGTTTATAGGGTGATCAAGTGCGCCCATTTGGGTTTCGATGAGTTGAGTGATACTCTATTTAACATGGATACCTAGGAACAATGATGATTGGTAATATTTGTATAAATGTGTAATTATGACACTTGGTAATGATTAACTACAGTATCCATAAGATGTGATCATAATAAACCTCATAATCTGGAATATGATGTAACTTACTAACCATGCAGATTTTAATGTGGTAATGATAAAAACCTAAAGGTGAGTAATGGCTTTCTCTACTGAGCATAGTGTCGCTCATTCCCTTATGTTTATATCTTTTCAGGACTCACTAAGTGTGAGGTGGCTACGAGAAATATAGTTGAGGAAGTGATGTAACTATATTACATTGGGACTGCTTCAATTGTTGAGAATGTTCTTCATGATAATGTAAGCATCAATTGTTACTTTCTGTGACTGTATTACAATGTGTTGAGGGTTAAAATGATGATGACAACAGTTTATATTATTAAATTTAAGGTGCTACATTAAAACTGTGGTTTATTTGTCGTTTATATTTTTATTTTTGAGTTGAGAGTTTTCATTTAAGTCCCAGGCAAATTTTATTTTTAAGGTTTTACTTTTATTATTTATTTTTATTTTATCTCATTAAAAACTGTTAACCCCCATATAGGGGCGTTACAGGATCGTTCGTGGACCAGATGAGATCTGTGATAACAATGAAAAGGTTACTGTAATTCGAGATCAGTTGAAAGCTACTCAGATTAGGTAGAAGAGTTATGCGGATAGGAGATGCCGATCTCTAGAATTCGAAGTTGGAGATTTTGTTGTCTTAAAGGTTTCACCGTGCAAAGGTATTTCACGCTTTGGTGTAAGTGGGAAACTTGCACCAAGGTATGTTGGACCTTTCGAGATTACTCAACGTATTGGTGTGGTAGCTTATCGACTCGATCTTTCTCCCGAGCTCTCTCATGTTCACGACGTATTCTACATGTCGATGCTTCAGAAGTGTTCGCCCAAGCTAAATAAGATAATCTCATTCCATGATGTACAAATCCAAGAGGATACGACCTACGAGGAGGTGCCAATTTGGATCATCGATCAGAAAGTAATCAGTTTACGACGCTACGATATACCACTAGAGAAAGTCAGATGGCAGCATCATGGAGTTGATGAAACGACTTAGGAATTAGAGTCAACTATGTGAGAGTTGTACTTGCATTTGTTTTGTTTTTGAGTTGATTTCTAATTTCGAGGACGAAATTCCTTTTAAGGGTGGAGAACTGTAACACCTAGATATTTAATTAAGTGTAATTATTATAAAGTGGTAAATTAGTGTGCCATAATGTTATTTGAGCTTAATTTAATTATTTTGTGGTATTTTCAAATTAATTTTACCTTTAATTATTTCTATTTGTTATTTTGAATTTTGAAACAAAACAATTTACCAAATTCCAAACAAGTCCCATTTTGTTGAAAACATAGATAAGACGATGATTACCCATGAAAACCAGGGGCAGCCCATGGTTTCCTTCAAAACCAGCTGCACTTCCCCCTCTTTATTTATTTCCCTCTCCTTCCTCACTCTCCCTTACTCTCTCAGACTCTCCTTCTATCTCTCAACGTCTCTTTCTCTCTCTTTCTCTCTTCCCTCACAAATTTTGATACAAAAATCTGAGCTTAAGCTTCCATTCTCAGTTAGATTGGGAGCTCGGAAACAAGATTGAGCCTTTATAAACTTGATTTTAAGCTCAAATTCGAGGCTAGTTACTCTATTTTTCAAATTTTAAACTTTTTCCCAAAATTTTCAATTTCTTTGAAGAGTTGTAATTTGAGTTTCTTGAGCTTAGAAAACCTTTAATCTAAGTTTAGAGAACCTAAATCATCAAGAATCTAGGCTTGATTGGACAAAATTCAAACTAAATCAAGTTTTCCTCTTTTTCTTATTTTCAGAGTAATTTAAAAATCTCCACGTAAAACTTGTTCAAAAGTGTTTAAATGCATTGCAATGTGTTTTTCTACTGTTTATGAACATTATGTATGCTCTTGGACTTGAAAAACAGGTTTAAAATGAGATTTTGAGTTCAGGGAGGTTGAGACTTGAAGTCTCAGATCTCCCAAATTTTTTCAATTTGACAGGGCAATCTTAATCATCGACAGGCCAGATTCATGAGTTTGGTAGGTCGGAGTCATCTTGTCAGCAGGCCAAACCTAGAACAGTTTGACAGGCTGGTCCTGTTGGCCGATAGGCTGAACTGTGAAGTTCGACAGATCAAACCAAGAAGTTCGGTAGGCCGACCAGGCTTTGCAAAATTTGTTGTTTTTGATCGATTTTCACTGTTTAAACTATAGATAGATACCTAAGCCTTATAGCATGATTTTGTGAACTTATTGGTGCACTAAGACACCATGAGATAACATAGTATGGTAGAATACCCTAAGTTAGATATTGACAGACTTAGTTTACCTTTAAGGTTATTTGTGGTTCTGTGGAGCTAACGTATAGCGGGTTGAGGCTACGGTGTTGAGCTTTGGCATGGGATATCGAGGTAGGACTTCAAACCTCTTTCCTTGGTAGCCATGTTTTGAAAAGGATTTTGGCCACAAAGAGTTTTCTTTCAAAATTTTTTCAAGAAATGATTGAAAAGAATCTTATTAGTTATTTTCATTATCAGTTCTCTTATACCAATTGTTGAAAAAGTAGTACGTAGTGGAATTTTAAAATTTTTTTATACCAGAGTATTTTTCAAAACACAAGTTTGGCACACTATATGCATAAATTGACCAGATCTTACTCACCTTGTATGCTGAAGAACTCCTCCATCGATGAAGAGCAGGGCATTGTAGAAGTACCTTTATCAATTGGCCTTCTTTGCTATTCTCTATCTACGATCGGTGTGTGTGTGAGCATACTTGTACAGCTCTTTCTTTGGCAACTCTCCTTCCAACCAGTTGAGGAAACCCATAACTAAGATTTGTGATTTGTGAACAATAGCTCTCAGGGAGTTACAGAGACTCATAGTATAGAGTGCTCACTCTTAATTCCTCAACTGATCTAAATAACTTATGAGTCTCACTTCCCTATTTATAGAGGTTGGGCCTAGGAGTCAATCCTTCTCAGATAAGGCCTCAAAAATTCAAAACAGGATCAAAATAAGATCAATATCTGATAAAATTTGTGTCTTAAAATGCGTGATCATAAATCGTTTGGTCGGCAGGCCGAACTGACAAATCAGCCTGTTGAGCTTACTCCATCGGCAGGCCGAACCTAAAGATCGGCCTACCAAACTTAGGATCTTTTATCATGCGAATCTTTATTTCCCACCTGAGATTCTTGTGATAGAGCTTCAGGTTTAATTCAAATAACCCAATAGAGAAGTTATCTGATTAAAACAGTCATATCTAGGAAATCTCTAGGAAAATAAATATTCTTGATAATTCAACAAGTTTATCTTGAATTAATTTATTCAAAATTAATCCAACCGATAAACAGATATAAATTATCTAATCCTAATAATTCAACAAGTTTATCTTGAGTTAATTTTTCACAAAACATACATGAATTATCTAATCCTACCAAATTTTTGCCAATATGATAATTTGACATAAGTCACCAATTTATTAGAAAAGCATGCCGTATCGTTATATGATTTATTATGAGTTAGCAAAGGGGACC
This sequence comes from Artocarpus heterophyllus, assembly GCA_025403435.1. Taxonomy (NCBI): domain Eukaryota; kingdom Viridiplantae; phylum Streptophyta; class Magnoliopsida; order Rosales; family Moraceae; genus Artocarpus; species Artocarpus heterophyllus. The sequence continues at coordinate 7,915,741 of CM046331.1, forward strand.
TAATGGACCTATATAGTTTAAGCTTCTGATAAATATGAAACCTAATATTCTAGATATATATTTTATAATTATCAACTCTAACGCTACTCCACTAAAAGCTTAGAGCTGCACTCTCAAACTATATAGAATTATGAAGCCTGAATAGCTAAGTTTTCATGATATATCATAATGTATTGTATCCCCATAGGATTATCCATAATCAACTTAAGGATAAATTCTGTCTTATATTCCTGATTATTTTTCTCTTACGTTCCATTATTTCACCATCAAAAAACTTACCATCCAAAGACAGTATACTATTTAGTTACACCTATGTATCCAAATCGGTGAGCGCTCTAGTTTTCCAATTACAGGATAACGCATATAAGAGGATATTAACTACTCCTAAAGAGGAGCTATAGATTCCATATATATGAATAATAAGTCTACACTATCAAGAGTCATGCCTCCAACGTACCAACACGCGTACCAACATAAAATATGGATGTCACCCTTTGGTACATCAAAACATATAAGTCAAGATAACTGGCTCATTATTCATCTCAGGATTAACATACAACACATATGATTGTTTATAGTGAATTGATTTGCCAAGACAGAATTATTAATCCAAATCACTTGCACTCTATGTCTAACGCATCATTACCTATGATAATGCAGCAATGTTTTTATTCATGAAGTCCACCTCTGATGGCCAAGACAAACCATCTTTCATTAGGGATGTAGACAACATAAAAATCTTTACATGAATAAAGCACCCAACTTTATTCCCTCGATTGTGGATCTTATAATTTAGATCATCACCTTTAAAATCATGTCTTCCGCATAATCTGTCTGTCATATGCCTGATCCTAAAGGCTTAGACCGACAGTCTTAGACTTTTGTTTACTTATCATACATTCAACAAATATAAACGTAAAGAGGACAACAATTTGGTATATGAATAATAAATAAACTCTTTATTGGTAAAAATGTCTCCAAAAATATATTACATTTTTACTCCTTAGGGCATACATGTCTAACAATCTCCCACTTGTACTAAGTGAGTAATTATGACAAATCTCGCATCTCCATAGCATCCATATGCCTCTCGAAGACGCTCCTAGTAAGTGTCTTCTTGAATGGATTAGCTAAATTATCCTCTAACGCGATTTTACACACAGCAACATGCCCACCTTCTACGAAGTCCTTTATCACATTATACTTCCGATCAATATGCATACACTCTTCTTATGACATCTTGGTTCCTTAGCATTAGCTACCGTCACACTATTATCACAATACAGTGATACTGCCTTATTCATACCAAGAACTACCTCAAGATCCCCAAAGAACCTGCAGAGCCACACTACTTCTTTCGAAGCATCACCGGCTACCACATACTCAGCCTCCATCGTTGAATCCAAAGTGCAATATTGTTTCACACTTTTCCAAGCAATGGCACCGCTGCCGAGAGTAAACACAAAACCTAAAGTCGATCTCCTTGAATTTAGATAGGATTAAAGATCTGAGTTAGTGTATCTTAGATGAGTCAAATTCTCACTTGAATACACAAGCATATACCCTTGAGTCCTTCTCAGGTACTTAAAAATATGCTTGACCATAACCTAGTGGTTCGGTCCTAAATCCGACTAAAATCAACTTACAATCCTAGCCACATAACAAATATCCAGTCGTGTACAAAGCATAGCATACATGAAATTGCCTACCGTCTAAGCATAAGGCACCTTCTTCATGTATTCTCTTTCTTCATCAGACTTTAGAGAGTCTTTCTTAGAAAGAGTAATTCCAGACCTAGATGGTTGCCTACTTTTCTTAGAATCATGCATTGCAAACCTTTTGAGAATTTTATCTATGTAGCCTACTTGGGACAAAGCTATCATTTTGTTCTTCCTATCTTGAAAGATCTGGATACCGAGAACAAAATTAGCTTCACCCAAGTCTTTCATGTCAAATTCTTGGTCAACCATAATTTGACTGATGACAGAGCTCCAATGTCATTGCCAATCAGCAGAATGTCATCTATATAGAGCAGTAGAAAAACCACCTCCCCATCCTTAATGTGTTTTTAAGCACATGGTTTGTCCACATTTTGTGTGAACCCATAAGTCTTGATCACTTAATCAAATCTTATGTTCCAAGAATGAGAAGCCAGCTTGAGTCCATAAATTGACTTTAGCAGCTTACAAACCTTACCCTCTTGATCCTTAGCCTTAAACTCGCCTGGCTGCTCCATATAGATGGACTAATCAAGATAGCCATTTAGAAAGGCCCTCTTGACATCCATTTGCCAAATCTCATAGTCAAGAGTGGCAGCTGTAGATAAAAGAATGCGGATGGATTTAAGTATAGCTACAAACGAAAAGGTTTCCTCGTAATTGATTCCTTCATTTTGCATGTATCCCTTAGCTATAACCCAAGCCTTATAGGTTTTGACCTTTCCATCCACTCCTCTCTTCCTCTTGTAGATCCACTTACACCCTATGGATTTTACCCCTTTGCGTCTCCATAGACTTCATCTTTGTGTTCATGGCCTCTGTCCAAAGTTTCGAATCAACATCCTCTATAGCCTCTTCGTAAGTGTAAGGATCCCTGTCTTGTTCACCCGGTCCAGCTAAGAAGGCCTCACTATTGAACATATACCTCTTAGGTCGATACTCGATCCTCCCACTACGCCAAAGCCCCTGAGGTTGTTGTACGGATTCGGTTGGTTTTTCTACAACAATCAAAGTGGTTTCATTTGGAACCCCTGGAGTGATTGAATCACTCGCTAACTCCTCAAGTACCACTTTGCTTCGAGGCCTAAAGTTGGTCATGTAACTATCCTCAAGGAAAGTTGCATTAGTTGAAACTACGACTTTATTTTCCTTTGGGTTATAAAAATAACCCCCTTTGGTCTCTTTTGGATATCCTATAAACACACAAACTTTCAAACGTGCTTCTAACTTATTAGCATTCCTAAACTAGACATGAGCCGGACATCCCTATATGCGAATATAGTTTAAGGATGTCCTTTTCCCTGTCCACAACTCGTGAGGAGTTTTAGAAACCGGTTTTGAAAGCATATTGTTCAAAAGATAGCATGCAGTTTGTAGTGCATATCCTCAAAAGGACAAAGGCAATAATGAATAACTCATCATGGACTTGACCATGTCCAACAAAGTCTATTTCTTCTCTCAGGCATGCCATTCTGCTACGGAGTGCATAGCGTAGTCAAATGGGATAAAATCCCATTATCTAATAAGTGTTCCAAGAACTCATTAGAAAGGCATTCACCACCTTGATCGGATCGAAGTGTCTTTATGGTTCTACCTAATTGTTTTTCCACTTCAGCCCAAAACTCCTTGAACTTCTCATAAGTTTCATTTTTGTGGTGCATCAGGTACACTTACCTATACCTTGAGTAATCATCAATAAAAGTGACGAAGTACTCATACTCTCCTCATGCTTGGATGTTCATAGGTCCACAAACATCATTATGTACAAGTTTTAGAACCTCTTCGGCCTTATTGCCTTTAGACCCAAATGGTCTTTTGGTCATTTTACCCTCAAAACAAGATTCACATTGTGGTATAGATTCCACCTTCAAGTGACTTAAAGGTCTATCCCTTACTAACCTTTGAATCCTATTCAAGTTAATATGACCTAGTTGCAAATGCCAAAGATAAGTCTTATTAGAGTAAGAAGTTTTAAGTCTTTTAGAGTTATTATTATTAATCTCAACATTAACCAGCAAGTCCATCTTAGGTTTGATAAAATAGAGATTATTTTGCATCCATTTGAAAGAAATAAAAGATTTTTTTTTTTTATGAATCACTACTTTATTATTAAAAGAAACCAAATAGGAGTCTTTAAATAAACAAGCTACATAAATTAAATTCCTTTTAAGTTTAGGAACATAAAAACAATCTCGCAAAATTAAATTCCTATAATGATCAAAATACAGATGGACATCTCTCACTGCTTCAGCTAAGACCAAGGATTCATTGCCCATCCAAAGCGTAAGTCTTCATGAAGCAGACTTCTCATATCTTTGAACCCCTGTAGAGAAACACAAACATGATTAGTTGCTTCAAAATCTATGATCCAAGTGTCATTAGATTCCTCAACCAAACAAGTTTCTAAAACCAAAAGATCACTCCTACCTCCTCTGGAAATGAAGTCCTTGCAATTCTTCTTTATGTGCCCGACCTTCCAACAGAAAAAGCACTTGAGCTTCTTTGGGTTCTTCTTTTTCTTCCTCTTGTTCTTGTTGTTTGCAGGAATAGAAGATTTTTTGTTCTTGGCCCGTTGCTTCTTTCCATTCCTTGGGTTGGGATTGGAACTAGACGCAGCCACTAAGTTGGCCTTGCCACTAACAGGAGACTCCCTCATCAGAAGTTTGAACTCTTGTAACTGTTTCATCAACTCAGTGAAGGTCATATCACGCCTATCACTTAAATTAAATGTAGCTCTACATGGGATAAATTCCTTAAATAAAGTCTCAAAGACCATTGTCATCTGAGTTTCAGGATCAATGTTAACTCCATTGGTTTGAGCCTCAGGGAGGTAACCTGTGACTAACATCATATGCTCCTTTACGGACGTCCTTGGTCTTTGTTTATAGTTCAAGAGTTTTCAAAGAGCCTCTTGCTGCTTCGTTAGGGCCTGGCCTCCAAAATTGTCTTCCAAATTATCCAAGATCTGCTTAGCAATCTCATAATCTTCATTTTGAGCCTGCAGCACGTTATTTATGCTGGTCATAACATAGCAACGTGCCTAGTCATTAGCATCTTTCCAACGATTATATGCTTGGATTTGATTGTTGGTGGAGTCTCCTATAGGCTCGGGAGGACGTGTCATCAGCATAAATTTTAGTTTCTCAAAGGACAAGACCATGTTTAGGTTCTGTTTCCAATCATTATAGTTCTCACCGGTTAATTACTTTTTGTCAATTATCAAAGATAAAGCATTTTTAGACATTTTGAATCTATAATAAAGAATCATATACCAAACATAAGCAAACATACAATAATAGTTTAGTAAGATAACACAATCATGTAAAATATACAAATTAATGTGTTTATGAGTTAAAACCTTGAAAATATCATAACCTTACAACAATAATTCCCAACTCAGAATTCAACAAGCCACCTAGGGGAGACTTGCCAAATTCAATTAGGAACACGGATCCCTTCCTGATTATTTTATGCCATCCAGGACCCATATGATCTAGCATATATTAATAATTGTTTCTTTAGCCATCAATTTTGATTAACAGAGCTCTTAAGGGAGGTTAATAATAAAATCAACATGAGTGTATAACCATCGTTTTAGTATCACCTAGGGGTATGTAACCATAAATCATACTAAAATACCTTATCCTCTTGAAAATCCAACCCGGTATATGATGAAGTCCCTTCCTAGGGGTCGGAACCACCATGTGCTTTGTATGGACAAACGATGGAGGCTGTAGGTTCTTTCTTCGAAAACCTTCTCCCACTCAAACTTTTGAAATCAAGGTTTTATTTTATAAACATGCATGAACAATTTTTACTGAGCGGCACTCCCCATTCTATATGACATGTTATCAATATACATGACAAATCATATTATAATGCGACAAGCAAAGCAATCATGCAAAGCCACAAGTAAAATAATAGTAAATAATCATAATATTATGGTTCCACCCTTGAAAAAAGAAAACAAAGATTACAAGAGAATAATTGAAATATATTATCGATTATTCATTCTTGAATCTTCAAATTGTATCCTTCTTCATGTAACTTCCATCTTCAAGTCTTTAATCCAGCATAGATCAAAAACTTCATATTTTCAGTCATATCCAACTTTAATGTTTCTCAGAATTGTCCCAAAAATAAAATTAAAACTACACGAAAAAGGCACCTTTTAAGAAAAATTTATAGTTCTCTATTGGCATGTTGATCTGTGTGATCGGCCGATCGGTCATCACCCTTCGGCCTGCCGAACCTCATAGTCTGGCCTATCCGTTATGACAGATTGGCCTACAGAACTTAAAAGTTCAGCCTATTGCCAAAACCGTTAGAATTCTGCTTCGTGGATGGCCTGTCGATCCTAGAGGTTCGGCCTTCCAATCTGCGACCATCGGCCTGCCAAACTTGAAGGTTCGGCATGCCGACAGAGCAAAAATGTTTTTTTTTTCAAAAAATACAATTTTTAATGCAATTTATCAATTATTTTCAACAATTCAAAAGCATAAAATTAGAGACTCAGGAAATACCTGTGGAATGCTATCATCCATCTTCTAGATTCGTCTTCTTCGAATAATTATTTAATTACAAAATTCTTACAAATTTAAAATTAGAAAAAAAATTCCTAGATGAAGATGATGGTCTGTCATCTAATTACATGAAAAACCTAGATATACATTCTAAACCTAGATACAAACCATCTCCCGTTAGGGATATAGACAACATAATAATCTTTATATGAATAAAGCGCCCAACTTTATTCCCTTAATTGCGGATCTTATAATTTAGATCATTACCTTTAAAATCATGTCTTCCATATAATCTGTCTGTCATATGCCTGATCCTAAAGGCTTAGGCTGGCAATCTCAAACTTTTGTTTGCTTATCATATATTCAACAAATATGAACGTAAATAGGACAACAATTTGGTATATGAATAATAAATAAACTATTTATTGATAAAAATGTCTTCAAAAACATATTATATTTTTACTCCTTAGGGCATACATGTCTAACATGAATGATCGTAATGAACAGAATAAAGAATGTAATGAGAATATATGGTAAGATAAGACTTAATAATGATATGACACCAGACGCGTCGATTAGCACCGTCCTGAAATGATATACTAGAGCATGATGCCATATTTAGAGATCGGATCGTGTAGTGTGTGACCTTGGGGGCAGGTCTCGAAACCTAGCTAGGCCACTATGGTGGTGGTTATTATGGCTTTGCCTAAAAATAACATGATGAGACTGTATCTGAATGAGTGATGGATTGAATGGTAAGAATGAACTCATTATTATTTATTTATTTATTTACTTTGTTTTATAACTTTTGTTTATAAATGATTTACATATTCCAACTAAATGTTTTTTAAAACTTAGTTCTACTGAGTCTTTTGCTTGTATTTTATTTGTTTTGAATCTTCCCCCCTTAGGTGGAATATAGCTTAGAGACGATTGAAGAGCTTGAAAGAACCACCCGTGGATCGTAAGAATTCCCTTTAACTAGATTATCCAGCTAGTTGAACAAGGCTTGAAATATTCTAATTTATTCTCTCTTATTTGGACTGTGGTTGTATATATATATATATCGATACTGTGTGTGTCTACTAATGTGAGTATGGTGAGGCTCAACTTTTACTCATTTTTTTATTATTTATTTTGTCTTAACTGCTTTAATATTTAGATGAATGCCATAAAAAGTTTTAAACTTAACACGTTTTTATCATTAACTTAATTCTTTAATTGATGATTTTTTGTTAAAATTTGATTTAATTAATCTAATTAATCTGTCATGTCACCTCTCGAATTTGAGGGCATGACAATTTCATTGTGCAATTCCTGCCAGGGAGGAAGATTGTATTCATGGCTTCCGCTTTATCTTTTTCCTGTCTAGAAATTTCTTGTTCTTGTCGTTGATTTGGACTTCTCGCCTCTATATTTGTGAAAAGTCACTTCTACAATTTTATTTCTTGGAATGTAGTTCAGAGTCCATGATTTACACATTTTCTTTTTGTCTTTTGAATGTATGCTTGCCGGTTGTTTCTTCTCTCGCCAAGTTGCGGGATATATTTTGCTTTTGACATTTTACGAGCCGATTCATATTATTAAAGCTGCGCAGTGAGGACCAGAACTTTTACTTCGAAAATCATCTTCGTTTGTTCTTAAATATCGGCTCTCCACTTGGATATTTGTGTCTTATGATCTAAATTCATATTATTATTCAATTCATTAAAACCCCGGCCAGTCCAACGCTTGTTTTTTCTAATTTTGAGACAATATTTTAAATGCTCCGTTTGTTTTATAAGTTCAACCACAATTTCAGCCATTTTGTTATTTTTCTTTATAAAAATGTAGATTTCTATTCAAACTTTTTGAGGTTTAAACCAAATGGGCCAAAGAATATTTAAATGTTAAATTTCCGATTATTTATGTTATACTTTTTTAGCCAGCATTACTGGTTTTGGGGTGTGACAGGTACGTTAATGGAGAAGGAAGAAGAAGATCTGTCATCAAACCCTAACCAAACTCCAAACCATTTGGATGAATCCCGACAAAGGAAGCATGTGGCGCTGCTCAAATGGCTCACGAATCACCATCAGACTGGTCTAGAGAACTCCCCCAACCACCGATCTTCTGATTCTGACTCGTCCTCCTCAGCTCCTTCTTTCAAGTCCACCTCATCCCTCCCCTCTCGCTTTGCTGATTCCAGGCGCTCCATTGAGTCCCGAATCGCCCAGTGCCGACTGACTCCAACCTCCGAGTCCCCTCAGCTCAAACCCCAGCTCGAGAGCATCTCCGCCTCGATCTCTGATCTTGACAAGCTTGTCGCTGAGAACTCTTACTTCTTGCCGTCTTACGAGGTCCGATCTTTGCTCAAATCCATCTCCGATCTCAGACAGAGCCACGAGAGTTTGAGCTTGGAGTTGGTCCCAAAGAAGAAATTCACCCAAGAACAAAGCTGCCAAGAAAGAGAAAGCTCCAGTCTTTGATTCAAACAAGGAGGAGGAGGAAGAAGAAAGGGATTCTGAAATTTGCAAGCCTGAGAAGATCGGTTTCAGTGTTCCGGAATTGCCAGGGTTTCGAAACAAGACCGGCGAGGTTTTGGTGAGAGAACTAAAAGGGGTTGGAGATCGGAGAATTCACCATTTTGGACCTTGATTCTTGCGAGGTAAGGCTGATTGGCTACGTCAGAGCACTTTTTGTTCACCGGTTTCGGAACTGTCGAATCTATGGAGGCCCTGTAACGGCTTCAATCCTGATTGAGGGAGTTAAAGATTGTGTGTTTGTAATGGCGTTGCATCAGATTTGCATTCACCATGCGAAAGGAACCGACTTTTATCTGAGAGTCAGAAGCAGGCCAATAATTGAGGACAGTGGCAATGTGAGATTTGCACCTTATCGTTTGAGCTATGAAGGGGATGATGGAGATCTTAAGAGTGCCGGCCCTGATGAGGAGACAGGAAATTGGGCCAATGTGGACGATTTCCAGTGGCTGTGTGCCGTTCAGTCGCCGAATTGGTCGGTTTTGCCGGATAATGACAGGATTGGGTTGATTAAGTTTTCAGATTTGTAAAAAAGGACTTGAGGAAATCTAAGGCTGTTTGCAGTTGGAGTTTGATCAATTTTGTTGTCCCTAATAAGTGCTAGAAGTTCTTGTCTCTGAAAAGGCTCGTTCAGTTAGTGGATTACATTCTTTTAGTGATCGGTTGATCATTGTAAATGAGACAGCTATTCCATGTTATGCTATTCACAACAATTTGTAATTTCCATTGTACAACATGAATACAAAATTGCAATTTCTACAATATGAGTACATAAATTGCTATTTGAAACAATATAAATTGACTTGGTCCAAAATTGCAAGGTAAATCTTATAGAAGCAGTTAATTCCCAGTTTTTGTGACAATGTGATTGGTATGTCTCAGGACATCCAAATTAGTATCTTACTCTAAATATCATTGTTAATTAAGTAAAGCAATGAGTACAAGTCATTCTCCTAGAGGATTGAGTTTAATTAATTAGTTATTAATTCTTAAAATAAACAAACGGGGGGGGGGGTGGGTTTGGAATTGTTAACTAAAATATTAAAAAGTAAAGAAAACAAAAATATATTAATGGAAATGAAACTAAAGGCATGAGTTTGTAAACAATGATGACAAAATAAGTTAAAGGCTCATTCGTCACTATTAGACAACAATTTCACAATTGAAGACCAAACTATTCCCAATTATCTATTGGAACTACCAACAATAGATAATAATACACTTTACTATTCCAATCTTTCCTTAGCGTGTCGTTAAGTAAAACAAGCTCTTTACTTAATCCCTTTATCTCAAATAACCTAGAATAAGCACTCTAAGTTTAATTCAATGGAAGTATTACGCTAAGAAAGATAGGTTGATCTAGATAACAAACACACAAGCACAAATTGTTCAACTTACATTATGTTCCTCGCCATATTCAACAAAGCCTTTTCTAATTATCAAACACAATTCGCTACTAAGAATCAGAAAATCAAGATAATTATAGATCAAGAATTCCTAGTATAGCAATAGATCATTATTCTCTCTCACTTGGTTGCCCACCCCAAACAAAATAAAATAAAATCATGAACATTAAAAATAGAAAAACATAAACAATTTCAATTGAGAAAATCGAAAAAAATTCTGAAAATATCAATCACATAAATGGTGTCTAGGGCTTTGAAATCACCATTAACCTGAGAGTAATTTGTGAATTTTGATGAATGCAAGTGCATGTTATTGTAGACAAGTAATGAAGAGAGAGTAGAGTATCATTCCCACGAGGATTGTGTCAATCTAGTTAAGTATCAAAATTAGTTAACCCTAAAATTATCTGAACGTCCAAAATCAAGATGAAAATATTAAAATAAAAAATAACATAAATAAAATAAATATCCTAAAGAATCCAGGTCTACGACTCACCAAAATTAATCATAGCTAAAAATCCTATTTAAATTAATTATGTATATTCCCTATGCTAATACTAAATTTCTCTAAATTAATTATCAATCTTTCTCAAGCATTAATAATCATGTTTGAACAATGCAGACCCTACATCTCTGTCAAGATTTTAACATGTTGAAATTCATTAAGAACAACAAATCATAACCACTGCACTAGCTTCATAACTATCTCTAGCTTATGACAACTAATGTTATCACATTCATGGGCTTATAAATACCAAAACATGTGATTGTTGACAAGGCAATCACAAGCATAAAGAATGGAATGCAATGGTTAACATAATTGGGAGCAAAACATTAATTAAAAATATGAAAAATTAAATATTCATAATCAGTTAAACAAACTAACGAAACAATAGCTCCGGCATAATTGACGAACAAAAATACATAATAAAAAAAAAAAACCAAATTGGAGGTGTCACGGGTCTCCAGGCTTGTCTTCTAAATTTTCTTCTTCTCCACCTTCTCGCTTCAAATATAGTTTTTCCAATAATTAAACAAAAAAAAACTAAACAAAACCTAAACCTAAAAAAATATTTTTTTTTTCTTTTTTTCTTCTTTACCTCTACTCGGCGTCGGCTGCAAAAGCAACCTTCAGGCACCCTTTTGGCGATCAATCCTCAATGGTCCTTTGTATAGGCAATGGAATTTCTTCTTGATTCTGAATGCTACACACGAGAGAAATCAGCTCCTTCAAAGTCTGACACTGTAGGCCGTGTGGCAGCAATCAATTGGGGTGCTAAAGAAAGTGAGTTGACGTGGCGAAGTTCTGTTCGTGGTTGAGAAAGGCGCATGGGTGCTGGAGCGAGCTGCACAGCATGGGATAGGACACGCTTGGGAAGTGTAATGACGCTGGGACCCACGCGCTAACGACGAGCTTGCTGGAGTGCTTGGAAAACACGCTCGCTGTTGATGGAGAACTGATGCTTATGGATGGCCTACATCACACGTTGATCTCAGCTTAGGAACTTGCCCGTGTGTGATGTTTTTGGTCAAATTTAATTCTGATTTTTAATTCTTTTTAATGCCCTTTTTGAATCTAGTTAATCTCCAAATTGCCATTTTTTTCCTATGTCACCAATTACCAACACAAATTAGGAAAAATAATTATGTTTAAAAAGAGATACTAAAATAAAAATAAAATTCAATTAAATTAAAATAAAAACCAATAAAGAGACTTAAAAACCCACGATATCTAAATATTTAGTGTAAAATTGGCCTCAAACTTAACATTTGCTCTTGTTCAAGTAAAACAAAGAATCAAAAGAGAAACCTAAGAAAAAAAATATTCTAAAAACGAATGATGATTTGATTTAATTCACAAAATTTCCTCAAAAATTGCATAATCTATATGATTTAAAGATAAATGAAAACATTGTAAAAGTCTAGAATTTCAACTTATGAATTAGTCCAAACTCACCTTTGATTCTTTGTGTGTGTGTGTGTGAATAGTTTTTTCAATCAATTACAAGTAAATTAGAATAAGTTTATATATACTAGAGTTCTTTAAGGAATCTCAAATTTTTCGTGACGTTTCATAAGTCTACTTTTCATACCAACTCCCTACTAATGTAGACTAGCACATCACTAAAGATCAAGGACTTTATTATAGGTTGTAACGTTTGGCTTGGGTGATGGCTACAAAAGAAAGGATATAGATGCAAAGAAAAAAAAGAGAAATCCACTGAAACATGTGAGAATCACAGGGAGATAGATACTTAAAACATGGGAATACTACTAGAAAAAATTGGAAGCTTCCTTTTTTTTTTTCATTTTTTTCTTTCTTCTTTTCTCTTTTTTTCATATTTTTTTTGTAGTTGACTTTTTTTATTTATTTTTTCTTCACTTTTCCTCCAAACTTATTTCTTTGAATGCAATAGGGTGCTGGGATTTTTTTTCTTAAGATAGATCAATGAATGAATTTTTTTTTTCCTAGTAGCTCCTTAAATTCTCTCTTCTATTGAAATATTCTTGGATTCTCTTGAAAGAATATGGATTTTTTTTGGTTAGATGGTAAAGATGGTGTGGGTTAAAGAAAGGAAAAGGCTAAAGTGTTTAAGGCTCAAGGGATGAACAAGGTATGTAATGATGAAAGGGTAGGCTTGAAAAGCTCAACAGATGGCCTAAATCATATCCTTAGTGCTATGTTGCCTAGGATTTTGCCTCTAGAAGTAATCAACTAATTAAGAACAACTAATGTACATAAACCTTCTCTAAATAAACAAACAATCAATTGATCAAGACTAGGTGCATTAAGTGTTTGAAAAATTAATAAGTGAAATAGAACCGACTCAATCATCAAGCACACAAACAAGAATAATGTTCACTTTTCCATGAACCAAATTCAATTTCAATAGACTCTTATCATAGGATTTTAATCACCAAACCTTATCATCACTCAGAAACAAAACAAAAACTTTTTTATTTTTTTATGTTTTTATTTTTTGTATTCTAAGAAAAAGAAAAATAAATCATAAGAAAAACTCCTAACAAAACCTAAGAAAAAGAAACTAAAAAAAAAAACTAAACTTCTACCCCCAAACTCATAATTAACACTGTCATCAATGTTAAAGAAAATAAAAGAACAAAGATGGTAATAAGAACTTCCCTATAAAATTGATGGTATAGGCAATATTTTTTCTTTTTCGTACACAGTGCCATGGCTTCCTCTTCGTGAAAAAGAGGTGAAAATTGTGTACATCGACCCCTAAACTTGGAAAAAAGCCTAAACAAGGGCCAAAAAGAAAACAAAGACTTAATAACTAAAATAACTAAGAAATTGTAATAACAAAACAAAAACAAACTAAAAATAAAGTTTAAAAATGCTTAGGTTGCCTCCCAAGAAGCACTTAATTTAAAGTCATTAGGTTGTCTATCAGAGAAGCACTCATCAAAGAGCAGCTTTCGCCCATAGTAAGTGTTATACACCATCACATATGGGTTTTGGTTATAGATGCCCTCAAGCTTGGCAAGATTTAGAAGTGATTCATACATTGCACTAACAACACATTATTAGACATGTATGTCCTAAGGAGTAAAATGTTGTAATGTGTTTTTGGAGACATTTTATCAATAAAGAATTTATTTATTGTTCATATACCAAATGTTATCCTCTTTACGTTTATATTTGTTGAATGTATGAAAAGCAAACAAAAGTCTAAGATGTTCAGTCTAAACCTTTAAAAATCAGGCATATGATGGACAAATAATATGAAAGACATGATTCTAAAAGTGATAGTTTAAATCATAGGATCCGCAATCGAGAGAATAAAGTTGGGCGCTTTATTCATGCTAAGATTGTTATGTTGTCTACATCTCTAACGGAAGATGGATTGTCTTGGCCATCAAAGTTGGACTTCACGAATAGAAACATTGGTGCATTGTTATAGGTGACAATGTATTGGATCGGTACATAAAGTGTAATTGATTTAGATTAGAAATTCCATTTGTTCAAATCAATTCACTTTGGATAATCATATGTGTTGTATCTTAACCCTAAAATGACTAATGGGCCCATTATCTTGACCTATATCTTTTGATATACCAAAGGGTGACATCCTGACTTTATGATGGTACGTATACTGGTACGTTAGAGACATGACTCTTGGTAGCGTAGACCTATTATTCATAGATATAGAATCCATAGCTCCATTGGTGGAGTCAATGATATTTTCTTATATGCGTTATACTATAATTGGAAAACTAGAATACTTAACTATTTAGATACTTAGGTGTAACCGGTTAGTATACTATCCTTGGATGGTAAGTTCTCTAATGGTGAGATAATAAAACGTAAGTTAAAAAATAATTGAGAAGGTAAGATAGAATTTATCCTTAAGCCGATTATGAATATCCTATAGGGATACGACACATCATGATACGTCATAAACACTTAGCTAATTTGGAGCTTCATAATTTTATATGGTTCGAGAGTGCAGCTCTAAGCTTTTAATAGAGTAGCGTTAGAGTTGATAATTATAAAATATGTTTCTAGGAGATTATATTTTATAATTATCTGGAGCTTGAACTATATAGGTCCATCAAGTCTCCTTTGCTAGCTCATAACAAATCCTGTAATTATACAACGTGCTTTTCTAATAAATTGGTGACTTATGTCAAATTATTAGATTGGCTGAAATTTGATAAGATCAGATAATTCATGTTGTTTATCAATTGAATTAATTTACAAAAATTAATTCAAGATAAACTTGTTGAATTATCGGGGATATTTACTTTCTTAGAGATTATCTAAATATGGCTATTTTAATTAGATAACTTCTCTATTGGGTTATTTGAATTAAAACTGAGGCTTTATCTAAAGAATCTTAGGTGGAAAATAAACGATTCTCAGGGATCATATTATCGCAAGTTTGGCTAGCCGATCAGTTAGTTCGGCCTACCGATGGTGCAAGTTTAGTAGGCCAATCTGTTAGTTCAGCCTGCCGATTTAACGATTATTTAATCACGTGTTTTTAATACAATTTTATCAGAAGTTGAACCAAATTCGAGCTTTTGAGGCCTTATTAGATAATGACTAACCTAGGGGACAACCTCTATAAAAAGGGAGTGAATTTTTAAGTTATTTAGATTAGTTGAGAAGTTAAGATTGAGTACTCTTGTGTTAGATACTCTGAAACTCCTTAAGAGCTTTTGTTCACAATCACGAACCTTTGCTCTGGGTCTTCTTTATTGATTGGAAAGAGAGTCACTGGTGGAAGAGATGTACGACTTGTGCCCACACATATTCTGATCATAGATAAAGAATAGCAAAAAAGAGAAGTTGGTTGAGGCTCTTCTAGAAGGCCTTTCTCTTCACTAATTGTAGGAGCTCTTTGGCATAAAAGGTTAGTAAGATCTATGATTAATTTATGTACAAAGCATGTCAAACTTTGTTTTGGAAAATACTTTGATTTAAAATTTTTAAAATTTCGGTGAGTACTTTTTTTTAGCACATATGTCTTTAAACGATGTTCTTTTGATGGGAGCATCATTATTGGCTCGAGCTTAAACAGGGTGAGATGTGATGATGGTGATATCCATGACCAAGACGGATCGGTTAGTGATCTATATGTTGGAACCATTGATGAGCTCAAATTAACGGTCTTATGCATTTCTATATCCTCCAACGGCCCTCGTGGCTTCTCCTTATATAAGAATTCTTCTAATAACCCTTCTATTTACATTTCCCTTTCCTTTTGGTTATCCATTAGCATGCTCGTGATTTGGTCTTCCTAAAAGTCATGGTTTTGGATAGACTCCTCTTGATTTAGCAAGTGTACATTGTTATTGATCAAGCAAGAGCCCAACTCAGTAAATGGTTTGTGACGACCCGCCTTTTCGGGCAGTCACTTTACTTTCATAAACATAGTTTCATAAACAGTAATCTTACTTACTTAGTAAGAAAATACTGTAATAAAAATTTTTTTTTTCTTTCCTTAAACGTTCTTTAATATTGATGCGACCTCTGTCGCATTTAAGTTGAGACATCGCTCAACACTTGCCCTTAAAATCATTTCAAAACGTTTCTTAAAACTTAATAAGAAACATTTATTAAATCATAGTTTAAAACTTTACTTTATAATTACATAAAACAGTCCATAAACTGTATTTTAAAACTTTGAATGCAATTCTTAAAACTCTGATTTTCTTTAAACTTCGAAAACACAACATTAAACAATGGAAAACATTTTCTTTACATAGCGGAAGCAAACAGTGATGGTATCCATACCCAAATCTTCGCATCTGTCCTCCGCCGCACCCAGCTCTTCTAACGGGTCCCATTGGTCACCCATAAATTACCTACAGCATGAAAAACTTTTAATGAGCTTTCGCTCAGCAAGTTCAAACATATTCTCACAGAGCATTTAAACATGCTTTAAAAACTTTTCTCATGAAAACCTTTCTCTTGAAACGTTCTTCATGAACGTTTTCCATAAACATTTATGAAAATATTTTTGATAAACGTTTTCCTTAAACATTTCTAAAAACGTTCATCATAAACGTCTTTCATAGAACATTTCTGAAAACGTTTTTCATAAAACATCATTCGTAAACCTTTTTCTTGATAACATGGAATGTTTTTCATAAACATTTAATGTAAAACCTTTCTCTTAAAACATTCCTTGAACGTTTTTCTTAAAACGTCGTTCATAAACCGTTTCTTGAAAACATGAAAATGTTTTTCATAAACATTTGTCATAAAACATTTCTCTGAATGTTTTCCATAACATAGCATATAAACATTTCATGGAAGGCATTCAAGCAACATTAGAATGCATGACTTCATTTATGCTCAATTATTAACTTTAATTATGAGCCTTTTATGAACATTCTATAAACTTAAATATTCATTTCTTTCTCAATCTTTATTCTTATTCCTTAACTTTCTTTATCTTGTAACCTTCATTTTCCTTACTTTACTTTAGTGTTCGTACCAACTCATTAATCATGAGATCATAAACATGATGCTTCCCTTGTGGAAGACTTGAGACCATCAAACATTGAGGTCTTGTACCTCACCTTTAGGAGGTCAAACTTTAATTTTACTTTCATTACCTCATAACAAAGAGGCTGGTACGACACTTTCTTTTTATCTTAACGTTACCTTCTTATTAACTTTAGTGAGCATTTCAAATGCAATCACATCATATGCAATACACTTGCAATTCATAGCTTGTACTATAAAATCTATTGCATAACAATTGCAACATATTGCTTAACAAATGCATCATAAAATGCAAACACATTTTGCAAATCATAACTTGCAATTTAACACTCATTGCATAACAAATGCAACATATAATGCAAATACATTTTGTAAGTCATAACTTGTATTCTGGAATTTATTGCACCACAATTGCAACTCATTGCATACAAATGCATCATAAAGCTTATAACTTAAACTATAAAACATTTTGCATTGTCATAATGCAAAACATACTTTCAATACTTTGAAAATCATAACTTAAACTTTTAAATAACGTTATGCATATCAATATGCAAATAAACCTTTAACATAACGATTGCAAATTCATTGCAAATCTTTTTCTTGAACTTTAAAACTTTTTGCATAATAAATGCAAACATACTTTAAAAACAACTTGCTTAACAATTTGCAAACACATTTGCAAACATATAAATGAGCATTTAAAAATCATTTACTTCATGTCATAGGTGAGGTTTGAAACTTACCCAAACTATGCTCTAGCGTTCTCTATTCCGTTCCTTTCTCGTTCCTTTTCCTTCCATTGGTCGGCTTTTGTGTCCTGATCAAACGACAGCCGACTCATTAATTAACTTTCTTTATTATCAATCCACTCGATTGATAATAAAACGTAAACATTAACCATTTATTCCTTTTTCATAACTTGACTAGTATACTTTCGGTCTACCGTTCTTTTAACTCAACCTTATAAACCATCAGTTTACATTTCCTTCAATTAGCCTTGTAACCCACCGGGGTTACATTTTCTTTTAACTTTGTAACCCATCGGTTACCACTCGTTTACTTAAAACATTCCTCGTTAAATCTTGATCTCACATGACCGTTACGTTACTTAACGTATCACGGAACATTTTCCATCTAATAACATTATGCTAAATCGGAGTGTTCGACTCCGTTCTAGCCGTTTCCTTAAAAATGACGATTTTACCCTTAACGGGTTTTTCGTCACCTTATAACGTTATAAAACCTATTCTTACATAAAACAGTGTAACAATCACTGATCATGCATTTCATAAATTTCTATGAAAGCATCTAAAATAATTCATACTGCAGTCGAGATTCCTACTTACTTGAACTCCAAGCTAAGCAGATCCAGTTGTATCTCGCTGCATCTACAGTATGTGAAGCATCCTCTGCAGTGCTCCTCGAGCTACCATGAATGGCTAGGAATGCTTCCTGGAGATCATACATTCTTGAAAACATCATTCTGGACTCCGATACTGCTGTTTGAATCGCCTCGATCCGCGTGCAGTCGGTACCGAATGATTTTCATCGGAGTGGAATTTGCTCGAACGGAGGTCACCATTGCGTTCAGAGTGTCGAAACGAGTCGGGAGGCGGTCTCGGATCTTCGATCGGAGGTCCGGATCACAAAATCCCATTTTGCCCTTTGACCGGCCATTGACCGCCGTTGACCGGCGGCGGTTGGCTCCGTTGAGGGCTGAGCTCGAGCCTACCCCCCCTAATTCGACCCTCCTGAGTCGATTGGTGGGGTCAATTTCACCCAATTCGGCCTCCATCTGCTCCAATCGAGGATGGATTTCTCGGCTAACACCGGCGGCTCCGATCTCGGTCCTCCGGCGACGGTAGCCCAAAATTGACTTGGGCGTTTTCTTCCCCGTGACCCTCTGAGCATTTCCCCTATGGTGGGGCAGCTCAACACCGCGTGGAACGGCGGCTCCACCTAGCTCCACGGCGGTGCACGACGGAGATGCCGTTCTCCGTCCTCCGTCCTCCGGCCATCATTTCGTGCAATTGAGGTACCGAATTTCTTCCTCTCGGTCCTCTGAAGGTGTTTGTGCCTTCAATTTGGCACAAAACGGCCTAAAATGGCCAACCCAAACTCACCCACGTCGACGGTGGCGGGTGCCTTCGTTCTCCGGCGAGGGGCGGCGGAACGGAGCAATTGACCGAGGGGTCTTGCTCGCCGTCGCCCTCTGATCATTTTGGCACCGGCGGTGTGCCACACCGCCACCAGGCACGACGGCTGCGACGGCGGCTCCACGGCGGCGACGGGGCAGCTCCGGCGAAGCCTTTCCAGCCAAAATTGAGCTGGAAAATTGGTACCATCTTGTTCCTCTCCTCACACTGAGTCCATAGACACCAAAATCACGTTGATTGGTGGTCGGACGGCGGAGAAATGACGTCGGGAAATTATGGGTTTCGCCGCCACTTTGGGCGGCGCGTGGGCCCTCCTCCGGCGGCTATTTGGGTGGCACGACACCTCGTTGGACTCAGCTCAACGAGAGCTTCTCACTGGTATAGGAGGTGTCGAAAAATAATGCCGGAATCTCAAACGAGATTTGAGGAGAGAGAGAGAATTCTAGAGAGAGAAAGAGGAGAGAGAAAGTCTCGAATTTGCTTTGAATTTCTGATTTTTCTTTTTTTTTTCTTTTCTTTTCTTTTATAAAAAGTATAAGATAAAATTGTGGTCCACACAATTCAATTCTTATACTGCATTACTCTAACACTGTATAATTTTCCATCTTATTATACAGTATTTTCCTTTAATTGTACTTTGTCTTAATATAATCTTTAATTTAATGCATTAAAAATACATTAAAAAATCTCGGGTGTTACATGGTTAAGCTAAAATAACTTCAAAGACTTCTTGTTCTTCATTTAAGGCTCAATTTCTTCTAGAGGCTCAAATTCCTGAGGTTTCACACAATTATCATTAAACAAAACCATACCCTTTATTGTTTCATGGTCACCACAAGGATTTAATGTTGCCACTTCCTCCTCTAGATGACTCTCCAAAATTGTGTTCTTTAAATAGATTTGTTCATCAAGATATTGCCTAGAGTTGGAGATTTCTTAACTTCCCTCAAGAGTGGTCTTTAGACGGTCTAAAGCAACTTCCAAATGTGTCTTCTCTTCTTGATGTTGGCTGCAAGATTGTTTCATCATGTTAAGATGGATATTCCATGAAAGATTTTGATGACTCTCTTGGTAGAAATTGTGCATTGAACAATTCAAATGCCAATGATAATTAAAAGCCACCATATCCTCTACTAAGTAGTAAGCTTCATCAATAGTTCTTGAAAAGAAAGAATAACTGCTAGAAATTGTGCCTTTTTCCACCAATCTCTAGCTTCAAAATGCATTCCTTCAATAAATATTAGGGGAAGAGCCCACTTTAGTAGGTTGTGATGTGGGTACTGCTCAAGCATATCTTTAAATTGCTCCAAAGACGCATAAAATGTTTTCATGTGTTGTTGGAAAAAATTTGCAAAGATATTCTGATGAAACATCATGAAGTATCTTGGAAAACAAATGACTTAAAGAAAAAAATTAGAACAAATCAAAACAAAATAAAAACAAATAAAAAAATGTTCAAAGTAATCCTAGAGCTAATTAGTATCAATATTAATCAAATCAAACAATAATCCCCGACAACGATGCCAAAAAATTGTTGTGAATTTTTGCGAACGCAAGTGTACGTTAAAATATAATTAAACTAAAATAAAGCCAAATAAAAACCAATAAAAAGACTCAAACAAATAGAAAATATTAAGTGAAAAATATCCAAATATGTAGTATAAAACTAGGTTATCAAGTAATTTAGCCTAACATATTCATGAAATTAAACAACAAAAAAGAGGAAAGAAAGAAAAAGAACATTCTTTGTGATTGAGAAGCAATCTCCACGCAAATGAAACCCCTTGAGCTTGAAGAGAATTATCCTTCTTTTCTCTCTTTTTCTCTCTAAAAGGTGGCTGAAACAATATGTGAAAAACTAATGATTAATTATGTTTCTAAGTGTACCATTTATAGGTTTTGATTTCTAGGGATATTCTGCTCAAAATAGGTCACGAATGAAGCTTCAGCTCAAGGCATGTGCGAGGGCAAGAAACTACAATGCAACAGTTTGTAAAGTATAGGTCTTTGTATGAGAATTGCCGAACGTGCGCAGTTACGAGTGGAAGTTAGCACGGCCGCAAGGCCTTTTGGCACAAGGGCACGCTACGTTTTAGCCATACTTTACGATTTTGGCCCAAAAATTCGCAAGACTTCAACCTTGGCTCCCCAGTTGATTTCCACACCAAATAAGTTCCATTATTTTGCATTCCAAATCTTTTTTTTTTTCATCCTATTTTCATCTCTTATCTTTAAATACCTCCAAGCCCCAAAATCACATAATAAAACACAAAATACTCAAAATTAAGCAAAGATTTATGGGAAAATTAATCTGAAAATTATATCAATTTAAGTACTTATAAGTGATTTTAGTGTTGCATTATGAACCTCTACAAACTTGGTGATGATTTGAAATCTGATATGGTATCTCCTTATTTTTGACGAAACTTCTATGGCACCAGGAGGTACTTTCTTGGCACCTGTACCTGGACATTGCATGACGACACGTGGACAATTAAAAAAAGGGGTTGAAGGGTAACCAGCTGGGTGGGTGGTAGCCTTTAAGAGGGAATAAACGAGAGAATTAGTATTAAAAAATGGAAAAGAAAATTTAAAAAGAAAAAGAACATTAAAGAGCTTGAACTGTTTGATAAACCCGAATTATCGTTATTGCAAAACCTGATTTAGCATTGAACAACTTTGGAAAGAATGAAAATATTGATTAAGAGATGAAGGAGAAAAAGGGTTGGACTGAAAACAATGAATGAGAAATAAATAAAAGCAATTGCAAAAATTTTCATATGATCGAATACAGAATATTGCAAACATCAGTTTTAGTGGGAGTTCATCTGATACTCTCTAGACTCGTACATTCCATGAATACGAATTACGTTGGTGAGTTATGGTGATGTGGGTTTTAGTCACAGTTTTTCGATGATTGTAAATTGATCATGTAAATCGATGGGTTAAAGAAAAATGATCGTATAATAAAAAGGCGTTTCTAAACAAACGTTCTCGTAAAAATTATACAGAATCGTCTATGAAAATCACAAACGTCCTCATTAAACAATGTTCGTCGTATCTCTCAACAGCCAACTATTTTACTCCTCTGCCTGACTATTGGCTTGGGAGTATTGGAAGCATCGATTCATAGGTTATATTCGATCGTTAAAAGTAGTTATAAATCGCGTACTAATTAAAACGATCGTCTAAGTAGAATGCGATCTCAATATTTTGTTGTCTTCAATAGTATTTCGAAAAAAAAAGGAAAAAAAAAAATCATTCTTCACGTAGAAGTTTTTCAAAAACATAGTTCTACCCTTAGAATATCATTTTGGACTATTCACAAAACACCCAGATTATCCCAGTTGTCTGTCATTAACAAAAAGTACATATATTAACCATTACTAAAAAAAGAGAAAAGAAATATCTCCTAGTTGCTGTCATGATCTGGGTAGTTGCTATCATACCCTTGAACTTTTTTGGAGTCAAACTCTCCCTCGCTATCTCCAGTTAACTCTCGACGGAGTTCCTTGTGCTCTTTGATCTCATCCTCTACATTTCTCAAGGCCCTCTTTGCTATCTATAGGTCATCTCAAATTCCCTCGAGGCAAGAATGGATATCTTGTTCAGCCCAAAGGTCCGATTCTGCATACAAAAAGTTGCGTTCCTCCTCTTTCCGTTCAAGTACTTTTATGTGTTTGGTGAGTATCTTGCGTTGGGCTCGGAAGTAACAAAATAAATTGAAGTAATCGATATGCCTCCCAGAAGCATGTCGTGCAACTTCAATGTTATTCCAGATTGCGGGGTCCATCGTATGATATACATTAGACACCGCCTGAGCAATTGCGAGACGAATGACTCTGATTTTTCCCACTCTTCCTCTCCTTCGACTTCCAATGAGTACCCCAACCCGCCCAACTTATAGACCTTTGATCAAAGCGAGTATGAATCTGGGCCCTCATAATTCGCCATGGTCAAGGGAATGCCTTCCTTTCTCCTTCGGCTTCCACCTTTATGGACCGTGGTTGATGGAATCGGAAGATGATGACGTCATTTTTTGAAGAATCAATAGGAAAGAAGAACATTATCACTAAAAACAAAATGAAAAGAGAGGGCTTTTGCAAATCTAATGATAGCTAGAAGTTGCGGTTATATCTAAGCCTAGGGAATTGGATATGCGAATAAATACAGTAGCATCTGGTTTCATTGATTTGAAGTGAAACTGATGGGATGCGAGTTAAGAGTCAAAAGCCATGACGGTTTGTTTCTAAAGATGGTCGTCATAATCGTACGCCTAACATCAAGATTTTATTATAAATTCACCTTCAATTGATAGAAGGAATCGAATACATGCATTTATTTTTCCTCGAAAAAATACCCACAATTACATTTTATGATTATCAGAAAAAGTGTTCACAAATCGCCTTCTTGTATTTGACGATCGTTTTAGATTTTTGTCGAAACGAGTGGGATTCATATTCATTAACTACCAGCAGCGTTGAAATCATTGTCATGGGCTCCGTGCATGAATAAGAGTAGGTATTGGCATAACATTTACAACGATCTCTAAAATTGTTATTAATTGAAGTCATGTGACGAGCGTCGAAGTAGGAGAAAATTTTTGTAAGCTTTCTAATCATAGATCGTGTAAGTGAGCCTAACTCAGTAACAAAGGGATACGTCTGAATACATGTTGGAAACCTATCAAGTTGACAGATTCATTGTTTGTGCTATTGTGAAGATTTTCTATAAAATATAAATTTTAAGAACTTTTTAAGTACTGTTGAACTAATTAGTACATATCACCACATAAACACATTACACTAATTGATAGGGGTGGGGGATGTTGCTCTCCCTCACTTCTTGCTAACCAATGCATGCATAAAACTATTAGCCACGTAAGAGCACAAATACTTATGACCGTGCAACTTATTCGACGGTTGAAGGACATACTCACAATCGTTAATATTTCTTAAATGGTGATGTTTAGGCGTCTACAGGAAAATATGTTAGTTACTAACTAATAGAAGAGAAAAAGCATTAGCCAATTCAAATTTATGTTCCTCTAAAAGAAACCCTCCAATTTCTCGTGTTACATTTTATATTTTAATTATGGTCGTAATCATAATTGTATCAATATCTTATGATTCTAATATGATTTAACTTTATTTTATATTTTGATTATGGCTGTAATCATAAATTTTTTAATATCTTATGATTCTAATATAATTTAACTATCATTATAAACGCTCACTCTCTCTTACTCTCTGACACACTCTCTCTCTCTTGTACAGCATACAATTCGCCACTCTATATAGTGCATGTATATGCATATGCAGTCTTATTTATTAGGAGTACCCAAATTGACGAAAGAAAGTAAATTAAGAGCACGAAGAAGCAGACCCTAAAGGCCATGCAAGCATAAAACAAAAGACCATGTAGGAACATAGATACTCACGATCGTTCAACTTATCCTACGATTTATCCAAAATATCCACGATCGTCAAAATTACTTAAATGGTAGGGTTTGGGTTCCTATAGGAAATGACGTGACTCATTAACCAATATAAGAGAATTAAAGAGCAATAGCCAATCATCAATTTATATGCCTCTAAATGAAAGCCTCAGCATTTCTCATGTTATATTGTGGTTTTGTGAAGAAAAGATAATAATTCTCTTCATTGATTTTGAAACAAGGATTCTTACAGAATAAATCATGGTTGGAATCTGATTGATTTTCAACTTTCTTAGAAAATAGGAAACAATTCAAAAAGAAACGAAAAAATTGAAACTACTTCTTCTAATATTTGAATTACGAAATTCAAATTTACAATTATTCAAATTAGACTTCTTACTAAAAACTAACTTCTTGACACTCTCCCTCAAGTTAGTGTATAGATATCTATCATGCCCAGATTGCTAACAAGATGTTTAAAACTAGGTCGCATAAGCCCTTTAGTCAAGATATCTGCTATTTGTAGAGTGTTTGAAACAAAAAGCATACATATCATACCAGCTTCTAGCTTCTCCCTTATGAAACTGCGATCAATATCTACATCATGTTTAGTTGTGTCATGTTGTGCTGGAATATGACATATGCTTATGGTTGCTTTGTTATCACATAACAACTTCAAGGGATGCTCTATATTTTCTTCAACTCTTCTAAAGCTCGATTCAACCACAACAATTAACATATTCCTTGGGCCATTGCTCTGAATTCTACTTTAGTGGTGCTTCTTGCTATAATCTTTTGTTATTACTTCTCCAAGTAACTAGATTACTCCACAAAAATGTACAATATTTTGAAGTAGACTTTCTATTTATAATGGAATCAGTTAATCTGTATCTGTATAGAGTTTAACACTCTGTTGCTCAGTTTTCTTAAAAAATAATCCTTCTTTAGGAGTCCTATTCAGGTACCTTAGAATTCGATAAACTGCCTCTAGATGTTCTTCATGGGAAGCATGCATAAATTGGCTTACAAGACTAACTCGAAAGGCAATATCTGGTCTAGTGTGTGATAAGTAAAGTAGCTTGCCAACAAGTCTTTGATATCTACCAGTATCCATAGGAATCCATTTCCCTTATTCTCCAAGTTTAACATTTGGATCAATTGGAGTGTCTACAAGCCTACTCCCACTCATACCTTTGTCCCTTAAGAGGTCTAGTGTGTAATTCTATTGGGTTACAACAATTCTCCCTTAAGAGGTCTAGTGTGTAATTCTGTTGGGTTACAACAATTCCCTTTTTTGACCATGCAATCTCCTTGCCTAGGAAATACCGTAACTGCCTAAGTTCTTGGATCTCAAACTCCAAGGCTAATTTCTTTTTTAGTCGATTCATCTCCTCAACATCATCTCTAGTGAGAACAATAGCATCCATATAAACTATAAGAACTATAACTTTACATTCTGTAGAGAACTTCATGAACATGGTATGATCTTTCTAAGTTTAAGAATACCCTTGCTTCTTAATTGACTGTGTAGATTCTCATACTAAGCCCTTTGAGACTACTTCAACCCATACAAAGACTTCTTTAATTTACACACCTAGGACCCAAACTTCTTCTCAAATCTAGGAAGGACTTCCATTTATACTTCCTCTTTTTCACTATTTAGGAAGGCATTTTTCATATCAAGTTACTATAATGGCGAGTAAAGGTATGCTGCTAGTGAAAAAAGAAGCCATTATCTCTTCAAATATAACTTCCTTCCACTTTGGAATAGTTAAAGCCTTCTATATATTCTTAGGAATTTCTACATTAGAAAGTTGTGAGGTAAAGAAGCAAGAGATAGCGACAGACGCTCATAAGACACAAATTTGGACATAGGATATTTGATACAAGCTCTAATACATTTCCTTACAACAATCGGAACATTAAGATTAGTGAGAGACTCAACTAAAACACAAATATGAATCATTAGTGGACTTAGAAGGAGCATTACCTAATTTAAGATTGGACAGTTCGTTTCTTCTTGGTCCAAGTTCATGACCTTGCTGCAAAGTGGTGCTCTCACTTTTTTGTTTCTAATTCTTCCTTGAGAAAACAATTCCTTTCCAGTCTTTGATACTTGTTTTATTTTCATACCTTTTTTCCTTATGATTTAGGTTAGGTTCTAGCATTGAGGATGGTCCTCTTGTTATTCTAATATCTGAGACTAGGATTTCTAACACATTATTCAACCTTGAATTCAATAGTGTTGGTGTCATGTCTTGTGCATATTATACAGGTGATGAAACCGTGCTCTGTGTAGGTTGTGTTTAGTGCCATGACCTATGTAAGTTGTGCGGTTGGTGCCATGACCTGTGTAGGTTGTGTTGTTGGTATCGTAACCTATGCAGGTTATATGGTTGGTATTATGACCTGTACAGGTTGTGTAAGCGTTGCATCTGGTATAATGTCAAAGAAATGAAGGATGTCAACCTTATTCAAATCTTCCAATTTGCTCTCCTACTAAAGATGAGTATTGTGACACCTGAGAATTTCTAATGCACTATATGTACAATAATCATGGATTATGTTAAGTAATTTATGTAAAAAGTTTTTGAGCTAAATTTTATGCTCAAAAATTTGTTAAAAATTTGGGATTAATTTTAAGGTCACAAGGATTATTGTTTA
Source organism: Artocarpus heterophyllus (assembly GCA_025403435.1). NCBI lineage: Eukaryota > Viridiplantae > Streptophyta > Magnoliopsida > Rosales > Moraceae > Artocarpus > Artocarpus heterophyllus. Next base: position 7,943,152 of record CM046331.1, read on the forward strand.
AATCTAAATTCTATGACAAATTTAATAAAAATAAATATGGGATTTTCTTAAAAAAATCATGCCATAGTAAAAAAAAAAAAAGCAATGATATGAAAATAAACTAGAGAGCTAAATTGTTGCAGAACATATTGCAACGAATTTTAAAATGGAAATGCAGTTTAAGAAAAATAGTTTATGAAAAATATGGAAATCACTTAGCATAAAATTATGCAGTATTAGAACAACGTAGTATAAGGATTAGACTGCATAAAGTTAAGCAGTATGAAAATTAGATTATATAAAGTTAAGTAGTATAGCAATTATACTATTTAGAGAATGTAGATTAGTATGGAAGGTTATGGGACCTTATAAATAATATAGAAAAGAATACTGGCAGTTGGGAAGAATATCGACAGTGTAGGAAAAACACGGTTAGTGTAGATTTAGACTATGTAAAAACTTAATGTGGGACCCACAAGGACACCTCAAATGATAGAAAAATGCCACATCTCCCCTTTGGAACTGGTTTTGGAAGAAAGGATGGGGCCAACTTTTAAAAATTTCAATTTGGTCTCTAGATTAACTATGTTGCAATTAAGGACCTTAGTGGATAAATCCACCAACATGCCACCCAAAAGGTGGAAAATGTGCCACATATTTTCTCTATGATGGCCAGATTTGTTGAGTGGAGAGCAAATTTTTGTTTGCAAAATGGTCCCCAGTTCAAGTTTTTTTGTTACTTAAGAACTTAAGTGATAAGATAAGCCTTTGTCTTCATCATTTTTTTGCATGAACCATGAAAACACACCCATTTTGGCTCTTCATGAAACTGGCCACTCTCCCCCATGGTCTCCCAATATTTTGCAAAAAAAAAAAAAAATTACCTCGAAACCACTTTGGAAGCAAGTTCAAGAATTCCAGTGATAAGATTAGAAACTTTGAAGGTATTAAATCTTAACTTGTTCTAACTGTTTTGGTGATTTTTCCTTAGGTTCTAAGTGGTGTTTTGATAGATTATGGTATGGATATTTAAAGGAAGGCTATCAAGGTTTAATGCTAGACAGAAAAATGTGACAAACTTTGTAATAAACACCAAGTTTTAGCATTTTAAGTGTTTAATAAAATGATTTTGGATCATGTCATGAAAAGAAAATGCTATGGCATGATTATTGTAATTATTAAGTGCTTCATAATGTATTTGAAAAGGTTTAAATATGGTTAAACCTTAGGAAAATAAGTTAAAGAAAGTTAAGGTGTAAAAAGTATATTTAAGGGCATTTTTGAAAAATTTCATGTGTATGACGCACTTAAAGGCTAAATTGTTTTCTAAGTTCAACATGAGATCTATTGGAAACATCGAGATGGATAATTTTTATGAAGAAATCCTACTAGAATTCTTGAATCAAGTCAAAAAATGTGGATTTAGGTTTTGCCTGTCTAGAAACTATATGAAGATGAATGATTTTAAGGAAAGTTAAAACACAAAAGTTGTAGATCTCTTCGAAAGTATTAAAGATTGCGGAACGGTTCGTGAAAATTCCATACTAATTTTAAGTTATAAGTTTTGCGAGATTTTAATAACAAAATTTTAAAATAAGGAAAACGTTTTAAAATAAAAGGATTTTGACCAAGGAGCTTTTTATAGTAAGTTTTAATCCTTATTAAAAAAAAGATGTTTTGACATAAGATGGGTATTTTTGGTTCTAGGGCCAAAAATATCAAGATTTTGTCTTTCGAGCTAAAATCATAAAATCATGTGAAACGAGAATTTTCACTATGTAAAAATGGCTTTTATTACAGTTATGGGTTGCAACTGAATTTATGTTTGAAAGACCCAAAGGAAATTGGGAATTTTTCAAGAAAAACATGTTGAGGGCAAAATCGTCAAGATTTTCATATTACGAGTCAAAACAGTAAAGTTTTGCTTAAATAATTTTTTTTGCGAAAAGAAAAATCATTGTTCTAATCTTCACAACTTTAAGAGTAGTAAGGAATTGAAAGTTTAGGTTTAAAATGGGTTCTAAAAGTTTTCTAAGACCCCGTTTAAGGCAAAATGTTCATTTTTTGTAAAAAAGACCAAAACAGACCCTGAAACATCCGATTTAGGAAAAGGCCCCTTAGCAAGAATTTTTTCATAACTTGTAAGTGTCCGGATGGTAAAGTGAAATGAGAAGTTTAGTCACGTAGCATTCAAGTTACGTGATTTACAAAAAAAAAAACCCGTTAAGAGTAAAATCATCATTTTTTATAAAACCGCTAAAACAGACGACCCTTTAAATTAACTAAACACCCTTAGATGGAAAATATTTCACATCATGTTATGTAACGAAACCATCAAGTTAGACAGGAAATTTGACTAAGGAACGAAAAGGTTAAGCAATAAAGAGTAGACCAATAAGAAATAAGGTCAAGCAAACAGAAAGAAAAGTTAATGTTTAAGTTATGCTACCAATCAAGTAGGTCATAATAAGAAAAGTTAGCTAATAGTTGAGTGTTATTTAAACAGGACACAAAGCTGACTAATAGAAGGAAAATAATAAAGTAGGAACGCTAGAGCATTAAACAGGTAAGTTTCAACCCTCACCTATAGCATAAAGAAATTGAATTTCAAATGCTTTTTAAATATTTGAAATGTATGGCATTTGTTACACATAATGTTTTAAGGTTCAAGTCATGATTTACATTGTGATTATAATTGTTATGTTTAATGTTTAGATATTAAGTTATGTCATATAACATGTTCACTAAAGATTATAAAATCAGTAATCTAACCCTCAAGTTAGGATAAAAAAGTATCATACTAGCCTCCGGATCCAAGGGGAATGTCATGCTAAAGTTATGTTACGGTCACAGTATTCGATGATCAAGCATGTTTGGTACATACACTTTTTCCCATAGTTCAAGAAAGTTAAGAATAAAGATAAAAAGTTCATAAATGAGCATAAATGGAATCATGCATTATGATATTATTTGCATTTCTTTTTAGAAATACTTTTTTTACAAGTAATGTTTACGTGAAACATGATACAAGAAATGTTTATGATAAAAAAAGTTTTATGAAAATGTTTTACGAGAAATGTTTCAAGAAAGAAGTTCTACGAGAAATGTTTAATGAAAAATGTTTTTACAAGAAAAGAAGTAAGATTTAATGTTTTGTAAGATTAGTTTAAACTTACTGAATGAAAGCTCATTACAAGTTTCCTTATGCTGTAGATAGTTTTATAGAAGACCAGTAAGACTGGTTGAAAAGCTCAGTGTCGGGGGACGGATGCATGGTTGGGTATGGATACTACTATAGTAGTTTTCCACTGTGTTAAGAAAAAAGTTTCTGTTATATAGCGAAAGTCTTTTCTTGTTTGAAAAGATGTTTTAAAAAGTTTTATGAAAGTAAATGTTTACTCAACAGTTTTAAGTATGTTTTAAAGAGGAAAAAAATTAATACCCAGTATTTTTCTTACTAGCAAGTAAGATTAAGTTTAAGAAATGATATTTAAGCAAGTTAAGTAACAGCCTGAAAAACACGAGCCATTACAAGTATCATGAAAATAAGGTTTGTCTTCAGAAAAAACGTTGCATCTATTTTAACAAACATTTTTCTTTTTTAGGATCAAAATGCTTGTACACTTTTGGACTAGTCTGTACCTTATGAATATACACTTAGTTGTGCTAGGGTCAAGTTTTCCTCGTGTATAGCTGTGATTATGAACAAATGTAGCATAGCCAAATGTTTTTTATGGCAATTTGACAAAAAGTCATGTCGTGGGAAAGGATTTTTTGAACACATTCAAGGGAATTTGAAATTTTAACATTCGAGATGGCATTCTGTTAATTAGATAAGTAGCAATTAAAATTTTCTCTCCCCACATTTACTTAGGAACTTTGTTGGAAAAAAATATAGATTTAGCAACCTTCTAAAAATGCTTATTTTTCCTTTCCGTAGCCTTGTTTTGATGGGGTATATTAGTACAAGAGCTTTGGTACACTATACCATTAAAAAAATGTACTAATTAAAGATTTTAGTTAATATATTAGTTTTTATGGAAGCTTGAAATTATAGGTCTATTAGTCCCCCCGCCATCCTTGTAAATACTATTTTTCCTAGTGGAAACATTGGTCTAATTAATTAATTTAGAAATATGAAATTCTAAATTAAATATCACTCAAAATAAATAAATATACTGTCTTTAAAGAATAAGATTATTTTATAATAAATAATTAATTTTGAAAGACACATAGTGGGTGGGTCCTGCTGTGGGTAGCACATATTGTAGAGGCAAATGTTCTTTTATATAGTTCAAAGCTTCTTTACAAAGTTTGCATATTTAGAATTTCTATTTTTGGATAAATGTGATTTAATTCAAATATAGAAAGTTAAATTTAGAAACAAATGAGATTTGATAACAAGCAATAAATTTTCCTGCACAGCTTGACAATTGGCACCATATGCACAGAGAATCTCTCTACATGTGGCACCAATAGTAGTATAAGGAAAAGAAATATTTTGCTTTTTATTTTAATTAAATATTTGATATTCAAATTAAATAAAAGAAACTTTCAGAATTAATTGAGTCTCTAATTTTTTTTTTTTAAATAAAGGCCTTCTTTATTCGGTCTATACACAATTTAAAGTCTTGGAGAGATTGAGAGTACTCTAACAAAAAAAATCCCTTAGGCGTGTATAGAGAGAGAAAAAGAAGTGTTCTGCATCCAAAGTCCTGTTTTGCTCATGCATGGAGATTAACAAGTTTAAAAACTTTTAATTCCATCTATACCCATATGTTAGTCTATCCGATGCCGAGGACTAGGCGAGGAAGATAGTGGTTTTGCTTCAAGAATGTCTATACACTCTAGAAGAATTCCAATTTCTACTCTTCATCCATGTAGGCAAATTTGTTTACATATATTTATTTAGTGTTAAATTAATATAATTTATACTATGTTCTATAAAAAATTTTGAGAAAATTTTTGTTATATACTGTTCCACCCATATCCACATTTCCGCTATTTTTATGAAAATTCGTTTTCCCAAAACCAACAATCAGATTTTCAAGAAAAAAGATGGATATCTTAAGGAAAAACTTGTCATTTTATTTACAACTTTGCACAATGCTAAAATAATTCATATACTTAATTTGAACCAACTTAATAACATAATTTTTGTTGAAAATCTACAAGTGGATAGAAATTTCTAATTGAATTAAATCCTAAGAGGTATGAATTAATGTGGGGTACATACTGGAGTACAGATATCATTCCCACAGATATTGTGTTTAATTTTAATTAATTACCAAAATCATATTAACTCTATGATTATTTAAATAATAAATTAAAAATGAAAATAAAACTTATACTAAATTAACAGAAACTAAACAAACTAAATGAAGCTAATAAATGAAATGAAACAAAAGAAAACACTCTAGGAATTCAATTTCACCTAATCGTGTCATTAAACGTCTTAATTGTGTTGTCTAGTTAAATAAAAGCCAAAATCTTCTAAACTTTCCAAAAACCCCTCTTAGTAGTCATTTAGAAATATTATATATTAATTAGTAAACTATTTTCCTTTGTCTACTTATTAATTAGAATTCATTAGACTTTACAATTTCATTGATAGCTACATAGTCATAGTAGCTACATTATTAAGGCATGGTGCTCAATATGGAACAATCACAATTAAATTGAAACTGACTCAAGAATTAAACACAAACCTAAGCAATGTTCATACTTTTCCACAAGTAATACAATTTCCAATTGAGGTTCTCATCATGGTCTTGAAGACATCACCAAAGAAAACACAAAAATCTATAATTATTCAAAACTTTTAAATTTTTTAATTTTTTTAAAAAGAAAAACCAACAACAAAGGTTCAATATTTTGACATTCGAGTATTTTTAGTGCATTATAAATGCAATAATCAAAATATCATGTTAAAGTAATTAAAGTACAAATTTTGTGAGCTAAGTTTATACTCAAGAATTTGTTAAGTATTTTAAGAGCAGTGAAGAGTGTCACAAGGGTTATTATTTTAATCTGATTTTTATGATAAATTTCATAAAAGTAAAAATAGAATTTCTAAGGTTAAAAATCATGCCGTAGTCTTATACAAGAAAGGAAAGCTATAAAAATAAGTTGGAAAGCTTAATTGTTGCAAAATGTATTGCAACAAATGTTAGAATAGAAATACAGTTTAAGAAAAATATTGTATAGAAATATAAAAAATTATACAATATTAGAATAATGCAGTATGTGCAAAAGTAATACAATGTAAGGAATTACACTAATAAAGTTAAGCAATATGGAAATTATACTACAAAAGTAATGCAGTGCAGAAATTAAACTGTATAAAGTTAAGCAGTATAGAAATTATAATGTGTGTAGGATATGGATGAATAAGGAATACTATGTTAGTTTATAACAGTATTAAAAAAGTGTACCGGCAATGTAGGAAAAAAAATTATTAGTCTAAATTTGTATTGTTAAAAGGATGATGTGGAGCCACGTACTTGATGACACCCCTAAGGTGGAAATTTTTTTACATCTTCCCTTGAAGAATCGATTGTGGCAAGTGGAGGGGAAGCAAATTCCTTGCATTTTAGTCCTTAGTACCCAAGGGCATTTTTGAAATAAAAAGTTCTTGTAAGACCCACCATAGGACACCCAAAAGAAAGGAATCAAGTCACATTTTCCCCTTGGTGTCTTCAGTTTTCATCATGCAAATAGAGCCACATTTTCACCATAAAATATTTAAGTGATAACTAATGTGCATGAGTCATCAAAGTTAGAAAAAGATGATATTTTGGTCTCCATTTTTCATGAACATATGAGAAAACCAAGCTCCAAACTTTAAAGCAAAAACCGATAGCCCCTCAAAGCTTTCTCCAAAATATTTTCAAAACTCAACCTCCAATCAAGCTTTAAATCAAGTTCAAGTGATAATAATCAAGGATTGGTCACTTTTGGAGTTGGTCAAGTTCATGCGCTCTTGAGGAGGATCAAAAGGCTTGAGAAATTTCATGGACACAAAGCTGATTAATAGAAGGAAAAGGAATAAAATGGAAACACAAAAGCGTTATCCTGGTAAGTTTCAAACCTCACCTACAACATGAAAAAAAATGAATTTCAAATGCTTTGAATATGTTTAATGTTTTCATTTGTTATGCGTAAAGTTTTAAAGTTCAAGTCAAGACTTGTAACATATTTGCAGTTAATATATTTAAAGTATGTTTGCATTTGTTATAAAAATGTTTTAAAGATCAAGTTCTTTTTTTTTGTCAATTTGCATTCGCTATGCTTAATGTTTAAATGTCACATTATAGCATATGATATGTTAACATTTGATATAAGTTATGTTAAAGTTATGACTTTGTTGTTCGATAGTTTTAAGTCTTCCACAAGGGAAGCATTATGTTTATGCTCTCATGATTGATGATATTGGTACAAACACTTAATTTCACAAGATGAAAGAAAGATAAGAACGATGATAAGAAGTTTAAGCAAGTTATGAACGATATTAAAAAGCTCATAAATGGATGTTCATAAATGAGCATAAAAGGAATAATGCATTATGTTTCTGCTTGCATTCCTTTCCATGAAATGTTTATGAGATATGTTTATAAAAAACATTTTGAGAAATATTTTATGAGAAATGTTCATGAAATACATTTTGTGAAAAATGTTTACATAAAAAGGTTTATGAAGAAGGTTTTATGAAAGAAAGTCTTAAATGTTTTGTGAGATTATGTTTAAACTTACTGAACTGAAAGCTTATTATAAGTTCCCTCATGCTATAGGTAGTTCCACAGAGGGCCATCATGACTGGTAGAAGAGATCGGTGTTGCAGTGACATATGCGAAGGTTAGGCATGGATACCATAATGACAAGTTTTCCACTACTTAAAAAAAAGGTTTCTGTAGTTTTAACGAAAAGTTTTTCTATGTTTGAAAAGATATTTTAATAAAAGTTTTATGAAAGTAAATGTTTCTTAATAAGTTTAAGAAATGTATTGAATGATTTTAAAGTTAAGTGTTGAACTATGTCTCAACTTCAGTTGCAACGAAAATCGCAACAGTTTTTAAGTATGTTTAAAGAAAAATATTTATTCAGTATTTTTTTACTAAGTAAGAAATAAGTTAAGAAATAATATTTAAGAAAGTTAAGTGACAACACAAAAAGATGGGGCGTCATAAGTATTACCTCCAAACTCAATATGCACAAAATCCTCAATGTGTAAGAAAGCTGCAAAAAATAGAAAAGTTAAATAAGACTCCTCTCATTGGTGCTCATTATTGCTTAGGCTTGGTTTGATTTCCTTAAAGCTCATTAGACGATGCCTGCAGCTCTAACTCCCATTTGCTCCACCACTTTCCCTTCAAAAGAAAAAGAGAAAATGAAAGTAAAAAGAAACTAAAACTTAAACTAATTTCAATTTGAAGAAAATAAGCAAAAAGTTTATTAAACTTGGGTTGCTTCCTAAGAAGTTCTTGATTTTAAGTCATCGGCTTGACACTTGGAGAAGCACTCATCAAAGAGAGGCTTCCGCCCATAGTAGGTGTCATACAATACTATATATGAGTCTTGTGATGCGATGCTCTTAAGTTTGGCAAGATATGGATGTATTCAGTTTGTCGCTCCAACATGACTTGACTTTGGTGGATGTACTTGGTAGGCTTAAAGGAATAATGCTAAAAATGGTAGCGAAGGTGTTGACCACATTAAATCCTCATAAATGTGATCATGGATGACCAGTGATGGCAACATAGGTTGAGGACCAAAGACTTCTTTTCGCAATTCTTCTTCCATGACCAAGTCTTGTGTCCCATCCTCACTTAGAGAGTCCTCGTCAAACATCTCCAAGTGCTCCTCTTTAGGTGTTGGCTCCTCAAAGTAGAAGTCCTGTATGTCTTTAATTAAAACATTCATGGTAGGAGTGTATGCTATCAATTCATTAAAGAGATTCACTATTACCGCCGTTCGTTGCACATTTTCAAATGATTCTTCTATCATTATATTCAACCTTTCCTATAGGATATCATCCAACCTCTCTATACCTTAAGCAAATAAAGCTTGTAGTTGAGGGGATGCTTCCGTCTCTTGAGGTTGGGTATCAAATTATGGCTCCATAGAGTTGGAATTGTCCTCCTAACCTTGGTTGTTCCATAAACAATTCTAATTCCAAAAATCAAACTCGGCCACGTTTTCCAATAAAAAGTAGGCTTCATTGATGGATCATTGGTAAAAAAATGGTGGTACCATCTCCACATTCTAGCCAATTTCTTGTTATTTTACATAAGTTATTGAGGAAGACTTCCAATTGGCACTTCTTGGAGAAATAGTGGTGGACAAATTCAATTAGCAATTCTTTGTACCTCTACCAAAACACTATAGAATGGTTCAAAATCTTGTTGAGCAAAATTTAAGAGGACTTGTGTATGAAACATCTCTAAGTACCTCATTCAAAATAAACAAAAAAACAAAAATAAGAACAAAAGAGAATGAAAAAAAAAAAGATTCAAATTAATCTTAAAGTTAATTGGTATCAATATTAACCAAAACTACATAAAAACAATCCCAGGGCAACGGCGCCAAAATCTGTTCATTGAAAATCCATAAGTGCATGTAATCATATGAGTAATAAAGTGTACCAGAGTACAAATATCGTTCCCACGAAGATTATGTTTAATATTAATTAATTACTAAAATTTTATTAAGTCTAGGATTATTCGAATAATCGATTAAAAAACAAAACTATATTAAATTAATAAAAATTAAATAAGCTTAATAAAGCTAATGAAATGAAATAAAAATAAAAGAAAATGCTCTAGAAATTCAATTTCACCTAATCACATCATTAAACATTCATTAATTGCCTTAATTGTGTTATCTAGATTAATAAAAGCTGAAATCTCTTAAACACTCCAAAAGCCCCTCTTGGTAGCCATTTGGAAATATTATGTGTTAATTAGTAAACTATATTCCTATGTCTACTAATTAATTAGAATTCTTTAGGATCTACGATTTTGCTAATGGCTACATAGTCATAGTGGGTATACTCCTATCCCGTTAAGATTACGTTATTTTATGATTGGCCTAGTGCGTAAATCCTAATCTAGGTAGCAATTCACAGCTTTATAATCGACTAATTAGTAATCGATCAACTAGAAGCATTAACACCATATAAAATAATTATCCAAGATAATTAGACAAACACAATAATTTGAATAAATGAAAAATCAAAGCAACAAAAATAAAACTAGATTGAAATCTCTAGAACATAAAACTAATGCATAAATAAAATTAAAATTAAACAACACAAATATTAAAGCATGTTTAGAATACACAAAGATTTCAAAAAAAAATATATAAGAGAAATCACTAAAGAAGAAGTGTCACATACTCTAATCTTTCCTTTTCCCGAATCTTCTTCTCCTCTTTGTAGCTCCAAAATGCCCTTCAATGGTGTCTCAAAAGGGAAAAAAAAAATAGCTAAATATAAAACTAAAATAAAAACTAAGACTAAAATAAAAAAACCTAACTAAATGTTTATTTCTTTTTTTTCTCTTTTCTTATTTTTTTTTCTTTGGTTTTCAACTCCCCAAAAAAAACCCAAAGATGAGTCTTGTTCTCCTCGGGCTCTGTTGAAAATGGCATGCTGTTCTATTTTTATTCCTCATCAGCAGAGAGCAGAAAGGAAACTCAGCCAAAATCAGGGCTTATGCGTGGCAGGAAGGCAGGTGGCGCGAAGCCATTGGCACTCTGAGCTAAGGGGAGACGTGGCGTTCTAGAATTCGTAATAAAGGTGGGACACACTTGACGAAATGAGGCGCGCTACATTGATTTGGCTCTGGGCTGAGTGCGACTCGTGGCGCGGTGCGAGTAGCAGACTTCTGTTGTGGTTGTCCCCTAACATGTTGCTGAATGAGGTGTAGTGCACGCGGAAATCTGGACCGTTCAAGGCTTTGATCCGACGACTAATGTTGCGCTCCAGGTCCTCGTTCATGGCTGCTTTTAATTGGAATTTTACTCCCTTCTTTTGACGACACTTTTGTCCTCAAAGTAATTCCAAATTGCCATATTATCTCCTTTCACAATGCAAAAGAGGAAAATAAAATAAATAGAAGAAATAATAATAATAATAATAATAATAATAATAATATTATTATTATTATTATTATTAAAATTCAATTCAATTAAAAAAAATTAATTCACAAAAAATAAAATTGAACATATAAAATTAAGCAAAATTAAATAAAAATATTAAGAAAATATCAAAAATATGTACATTAAAATGTATAAATAACTCTATTTTTATAGAGTTATCGCATAAATATAATAATTTTGGTCTAATATGAGAGTTATATTGGTTATTATAAAAGGATACAATCATTATATGTGTGTGTGTATATATATTGATTATGATTCTAACAATATTTTACACCCTTATCACAAACAAGGTACAATGATACAATAAAGTACCTAAAAAAATAATGTCAAACATAATAAAATATGCACAAACTTCAAGTGTCTTTAATACCAAAAAGAGTTTTAGTTGGTTGGAAAGCATTACGTAGGTCTAATTTTGATCGAAACAACACATCTGTCAAGATGTTACCCTTGAATAGTTCTAGAGATAATGTTGTTGTGCCATATATATATTACTTAATCTCTTCCTACTATTAACTTATAAATTAGATATTGTTGATTTATCCAACTTGATAAGTAGCCTTCGTCGAGTTGCAATGATATCTTAACACTAATTTATAATGACAAATACAAAAGTATATTAAAGAAATCATCTTGGGTTTGTACTTTTAAACTTGTCCCAGTTTGACAACTACAAGGAATAATTTTATCCATACGAACTTTGGTTAGTTCCTAAGCTCATGGAGTTAAAACACAAGACAATAGAATCCTCATTAGTTTGACTCATTTGAGTTATATTTGTCTTAACGTGCTCTATAAAGAACAATAATTGAAACTAGTAGACAAAAATAGTAAAAATATAATACATGCATCTACACGTAACATGACATGGGGCTTACATGAGAGTCACAAACTATTCATTTTAATAGTAAAAATTATTTAAAACCTAAATAAGTCTTAATAAATACTTTTACATTGTTTTTAGGTTCAAAATATTAGTCACATTTTATTGAAAAATAATTACAAATGTCCTACAAAATTGAATTATATGCAAAAAAAAAAAAGAGAATTTTCTGAGATTTTTTAAAATTTTGTGGAAATTTTTGAAATATCTTGGATTTTTACAAATACTTACTAATATTATGAATATTTAAAGATATTATGGATATTTTTATGGACATCATAGAAGAAAAATCCTTTCCCAAGTCAAGACTTCAAAATATAAATATTATCGTAGTAATATCAACAATACCGTGGACATTTTCATCTTTGAGCATGAATAAACACTTTTATTAGTATTATTTGAAAGTGAACAAATACTCTTTTTAAAAGTATAGCATAACATGAAATTTTCTTAGGAAAACATGCAGTGCCAGAAATCATAGAAACTAATTTTCTGGTTACTCCCATTGATAGAACTCGATTTGAATTGTAAATCTATTAATGCTAAATTACACGCCACGCTAGCTTATTACAAAGTAGAGTTGCTAATCTGTCATTCATTTATTTATTAGTCGTTCATGCTTCTTTTAAACGCAATATATAAACATAGAGTAATTGGCATATTTGACCTTAGTTGAAACAGTATTGCTTTACAATTTATTAACTCGACCTTTAAAGAAAATCTACAGGCACCAAACCAGTGTCATCATTCCTGATCCCACCAAACAGAATCTTCCCTTCACCATATATATATGATTGAAAATCAAGCGGAAAGCACAAAAGAGACGGCCAAAATTTTCCAAGCATATGATTCCAAATCCAAGTATCGAATAATTAACAATTAATTAATCCTTAACCACCTCTTTCATAATCAGAAGTTCAAATTATGGTCTTTAAACATATAAATACACCAACAATCTGAAGGTACAAGGAAGCCACAAATGGACTCAAAAACAGATGGGAACTAAACAACAAACAAAAAACAAAAAGCTTTGGCCGAAACTATTGACTTAATTTTAGTTTAGTAGCTCATAGGCAGTAACACAAGCCAAATTCCGTCAGCTATTGCGGTACATAGAGGATTGCGTTGACTGGATCTCCATACGTTGATCGGCAACTCCTTGCCTATTCAGATGCTTCTTTGCAATTGCGTACATAAAGTATATAAATATAATGTAATCAAAAGAAATCTGCATGAGCTCTCTTTTGCAACTGATACTGCGACACGATCAAATTTACAACACTCAAAGAAGCTCAAACGAAGATTTTGAGTAAAATAAAAGTTCAACATAGAACAATATGTTACCTGTCCAGCAACTATATTACACACTCTGCATTTTACTTGATATTTCTTTCACTTTTGCGTCTCCTTTTTCCTAAAGATTGTACAGATGATAAACTTTTAGTATAGTTAATTACCATAGAGTTCCAAACCCCAGACGTATACGACAAAGATATATCTAATTTCCATCAAGAAATACCATATTTATAATAGGGACATTTATTTAAACACTATGTACTAAAAAAAAAAGAAGCTATCTATAACCCAGGAAAAAATCTGAAACCACAAGAACATCTGCATACACAAATGCATACGGGATAAAAATTCGACTTTGGGCAATGTGGAATCACCACCGAAAGCTTCAGAAAGCATGAGAAATTACTTTTCTACTTCAAGAAGTAGATTGAATTTTGAGGAAGCATAGGGGTGGGGTTGTAGTTCTATATTTGATTATTCGTGCAAAATCTGTTCAAACAGCATGCTATGGAACCCATCGAAGAAACTAAGGTGAGACCAAAAAAAAAAATTCAAAATGACACTAAAGCTTGAGACCCCCTGATCTGGATCGCACTTGGTCCATAAGTATCAGAAAATTGGTTTAGCTCAATTTATGACTGACCATAAAACTAACCTAGAAACAGATGAAAAAAGCAAGTATTAAAGGCAAAAAATGAAATCGAATTCACATCCAAATCTAAGCTGTCTAGTGTCTACCTAGGCCTCCAAAATGACATTTAGAAACTTTTATAAATTGATTTCCTAAATGTACAGACATAAACAAAAAAAAAACGATAGAAAACAAATCATAATAACAGAATATCAAGACCACGATATGCAATAGATCACAATATATCCCCTAAAAAAATTACAGTATGCAGCTCCACTAGAATAAAAACAAAACACCAAAAAAAAAAAAAAGAAAGAAAGAAAGAAAAGAGAAGAGAAGAAAAAGAAAAAGAAAAAGAAAAAGCTATTTTGATTTTGTTGGATTGATAACTAAAGCAAAGGGCAGAGAGAATAATATAGAGTGATTCCAAGCAGCTCTAAATGTGAAGAAAGATTACATATTCGCACAATTGTACTTTACAACCTACTTGAACAAAAGACTCACTCAAAGTAGCAATATTCATAAGGATACAAATACCATATATCGAACAATCAACAAACCGAAAATCAATAATTCAATATGCTTACCAAGCCCTTGTTCTCATAATAGTCATCCAATGCCCATTGATACTTTGACTGATTTAATCCAAACCAGCGAGCTAAGTGGTCATCTAGACTTGAATGGGCTGCAAAATAAAACAAAATAAGAAATTCTAAAATATTGATTCAGCTAAAAAGGATTATCATTTCATCTCATGCAAACCTCTAAAATAAAGAAGAAGAAAAAATGCAAAAGCAAAAGCAAAATAGACAAAACATACACACTCCATTCCCTCAGTAACCATACAAGCCATGCAAAATACTTGTTTTTCAAGAAAAAACTTAAAACAATAAACAATAATCAAATACCAAACTTGGGCTTTTTTCCTTTCTCAACTCTCTTCCAAACCAAAACCTCCACTTCACTTCTAGTAAACAATGATCAAAAACAAAAGTTGGGGTTTTTTTTTTTTTTTTCCTTTCCTTTTCTGAACTTTCTTCCAAGACAAAAACCCACTTACCATTTCCTATTTACCTCCACTTTCCAAGCTAAAACATAAACAGCAAAATCTCTCAGAACCCAATAAAACACAAGGGAAAAAATAACACAAAAACACATACCATTCTGGACCTTGGTGACAGCATTCTTGAAGATCCCCAAAACAGAACCATTTGAATCAATGGACTTGTCGAATTGCTGGGGAGGAGGCTGAACAGGAGGAGGAGCAACGACGACCTTCTTGGGAGAATCAAAATGGGGTTGCAAGGGTTTGGAATTGGGGGTGGAAGGTGGAGTCATGAACACTGTGTAGGGCCCAATTTTCCCGATCATTGGTGGGGGAATACTGGCGTCTTTGTTGATAGCCATTTTTGGAGGAAGGGGGAGAAGAGTTTGTTTGGATCGATGGAAAATGAGGGAAAATGAGACGGGAAAGTGAGGGAAAGTGTGGGGGGATCTTCACTCTTTAGTGGGTCTTTTTTCTTTTTTTCGTTGGGAGTGTGAAAACCATGCAAGTGAAGTGAGAGAGTTTGTGAGTTGGTGGGCAGAGAAGCAAGAGAGAGACGGAAGAGAGAAGGGATAGTTCAAGTGAGGAAGACTGCACGCAGTCCGAGTGGTTAAAGTTGAGAGAAAGAGAGGGGTAGATCTTTGTCTTTGGGAGTGCTTTTTGTTGTCCATAAAGTAATGGGTCAACGAGATAATTGATCCAATTACGTTTATTGAACTAAAATATAGCTTTAATTTATAAAATTTTATAAATATCTAATAATGATATTAGTAAAATTATTTATATGTAATTATATGGTATAATATATAATATCATTAAGGATATTTTTAAGATATTTTAAATATTGTGTTAGATTTTTATTTCATAACAATAAATTGGACAGATATTGTAATTTTTTCTAAAGTAATTTCCGATGTCGTCCCTTTGTATCGCAGTGCTCGACGCTATTTGCCTTATACCTATAGATGTCAAGTAGGCCAGGCCCATTTAATTTAAGTACAAGTATGTCTCGTGTTGTGTCTGGACTTATCTATTTATTTATCATCTCATAGTAAGCGTAACTTAGTTAATTTTTGTGTCGTTAAGTCTAACTTCTAGTCCATTTATTAATAGGTCGTTCTCATAAAATGCTTAGGCCGTGCTCATGCCCATATCGATGTTCGTGCTTTTTATTATACTTTTAGCTCTTAACGTGTCTTTCTTATGCCTAATGTTAAAATTTTAAAAAAATGAAAACAATAAATCGTAACAAAAGAAAGTGAATTATTGGTAGAAAAATCTTTTCTGAGGACAATAACATTGTAGAATATTGTACAGTGTAGTTTCTATTATTTAATTTTTTATATAAATCAAAGAAGGCAAGTATATATTGGCAATTGACAATTTACCAACAACAAAGAATCTATTTGATCTTTTTTTCTTTTTTAATCAAATCTATTAGAAATTTAGAACTTCTTTATAAAAAAATATTTATAAAAATATGAAATATATTAGTAAAACTAGTTTTAAATTGCATATTTTAATCGTACTTATAACTGGACCCCAATCGTGCTTTTAAAGTGTTTGTGCTCGTGTTGGGCCCTTACCGTACCGTACTCTTAACATGCTTTGTGTCTAAAAGTTACACCAAGCCCAGCCCATTTAATAAGCGAGATAGCCTAAGCCCATTTAATAATTGTGTCATGTCATGTCGTGTCTGCTTTTTAACATATCGTGTTCATGCCAGCCCACTAGGCCCAACCCGTTTTGACATCTCTACTTATACCTATAATAAATACAGATTAATGCCGATGAACTCATGCCAATAGTGATAAGTTCACTTGTGTCTCTCAAACTTGAGTGTGATTTTTACTTTTATTCTTGGACTTAAAAAAACTTTCATTTGGCCCTTTCCAAATTTGACTTTGTCTTGCTTAACCTTTTTTGTTAAAATTTCCATTAAAACTTTGACAGAAGAACAGGGAATTAAGTGTAGTCGTGTGATCTTTCTCCACTTGTTTTTAACAACAATTCTATCAAAAGAAATTAAGTGGGACTGGTTAGAAATCCAATGGGCAAACTAAGAGTTTTTAAAGTTTGGACGGCAAGATAAGAATGTCCCACAAATTCAGTAAGCACAATTAAGAATAATCCAAAACCAAAAGAAAGAAATTTATAGTAAGAATACCTAGGATCATTAATCTTAGCTCTACAATTTTAATTAGAAAGTGGGAGCACCTTATTGTAAAAAAATTGAAAGGTTTAGTAGATATACCCATTAATTTAAAATTATATTTAAAGAAAAGGAGAACAAAAGAGAAAAGCGGACCATCCAACCTAGATGAAGAAAATGTGGCTCAACCTAACTCGACGTGGGCCTAAGGGAGGCTTGATGGATTAGCTTTTTACATAGGGCAATCAACACAAATGCCTTTCAAATGTCTCAACTTATTAAAAATGTCATCCACTAAAATACTTATTAAAACTGTCCTTTTCTTAGAAATTAATGATTTTTTAAAAGTCTAAGTTATTCTTTCTCCTCACAACCTCATGCAGGATGCTAAGCGGACCTGCCAGGTTTCATTTTAGAACTTACTGAAATCCGTCAAGTTCTATCGTAGAACCTAAGATCCATCCTGGAACCCGCTAGACTCCATTCTAAAACCCTCCAAGTTTCATCTTAGCACTTGCTGGAACTGTCAAGTTCTATTGTAGAACCCATCAGGTTTCAAATTAAAAAATAAATAAATAAATCAAGCAAATAACATGGCTCTAAGTCCTCGCCAGAACTCATCACTTACTGATGAGAAAACTATGTCCAACATATATTAAGATCATCCAATAATCAATCCAAAAACCAAAAAAAAAATACAAAATATTGAAACAACGAGCTCAGATCTAGTAAAAAATAGAAAATAGAAAAACAACATTTAAATTACGAAATCCGACCGAGATAGAAGAGGATGTGGCGTCAAAGATCGTCTCATAAAACAGCTACAACTGGCCACAACTTCATCGTCACGGATCATTGCAGCTTTTCTTGAAATCTGTCACAACGACGTGAATGGCAACGATGCAAAACCTTGAGATTAGAGATCTGTAGCAAAGATTGGAGATCCAAGATTGAAACCTTGCAACATCGGAGTTGTGGGCAAAATAGAAGAACGGCTTGTACGTCGACGTCGAAGCAGTGGAGCTACCGATGACAGCATAAACTGGATAAGGAGGTTAGAGTCACGATCCACTCCGGCATCAGCATCGGCTTTGGCAATCAAAAGCCAGAGGCAATCGGATCAAGGGGGACAAATTACCTTCTCGTCAGAATGAGCTAAGAGCCTGATGAGATGAGGGAAAGCTCTGCCATCGAGAATGACTCATACACTGTCGTCGAATCCAAACATGAAGCTATTGACAACGACGGCAAACTATATGAGGAGGTTAGAGAGGAGAGAGAGTGGGGGAGGCTAAAAGAAAGAGAGGAGAGATAGAGGTAGATAGAGAGAGAATTAGGGTTTTTAATTTTTTTTAGAGTGAATCATAATAGGCAAAATATTAAATTTGTAATTAATATTTTAAAATATAAAATAAAAAAAAGGACAATTTTGAAAAGTCAAAAATAAGCGGGCTATTTTAGTAAGTGGCATATTTTAAGGATATTTTGTATAATTTTTTTTTATATAAGGAAATATTTTTTTAAAAAAAATTCTAAACCATAGAGGCTGCCCTACCCAACTGTATGTGAGCTTAGATATTAGGCCCATATTGGCCCACATCATGACTTGAGCCATGCCAAGCCAAGCATCAGACAAAAGTGGCGGGCCCTAAGTTGGCTCGTTTGACCTGCTTAAATTCATGCATTTACTCACTCGGACACGAAAGTCATTGATCTCAATTGTAGACTCCTATTGTAACAATGCAACTCAAAAGAAAAATTTAATCATCAATATGCATTATTTTTTAAACTTTTATACACGTAATTAATGGTTTTTTTAGACCTTGAAAAATGGAAAAATTATATTTTTACTCTTGTAATTAAAATAGGAACTTATTTTTATGGAAAAGGAAATTACTTTTGGCTTTTTTTTTTTCCCTCATGAAATACCTCAAATATTATTAATCCGAAGAGCTGGCCGTCACATGGATGATAGCCTCCCCAATGTCACAATACCCAAGAGAGTGAGCTGAAATTGCCCGCTTGGCAATCTCATGAGCACTAGAGTTACAAACTCGAGGAATCCAATGTATGTCAACAACCAAAAACAAACTAAGACGATTAAGGGTCTCATAAAACACCTATAATACTTGCCAATCATCTGGCGGAATGGTCAAAGTTAAAGCTTCCACATTCCACCGACAACTTTGGAATCACATTCCACTTAGAACTCAAGCCATCCTTGACCATCTGCACAAGTGGGGGCCGAGTTAATGGCAAGAAATTCAGCTTATAAGGCATTTAAAGCGGAGTTCTGGAAGTATGGATCCAAAGAACCTCGCTTTTATTATTCCTTGCAACACATCCTAATCCAACCCTCCGTCTTTAGAGTCTGTATCCACATTAATTTTGATCTTCCCCGGGGGATGGCAAAGGCGGACCAAACCTGCAAACGATCTGATGCTATTAGACGATCCGTGGCAATTAAGACTTCGGCCCATCCTACTCATGCTTTGTCTTGAATGGTCCTTCTCCATTGCTAATACACATCCGTTGAGAGTGGCATGATCTGAATTGAGACCACCATGAACACCGTTGTTCCTTTCTTTCCAAAGCTGGTCAACAATGCAAATAGCTCGCAAAGTGCCTCTGTCCTCGTTGGAAAGATGATCATCCATATCTAGACACCAAGTAATAAATTCATGAATATGAGTCCAATGGCGACACTCTGTTCGATAACCCCAAAAGGCACCAAACCAAATCAAACGAGCAAAGTTGCACTCCCACAGGCCATGAATAGCAGTCTCTTGGGCAGAACAACAGAACTTGCATTCAACATGAACATGCGTGATGACTTTCTAAAGACGATCTCCCTGCGGCAACAAGTCTTGAACAATTCGCCATAGCATAAAATGGAACCTGTAATGCACATTTAGTTTCCAAGTTCTGCTCCACATAGGCTGCACGTTAGTGGATCTATTACATTGATCCAGCCTATAAGCAATCTTAACTAAAAATTGCCCACTTTTAGAGGCTTTCCAAATTAACTTGTCTTTTGGAGGGCCGAAAGGCAGCACATCCAACTTATGCGTGATCCTATAACCTCTCCAAAGACTTGGGTAAGGCATTGCACATCCCAGCTGTGACGCCCACTTAACTTAATCATACAACTAATAGCTAATGTATAATTATGCTAGACATCGACATAATTATCTTTAAAACCAATATAATTATTATAGAAAATAGTGGACAAACAAATTTATTGAAAACCGTATAATTTACAGACAGCCATGCATCAATACTCACAAAATATGGGCTGGCAATAATTTACAATAGTATACATCTCAAAATGAAATGCCACTATCTCTCAAAATGAAACGTCACCTAAACCATACTTATAACAAGCCCATAGTAATAGCTAATATATAATTAAGCTAGATGGCGTCATAATTCTCTCTAAAACCAATATAATTATTATAGAAAATAGTAGGCAAACTTCATATTTTGGTACTTATAATTATTATGGGCTTGTTATACATATGGTTTGGTATCAAAGCTGTTGGTTTAAAGCGGTTCTGTAGACCGTCCATATATAAGGATCACAAGTCAAAAAAGCTCAATTGATGAGTAAGTGTTTTTTCTATCCTTTATGCGTCATTTGTTTTAAGCATACATTATTATTATTGGCTATTATTATGTAAGTGTGTGATAAAATTAGGCTGACCATTGGATAAATTCTCTATCAAGTACAATGTCAGCGTTCCTTCTTGAAAGACCCTTCAATCAAATCAAATTCTTAGAACCCACATAGTAATGGTTGATGGAAGAAAATTATCTACGGATTTGCTTGTCCTTGATATGTCATATTATGAGGTAATTTTAAGAATGGGCTGTTGTCAAAATACTATGCCATTATTAATTGCAGAAAGAAAATGGTGATGCTCCAACCACTAGAGCGAAAAGAGTACTCTTTTGCAGGAGCAACAAGTTGAGAACCCAAGTGATTTCTGCTTTGAAGGCCCTTAAGTTAGACAATAGTTATGTTGGTTATTTGGCTAGTGCGGTTGATATACAAGTTGAACAAAAGCTCAAACCTAAAGTGGTACAAATGGTGCAAGAATTTTTAGAAGCATTTCCCGAGGACTTACCAAGATTGCTACTAGATAGGAAAATTGAGTTCACTATTGATTTTGTTCCAAGCATAGTTCCTCTCTCCAAAAACACCTTATAGAATGGCTCCAATAGAGTTAAAAGGAATTGACAATCCAGTTACAGGAAATACTAGGTAAGGGTTTCATTCATCCTAGTTTCTCTCCTTGGGAAACTCCAGTGTTGTTTCTTAAGAAGAAAGATGGTACGATAAGATTATATATTGATTACAAAGAGCTAAATAAGGTGACCATCAGGAATAAGTATCCTTTCCTGAGAATTGATGATTTATTTGATCAATTTCAAGGTGTAGCTATATTTTCTAATATTGATCTTTGATCATGTTATCATTAGTTGAAGATCAAAAAGGAGGATATCTTGAAGACTGCCTTCAGAACGAGATATGGTCATTATGAGTTCTTACTAATGCCTTTTGGACTGGCTGATGCTCTAGTTGCATTTATGGATCTAATGAACAAAGTATTTAAGGATTATCTAAACAAATTTATTATTGTATTTATAGATTATATCTTTATTTACTCACATTCTATAGAGAAGCACTCGAAACACTTGAGGTCAATATTGAGTAAACTGAAGGAAAAGAAATTGTATGTGAAATTTAAGAAATGTGAATTCTGGCTTAAGAAAGTGGTGTTTCTCGGGCATGTTGTGTCGAAGAATGGAATCTCCGTTGACAAGAAAAATAAAAGTGATAAGTAAATGATCTAAGCCAATTAATGACTTACAGGTACGTAGTTTCTTGGGATTAGTTGGCTATTATAGGAAATTCATTGCAGGATTTTCAAAGATAGCTTTACCATTAACACAGTTGACCAAAAAAAAAGAGTAAAGTTTCAATGGATGGATGCTTGTGAAAGAGTTTCCAAGAGCTGAAACAAAGGTTGATATCTGCTCCAATACTTGTTATTCTATTATCAGATGAAAGTTTTGTGGTTTACAGCAATGATTCTAAAAATACGTTGGGTTGTGTTCTTATGTAGAATGGAAGAGTAATTGCTTATGCTTTCTGTCAACTGAAAGACTATGAAAAGAATTATCATACTCATGATTTGAAGTTAGCAGAAGTGGTCTTTGCGTTGAAAACTTGAAGACATTACCTTTATGGGGAGAGATGTGAGATCTATACTGATAATAAGAGTCTCAAGTATTTCTTTATGCAAAAAGAGCAGAATATGATGCAAAAGAGATGGTTGGAGCTAGTAAAATACTATGACTACATAATCAATTACCATCCAGGCAAGGCTAATGTAGTGGCTGATGCTTTGAGCAAAAAATCTTTTGCTAAAATGTCTACAATGATAGTCATTTAAAAACATTTCATGTGGGATATAGAAGGATTGGAGTTAGAGATTGTGCCTAAAGGGTTGATTGAAAGGTTATCAGCGCCGATGCTTCTAGAAGAAATTAGGCTCAACTTTTAGATCCTTATTTGATTTGCCTACAGATTGAGAGAAAGGCTGGAAAAAAGACATATTTCTTGATTTCCAATAATTGAATGATTAAGTTGTTAGACATGTATGCCCTATGGAGTAAAAATATAATATATTTTTGGAGACATTTTTATCAATAAAGAATTTATTTATTATTCATATACCAAGTTGTTGTCCTCTTTACGCTTATATTCGTTGGATGCATAATAAGTAAACAAAAGTCTGAGACTGTCGATCTAAACCTTTAGAATCAGGCATATGATTGTCAAATTATGCAGAAGACGTGATTACAAAGGTGACGGTCTAAATCATAGCATCCGCACTCGAGGAATAAAGTTGAGACCTTATTTATGTAAAGATTGTTATGTTGTCTATATCCCTAACGGGAGATGGTTTGTCTTAGCCATCGGAGGTGGACTATGCAAATAAAAACATTGGTACATTGTCATAGGTAACGTTGTATTATATTAGGACATAAAGTGTAATTGATTTAGATTAATAATTCTATCTCAGTAAATCAATTTACTTTAGACAATCATATGTGTTGTATCTTAATCCTATGATGAATAGTGGGCCCTTTGTCTTGACTTATGTCTTTTGATGTACCAAAGGGCGACATATACAATTTATGTTGGTACACATACCAGCACATTGAAGACATGACACTTGATAGCATAGACTTGTTATTCATAGATACGGAATCCATAGCTCATCTTTAGGAGTCGATGATATCCTCTTATATGCGTTATCATATAATTGAAAGATTGGAGAGCTCAATTATTTAGATACATAGGTGTAATCGAATAGTATACTGTCTTTGGATGGTAAGTTTTTGATGGCGAGATAATGGAATGTAAGAGAAAAATAATCGGAAAGGTACGAAAAAATTTATTCTTAAGCCAATTATGAATATCCTATAGGAATATGGTACATTATGATATATCATAAAGACTTAGCTATTCAGGCTTCGTAATATTATATAGTTTGAGAGTGCAGCTCTAAACTTTTAGTGGAGTAGCGCTAGAGTTGATAATTATGAAATATATATCTAGGATATTAGGTTTCGTAATTATTATGAGCTTGAACTATATAGGCCCATAAGGTCCCCTTTGCTAGCTCATAATAAATCCTATAACGATACGACATGCTTTTCCAATAATGACTTATGTCAAATTATCAAATTGGCTGAAATTCGATAGGATCAAATAATTCATGTCTGTTTATCGATTGAATTAATTTTGTGAAAAATTAATTCAAGATAAACTTATTAAATTATTGAGAATATTTATTTTCCTAGAGATTATCTATATATTGTTGTGTTAATCAGATAACTTTTCTATTGAGTTATTTGAATTAAAACTGAGGCCTTATCTAAAGAATCTCAAGTAGGAAATACAAGATTCATATGAATCATTTATCATAAGTTTGGTAGGCCAGTCTTTAGGTTCAGCCCGCCGATAGAGTAAGTTCAGAGGCCGAGCTACCAGTTCGGCCTACCGACAGAACGATAATCTGATCAGACATTTTTATGCAATTTTTATCAGATATTGATCTAGATTCAAATTTTTGAGACTTTATCTAACAAGAACTAACCCTTGGGTCCAACCTCTATAAATAGGGAGTGAGACTCATAAGTTATTTAGATCAATTGAGAGATCAAGAGTGAGCACTCTATTCTGTGAGTCTCTGAAACTCCCCTGAACAGCTATTGTTCACAAATCACGAACAGTAGTTTTAGGTATCTCTTAATTGGTTAGAAGGAGAGTCACCGGGGAAGATCAATATGACGTGCGCCTACACGCACTCCGATTGTGGATAGAGAATTACAAAGAAGACCAGTTGGTTGAGGCTTTTCTGGAATGCCTTTCTCTTCATCAATTACAGGAGTTCTTCAGCAAACAAGGTTAGCAAGATCTAGTTAATTTATGTATATAACATGTCAAACTTGTGTTGTGGAAAATACTCTGGTATTAAAATTTTTAAATTTCTACTAGATACTATTTTTCTAACAATTGGCATCAAAGCCATGGTTTTTACATAAATTTACGAGTTTGTGATCATGATATATGTATAAATGGTGTGATCTTGATCTCGCCTGTGCTTGAATTTAATTTTTTAGAAAGTTGACACTCTAGGGTTTCTATATATTTATGTTGTCATCGATTATATGGTGAATGTTTATTAATTATGGTTGATTAAATTATTATTTAATTATTTATTAATTAATTTGTGCCGGCTATGGTTCCTTAGAGGTTAGAATGTGTATCTAGGTTTTTCATGTCATAATAAGACAGTATATTATCACCGTCTAGAAATTATTATTTAATTTTAAATTTGTATGAATTTTGTAATTAAATAATCATTCAGAGAAGACGGATCTAGGAGACGGACGATAGCGTTCCACAGGTATTTCCTAAGTCTTTAATTTTTTATGTATTTGAAAAACTGCATAAAAAGTGTATTTTCTGGAACGTGATTTCTGCTCGGTCGGCAAGTCGAACCTTCAGGATCGGTAGGCTGATGGTCGTAGACCAACAGGCTAGACCTTGGGTTCGACAAGCCGTCCGTGGGGCAGAATTTTGACGGCTTTGGCGACAGGCTGAACTTTCAAGTTCCGCAGGCCGATCGATCCAGACCAGTAGGCTGATTTCACAAATTGGCATGCCGACAGAGAGTTGTGAATTTTTGAAAAAGGTGCATTTTTGTTGCAATTTTGATTTTATTTTTGGGACAATTCTGAGAAACATTAAATTTGGATATGATCGAAAATATGGAGTATTCGATCTATACGGGATTGAAGGCTTGAAGATGAATAATACATGAAGAAGGATATAATTTGAAGATTCAAGGATGAAGAATCGATAATATGTTTCGATTTATCTCTCGTAATCTTTATTTTCTTATCTCTAGGGTGGGACCATAATCTTACGGCTATTTATTATTATTTTGCTTGTAGCTTTACATGATTGCTTTGCTTGTCTGCATTATAAAATGATTTGCCATGTATATTGATAACATGTCATATAGAATAGTGAGTGCTGCTCATTAAAAATTATTCATGCATGTTTTCAAAAATAAAACCTTGATTTCAAAGGATTGACTGGGAGAAGGTTTTCGAAGAGGTAGCACATGATGGTTCCGACCCCTAGGAAGGGACTTCATCATGTACCAGTTTGGATCTCCAAGAGGATAAGGTATTTTAGCATGATTTATCATTGCACACCCCTAGGTGGTGATTATAAATCATGGATAAAATATTAAAATGATAGTTATACACTCATGTTAATTTTATTACTAACCTCCTCGAAGAGCTCTGTTAATAAAATTAATGGCCAAAGAAACGATTATTAATATATGCTGAATCATATGGGTCTTGGATGGCATATATTATTTAAGAGGAGATTCGTGTTCCTAATTGAATTTGGCAAGTCTCCCCTAGGTGGCTTGTTGAATTTTGAGCTGGAAATTATCATTGTAAGGTTGTGATATTTTCAAGGTTTTGACACATAAACACATTGTATGTTTTACATGATTGTGTTATCTTACTAAATTATTATGGTATGTTTGCTTCTGTTTGGTATATGCTTCTTTATTGTATATTTCAAATGTCTAAAAATGTTTTATCTTCGATGCTTGACAAAAACCAATTATCCGGTGAGAATTTTAATGATTGGAAATGAAACCTGAACATCGTTTTATCCTTTGAGAAACTAAAATTTATGCTGATAACTTTTATCCTCCCAGCCTATGGGAGATTCTACTAATGAGCAAATCCAAGCGTATGATCACTAAAAGGATGCTAATGATCAGGTCCGTTGTTACGTTATGGCCAACATGAATAACGTACTGCAGGCTCAACATGAAGATTATGAGACTGCAAAGCAGATCTTAGATAATCTTGAGGACATGTTTAGAGGGTAGACCCAAACAAAACGGCAAGGGGCTCTTCGGAAACTTCTAAACTACAAACAAAGACCAGGGACATTTGTAAAGGAGCATATGATGTTGGTCATGGGTTACCTCACTGAGGCTCAAACCAATGGAGCTGACATTGATGCTTAAACTTAGATGACTATGGTCTTTGAGACTCTATCAAAGGATTTTATCCCTTTTAGAGCTATATTTAATTTAAGCAATAAAAGGGATATGACTTTGACTGAGTTAATGAAGCAATTACAGGAGTTCAAAAATTTGATCAAGGAAACTCCCGCTAGTGGAGAGGCCAACTTGGCAGCTGCCTATAGTTCCAATCCCAACTCTGGGAATAGAAAGACACAAGGGGTTAAGAATGGGAAGTCTTCTATTCTACAAAAGGCAAGAACAAGAAGAAGAAAAAGAAGACCCGAAAAAGCTCAAGTGCTTTTTCTGTGGGAAGATCGGGCACATAAAGAAGAATTGTAAGGACTTCCTTTTTTGAGGAGGTAGGTGTGATCTTTTGGTTGTTGAAACTTGTTTAGTTAAGGAATCTAGTGATACTTGGGTCATAGATTCTGAAGCAACTAATCATGTTTGTGTTTCTCTATAGGGATTCAAAGAAACTAGAAGTTTGGTACATGAAGACTTTACGCTTCGAATGGGCGATGGATCCTTAGCATTGGCTGAAGCAGTGGGAGACGTTTATCTTTACTTTGATAATTATAGGAGTTTATTTTTGCGAGATTGTTTTTATGTTCCTAAATTAAAAAGAAATTTAATTTATGTAGCTTGTTTATTCAAAGACTCTTATGCAGTTTCTTTTACTATTAAAGTGGTGATTCGTAGAAACAAATCTTTTATCCGTAATGGATAGATGCAAAATAATCTATACTTTATCAAACCTAAGATAGACTTACTATTGAACACTGAGGTTAATGATAATAATTCTAAAAGACTTAAAACTTCTCATTCTAATAAGATTTATCTTTGGCATTTACGATTAGGTCATATTAACCTAAATAGAATTAAAATGTTAGCAAGAGATAGACCTTTAAGTCACCTAAAGGTCGAATCTATACCACAATATAAATATTGTTTGGAGGGTAGACCAAAAGACCATTTGGGTCTGAGGGGAATAGGGCCAAAGGGGTTCTAGAACTTGTGCATAGCAATATTTGTAGACCTATGAACATCCAAGCATGAGGAGGGTATGAGTATTTCATCACTTTTATTGATGATTACTCAAGATATCGGTATGTGTACATAATGCACCACAAAAGCAAAACTTATGACAAGTTCATGAAATTTCAAGCTGAAGTGGAAAAGCAATTCGATAGACCCATAAAGGCACTTCGATCCGATTGAGGTGGAGAATACCTTTCTGATGAGTTCTTGGGACACCTATTAGAGAATGGGATTCTGTCCCATTTGACTACGTCGGGCACCCTGCAGCAGAATGGCGTGGCTGAGAGAAGAAATAGGACTTTGTTAGACATGGTTAGGTCCATGATGAGTTATTCATCATTGCCTTTATCCTTTTGGGCATATGCACTACAAACTGCATGTTATCTTTTGAACAATGTAACTTCAAAATCTATTCCTAAAACTCCTCACGAGTTGTGGACGGGGAAAAAGACATCCTTAAACCATATTCGCATATGGGGATATCCAGCTCATATCCTGTTTAAGGAAACAAATAAGTCAGAAGTACGTTTGCAAGCTTGTGTGTTTGTAGGATATAGAAAAGGGACTAAAGGGGGTTATTTCTATAACCCAAAAGAAAAAAAAAGTCATGGTTTCAATTAATGCAACCTTCCTTGAGGAAAGTTACATGGACGACTTTAAGCCTTAAAGCAAAGTGGTGCCTAAGGAATTGGCGAGTGATTTGATCACTCCGGGGGTTCCAAATGAAACCATTCCAATCAGTGTAGAAAAACCAACCGAACCCAAACAACAACTTAAGGGGCTTCGGCCTAGTAGGAGGATCGGGCGCCAACCTAAGAGGTGTAAGTTCAATGGTGAGGCCTTTTTGGCTGAACCGGTTGAACATAACAGGGATCCTTACACTTACGAAGAAGCTATAGAGGATGTTGATTTGAAACTCTGGACAGAGGCCATGAACACAGAGATGATGTCTATGGAGACTAATCGGGTCTGGGAACTTGTAGATCTTCCCGAAGGGGTAAAACCTATATAGTGTAAGTGGATCTATAAGAGAAAGAGAGAAGTGGATGGAAAAGTTAAAACCTATAAGGCTAGACTTGTAGCTAAGGA
Source organism: Artocarpus heterophyllus (assembly GCA_025403435.1). NCBI lineage: Eukaryota > Viridiplantae > Streptophyta > Magnoliopsida > Rosales > Moraceae > Artocarpus > Artocarpus heterophyllus. The sequence continues at coordinate 7,972,066 of CM046331.1, forward strand.
ATACACGCAAAAGAAAGGAATCGATTATAAGGAATCCTTTAAGCCTATGGCTATGCTTAAGTCCATCGGCATTCTCTTGTCTATAGCTACCACTCTCGACTATGAGATTTGACAAATGGATGTTAAGACGGCTTTTCTAAATGGCTAGCTTGATGAGTTGATTTATATGGAACAACCAGATGGAGGCCAAGGTCTAGGAGGGTAAGGTTTGTAAGTTGCTAAAGTCAATGTATAGACTTAAGCAGGCTTCTCGTTCTTGGAACATAAGATTTGATCAAGTGATCAAGACTTATGGGTTCACACAAAATGTAGACAAACCATGTATTTACAAACACATTTAGAATGGGAATGTGGTTTTTCTATTGCTCTAAGTAGATAACATATTGCTAATTGGCAATGACGTTGGGGCATTGTCATCGATTAAGTTATGGTTGACCAAGTAGTTTAACATAAAGGACTTGAAAGAAGCTAATTTTGCTCTCGGCATCCAAATCTTTCAAGATAGGAAGAATAGAATGATAGCTTTATCCCAAGCAGGCTACATAGAAAAAATTCTCAAAAGGTATGTAATGCAGGATTCCAAGAAAAGTGGGCAACCATCTAGGTCTGGAATTATTCTTTCTAAGAAAGACTCAGCAAGTCTGATAAGGAAAGAGAATACATAAAGAATGTACCTTATGCTTTGGCAATGGGTAGTCTCATGTATGCCATGCTTTGCACACGACCAGATATTAGTTATGCGGTCGGGATAGTAATTTGATTTCAATCAGATCTAGGACCAAACCATTAGGTTACGGTCAAGCATATTTTCAAGTACCTAAGAAGGACTTGTGGGTAAATGCTTGTCTGTTCAGGTGAGAATTTAACACCTCTAGGATACAAAAACTCAGATTTCTAATCCTGTCTCGATTCGAGAAGATCAACTACTGGTTTTGTGTATACTCTAGACAGCGGTGCCATTGTTTGGAGAAGTGTCAAGCAAGATTTCACTTTGGATTCAACGATGGAGGCTGAGTATGTGGCAGCTAGTGATGCTTCAAAAGAAGTAGCGTGGCTCTGCAAGTTCCTTGGGGATCTTGAGGTAGTTTCTGGTATGGATAAGGCGATATCGTTGTATTGTTATAATAGTGTCATGATAACTAATGCTAAGGAACCAAGATTTCACAAGAAGAGTAAGCATATTGATCGAAAGTATTATGTGATAAAGAACTTCGTAGAGGGTGGGCATGTTGCTATATGCAAAATCGCATTCGAGGACAATTTAGCTGATCCATTCACAAAGACACTAACTGTGAGAGTTGTCGTGAGGGATGTGGAAGCTATGGGGAGCGAGATTTGTTATATTTACTCACTTAGAGCAAGTGGGAGATTGTTAAACATGTATGCCCTAAGGAATAAAAATGTAATATGTTTTTGGAGATATTTTTATTAATAAAGAATTTATTTATTATTCATATACCAAATTGTTGTTGTCTTTACATTCATATTTGTCAGATGTATGATAAGAAAACAAAAGTCTAAGACTGTCGGTCTAAACCTTTAGAATCAGGCATATGTGGTTAGATTATGCGGAAGACATAATTCTAAAGGTGACAGTCTAAATCATAAGATCCGCAATCGAGGGATTAAAGTTGGGCACTTTATTCATGTAAAGATTGTTATGTTATCTTTATCTCTAATGGGAGATGGTTTGTTTTGGCCATCGGAGGTGGACTCTGTAAATAGAAACATTGGTACATTGTCATAGGTGACGCCGTATTGGATCAGGACATAAAGTGTAATTAATTTGGATTAATAATTCTGTTTCATCAAATCAATTTATTTTGGACAATCATATGTGTTATATCTCAATCCTAAGATGAATAATGGGCCCATTGTCTTAACTTATGTCTTTTGATGTACCAAAGGGTGACATCCATAATTTATGTTGGTACGCACACAAGTACGTTGGAGACATGACACTTGATAGCATAGACTTGTTATTCATAGATATGGAATCCATAACTCCTCTTTAGGAGTTGATGATATCTTCTTATATACGTTGTCCTGTAATTAGAAGACTGGAGCGCTCAACCATTTGGATACATAAGTGTAACCGAATAGTATACCGTCCTTGGATGGTAAGTTTTTCGATGGTGAGATAATGAAATGTAAGAGAAAAATAATCGGGAAGGGAAGACAAAATTTATCTTTAAGCTGATTATGGATATCCTAAGGGGATACGGTATATTATGATATGTGATGGAGACTTAGCTATTCAGACTTCGTAATTTTATATAATTCAAGAGTGTAGCTCTAAGCTTTTAATGGATTAGCGTTAGAGTTGATAATTATGAAATATATACCTAAGATATTGGGTTTCATAATTATCGGTAGCTTGAACTATATAGGTCCATAAGATCCTCTTTGCTAGGTCATAATAAATCCTGTAATAATATGGCGTGCTTTTTTAATAAATTGGTAACTTATGTCAAATTATTAGATTGGTTGAAATTCAACAAGATCAGATAATTCATATCTATTTATTGGTTGAATTAATTTTGTGAAAAATTAATTCAAGATAAACTTGTTGAATTATCGAGCATATTTATTTTCCTAGACATTATCTAGATATTGTTGTTTTAATCAAATAACTTTTCTATTGAGTTATTTGAATTAAAACTGAAGCTTTATCCAAAGAATCTCAGGTAGGAAATAAAGATTCACAGGGATCGTTTATCATAAGTTCGGCAAGCTAGTCTTCAGGTTTAGCCTGCCGATGGGTAAGTTCGACAAGCCGATCTGCCAATTTAGCCTACCGACCGAACGATAATCTGATCATGCATTTTTACGCGATTTTTTATCAGATATTGATCCAGATTCAAAATTTTAAGGCCTTATCTAATAAGGACCTCTATAAATAGGGAGTGAGACTCATAAGTTATTTAGATCAGTTGAGAGATCAAGAGTGAGCATTTTATTCTGCAAGTCTCAAAACTCCCCTGAAGAGCTATTGTTCACTAATCATAAATGGTAGTTTTGGGTATCTCTCAATTGGTTAGACAAAGAGTCACCAAGGAAAGCTGTACAACATGCGCCCACATGCACTTCGATCGTGGATAAAGAATAACAAAAAAGATTAGTTGGTTAAGGCTCATCTGGAACGTCTTTCTCTTCATCGATTGTAGGAGTTCTTCAACAAACAAGGTTAGTAAGATCTAGTTAATTTATGCATATAGCGTGTCAAACTTGTGTTTTGAAAAAATACTTTGGTATTAAAATTTTTATATTTATGTTGCATACTATTTTTCTAACATAAGTACAGAAGCAGATTCGGCATACCAAATGATGAGAACATCATAAAGAAAGTTTTTTCAGAAGCTCACAACACACCTTACTCTTCACATCCTAGTAGCACAAAAATATATAGAGATCTAAAAAAAAAAATTACTAATGGCCATAAATGAAGAAGGAAATAGCCTCATATATCTCAAAGTATCTTATTTATCAACAAGTTGAGGTTGAACACCAAAGCCTGATGAAAAATTGAAACCTCTCTTGATTCTTGAGTTGAAGTGAGAAGATATTACCATAGAGTTTGTACATGGTTTGACTCGAATACAAGGAAGATTAGACTCTATTTGGATGATAGTTGATAGGTTCACTAAATCTGCACCCTTTATTTCTATTCGATCTACATATAAGATGGATAAACATGCTGAATTATATGTCAAGAAGATTGTTAGACTTCCTAGAATATTAGTTTCTATTATGTCAGACTAAGATCTTAGATTCACTTATACGCTCTGGACAAGCTTTGATAAAGCAATGGGTTCTAAACTGTCTTTTGGCATACATTTCGTCCTTAGAATGATGTTCAATCTGAAAGAACCAGTCAAATACTAGAAGATATGCTCAAAGTTCATTTATTAGATTATTAAGAATCATAAATTATATTTACCTCTAATGGAGTTTGCTTACAATAATAGTTACTAGTCAACTATTGGAATGACTCCTTATAAAGCTTTATTTGGAAGAATATGTGGATCACATATTTACTAGGATGAAGTTAGTGAGAGAAAGCTTTTAGGTCCAGATTTAGTAAGAAAAACTGCAAAAGTTGTAGAGAAAATCACCAATGAATGAAAACGGATCAAAGAAGACAAAAAGAATTGTGTAGATAAAATGCTAAAGGATCTAGAATTTTCTGTAGGAGATCATATATTTTTGAAAGTTGCATCAATCAAGGGAGTAATGAGATTTGCAAAGAAAGAAAAGTTGAGTCCACTGTTCATTAGGCCATTTGGGATTTTAGAGAGAATTGGAGATGTGGCTCTTCTGTCATCATTGTGTGGTGTGCATGATGTATTCCATGTTTCCATGTTAAGAAAATATATGCTAGATCATTCGCATGTTCTAAGAGATAATGAACTGAAAGTCTAACCAAATTTATCTTATGACGAGAGACAGCTTGAATTCTACATAAAAAAGAGAAGGAATTACAAAATAAGACAATTCCATTAGTTAAAGATCTCTATAAAAAATCATACGGTTGAAGAAGTCACTTGGAAAAGGGAAGATGAACTAAGAAGTAAATAACCCGAGCTATTTGGGGAGTAAATTTTGGGACCAAATTTCTATAAGTTGTAAAGGATTATGGTGTCCGTAAATTCTCACATATAAATTTAGCCAATTATAACATATTTTATTGCATTATAATTATTAATGAGATGCCTACTTTTTTAACAATTCGATTTTAAGATATTTAGTACAGTACAAAGGCTCAATCTCCTCGATCAAGAAGCTCGGTGTGCTGGACTAAACATGTCATAATTTTACTAGTTGAATTATGTGTTGACATGCAGTTTTTGTTTGTTTATTTTAATAATTAGTATAATTAGTTTTCTTTTCAAATTGATCTAGAAAGTGTCTTTGTATTCCCTTATGTACTTATTGTATTTCCTGGCATATGTGAGTAAATATGATGCGTAAATATAATATTTTATTATATATTAAAAGTTAATATTTCATATGAATGATTGATATTTTGTTATTAGCCTTCTACATGTGCGGCGACTAAAAGAATTCTCTGCACAAAGTCGGCAAACTACATATACAAGTGGCTGTAATTCTTATATGGAAGAAGAAGAAGAAAGAATTTGGAGAAGTCCAATCAGGGTCGGTTACTTAGCTTTTAGATTTTAAATTGCTGTATTCTTTTACGTATTTAAATCATAGCCAGCAATTCCTCCAACTATGCTCTAGTTCTTAGACACTCATAATCTCACCCCAGATTCACCCTTCACTACTTTTTTCTAATCATTGCTCATTCTTTTTCACCAAAGGATATAACCTCTAAGCTGCAGAAGCCTTCTCCAATATATTACTAAAAAAAACTCTTCAAGGAACCGTTCTTTTTCTTGTTAGTCATACCACGAATTAGCTCTTTGATTAGCTTTTATCAATTATTGATTTCAGTGCATGTAGTTTTGTTAACAAGTTTTTATATATGTGTGTGCTTGTATATATTGACAAATATCTGTTTTATGTATGAGTATGTATATGTGAATTGTATGACTACTATTGTAAAAGAGTGCCAATTAATCCTTCTGGTGGGTATCTTATGCCTGAAATGTTTATATTTGAAGTTGAATTATGTATGTGTATCAGCGTATGTATAGGAGTATAGTTATATAATTAATGAATTCTGCATCACATGGTTTTAGTCTTTGTAGTATGATCCAAGATGCCTATATGAATTTATTTCTATTGTTATATACGTACTGAATTGCACTTGAAAATTAGGGATGTAGATAGAGTTATATTGCTATATATATATATAGCAATATAACAGATGGAAAGGATTTTGCATCTTTTTTTCTTTGAGGCTATTTATTCCAATTATTGTCTGTAGCAAGCTCTAGACATTATGTATATGTAATTATTGATTCATTTAATTCCTAGCCTATTACATAAGTGGAGAGTGAGGGTAGTTTTATTAGAGCTTAAGTAATATTGTTTGGTTAGTCTGATTGGAAAACTTATTTGAATCTTATATGTCTGTTGGTTTCTCACGGTTCTAATTTAGTTTATGTTGTGGATTTTAATGATAATGTTGTTTGTATGGAAGTTTGGATTTGAATCCTTATATTATGTGTCATATATGCGTTATCCATGGTTCAATAAAAGCAAGTGAGCCAGATGATCTATATTATTAAGGTCTTTATTATTTGTTTCATATATTGTATGTTGTTTATTATTAGCTTAATTGAAGCTTTTATACGTTGTGAAACTAGTTTAGTAACTTGATATGAAGGTTTGCTCATTTTGTTATTTCAGGTGAATAGTTTATCAGCTCTAGTGAATATGTAATTCTGTTTTGTTAATATTGTGTAAATTAAACAAGTTAGGTCCAATTTCTTAGTTATTAACGTTGTCCTAATAGTGTGTGTGTATATATGTGTGTGAGTGTGTGAATGATCATATTATTGTTGTGATTGATAATATTAGACTTACTAACACATTCAGCTAAACGAGGAAATAAACGCCTTTCACTAATTACCATTTGTCTCGATACACGGTAAGTAGTAATTCATTTTAATTGCATCACAAGATCATTATTGTAATATATGTGATTTGCTAAATCATTTACACTTATAGCATAAAGGCACATGCATAGTTTTTTAAAGAAAATCATCGTATTTTGAAAAAGAAACTCTTTGTGCATGCATTGTGTAGTTTGCTTGTAAGTGGCCTTACTTAGTTCCATGATTGAGATTGGGATTCAAATGGTTCCATGGGATAGATTGAGCCCATTTTCGGACCTTTTTTTTGTAGTTCCTAAGATCAGGAGACTATAGTGTTTCATGGTTCAGATCGGGGTATTATTGCTTAGTGAAGGTTTGTTAGTATGCACACATGCTTTATAATAGCCTTGGGCGGGTGGCTCATGGTGTACACAACTATGTGCGCATTAAACGTTTTTATGAGATGACAAGTATGATGGTATTTTTATCAACCCATATATGATGCCACTACATTGAATTGCATAGTTTCTACTTATTGGGCATTAGCTCATATTATCCTTGGATGCAAATGAGGGTGTACATCTCAATAATGTTAGTTTGGAGGTCGACTGCATGCTCTCCATTCTCATGGCTCCGCATATATGGATACTGTTGACGTTACATGAGTACTTTTGTTTAAACTTCATATTTTGGTAATTACTATGGGCTTGTTATAGGTACGGTTCAAGTGAAGTTTTTATTTTGAGATATATATTATTGTAAATATTTATCGTCAGCCCATCTTTTGTGAGTATAGATGTATGATTGCTTTTAAATTAGGTTTTCAAAAAATTCAAGTTTTCTCGTTCTATTCTAGAATAATTATATTGGTCTTAAAGAGAATTATGACGCCTTCTACCTTAACCATATATTAGCTGTATGATTAGCTAAAGTGGGCGCCACACCGGCAACGAGTACCTGCAAGAAACAAATCACAAACTTTTTCTATATTTAGGTTAGTCAATAAAGTTGTTGTTGGATTGAAGGTAGCCCTCCTCCTGGTTGTGTCTTTCCACGGGATCCAAGCAGAATCCCAAATCTTAACCCAACTGCCATCTCCGATCACAAAACAACTTCCTTTTCGGAATCAACTCCCTTGTACTCTAGATCCCTTTCCAAACAATAGAGGCCGTGCTTCTCAAGGGGGTGCTCCAAAATTCCTGATTCTCGCAATACTTCAACTTCATTGCTTTAGGCCAGCATGACTGATCCTCCGAGGCGATCTTCCACGTAAGTTTGGCGTCCTGAATCCAAGGCCTCCACACCATTTCAGCATGCAGATGGAGTCCCAAGCTTCTAGAGCCAGGAATATTGTAACGTCCCGAAATTTATTTAATATTAATGTAATGTAAATGATGAATTAGTGTGCCATAATTAAAGTTTTAACTTTAATTAGATTATTTGGTTGGATTTTTAGTTTTTGGTTGTTTTGTTAAATTGATGTGTTCAAAAGATTTCTTGTTGATTTAAAATGATGTTTTGAGTTTTAAAACACAACAATTTGTAAAATGTTAAAAATACTCCGTTTTACAAAACCGTGGGCGGCACATGGTTTTCGCACAGTAAAACCGCCCACCGATTTTCTCTATTTATTTCCCTCTTCTCTCTCTCTCTTCACTCAGCTCCCTCACTCTCTCTCTCTTCCCTCCCGTGGATTCCCTCTCGGCAGCTCTCTCTCTCAAATCTCTCTTTCAAAAATTTTTGATTTCCATTTGAATCCAAGCTTCGGAACAGCAAGGAGGAAGCTCGGGGACGTGATTCGGCAACCGAGAACGCGAATTGAAGCTTCGATTCGAGGTTAGATTCGAAATTTCTAAACTTTTTACAAAATTTCCAATTTTGTGTGTTTTTGAAATCTAAGTTTGTTTTAGCTTAGAAAACCGTGGATTTGTGTTAAATGAGCTTAGAACAACTAGAATCTAAACCTAGATTGAAGAAAAACGGATTGGATTCAAGATTTTCATTTTTCTCCTCTTTTTCTCATTTTTGGATTTTTGAGGATTTTGAGTTTAAATGTTGTTTAAATGATTCCAAACATGTTCTAGAATGTTTTTCTATCAATTATAGTTGTTTTTCATGCCTGGGATTTGAGAAAAACAGGTTAGAAACAAGATTTGGATTTTGGGGATCGAGAAACCCGTGGCTGGGATTTCTGGATCTTCCCAGTTCGGCAGGCCGAAGTTCATGTTCGGCAGGCCGGAGTGATGATCGGCAGGCCGGTGTTCTTTCGACCGGCAGGCCGAATCTGGGGAAATGTTCGGCAGGCCGAACCTCGTTTCCGGCAGGCCAAACTGTGCAGTTCGGCAGGCCGAAGCAGGCCGACCGAGGCATGGAAAATTTTGTGATTTTTACCCGATTTCACTGTTTTGAACCCTGATTTAAATCCCAACCTTATAGGATGATTTTAATGATACAAATGGCACACTAGGACATCATGAAATGATTTAGTAACATAGAATGTCTCAAATTAGATATTGATCGACTTAGTTTGTATCTAGGATCGTTCGTGGTTCCGTGGAGCTAACGTATAGCGGATCGGGATTACGGTGTGGGGTACCGGCACGAGTACTGAGGTAGGACTTCTATCCTATTTCTTTGGTAGCCTGGTTTTGAAATGATTTGGCTTTGAAAATGATTTCTATCAAAATGTTTTCAACGGTTGTTTGAAAATGATTTTATCGGTTATATTTTAATATACCGTGACATGAAATGAATTTCATAATGAATGTAATTGACAACACTCGGTAATTGGGTTTTGAATGACAATGACAATAAACACTAAGGCATGATGCCATATCAGAGATCGGGTCGTGTGGCGACCGACCTTGGGGGCAGGTCCCGAAACCCAGCTGGGCCACTACGGTGGTGACATCATGGTTTGCCTAGGTAAAAGTAAACTGGTGTTTTGATTTGACGAGTAGACTGTCCTGTGTCAGTACGGTTCTACTCAATTTATTTATTTGTTTATTCAAGTTCCTTTTCTGTATAACTCCTGATAATGTTATATTTCTTTGCATTAAATTATTTTATAAAACTTAGTCCTACTGAGCCTTTCGCTCACGTTTTATCTGTTTTAAATTCCCCCCTTCTAGGTGGTTTTCCATTTAGGTTTGGAGAAGATTCTTCGGACCGAACTCAGGAGCAATAGGAGAATTTATTTACATTCTGTATTTATTAATCAAGGCATGTAAGACTTAACTTTATTTGTACTTGGACTGTAATTGTATTTATGATATTGTCAGATCCATGTGTGTGCACAAGTTGTGGGTTGTGGAACCCATATTCGCGGTTTTTATTCAATTATTATTATTTGCTAAATATTTATAAATTCGTTTATCAAATGTGGTGGAAAATCTTCTTAATTTCTTGCTTAATTGGATTCTCAAACTCTCGGTTTTTAATTAAATCCTCTTTTAATTAATTTAAATATTCCGCCACGTCACCTCCCGTACTCCGGGGTGTGACAGAATGGTATCAGAGCTCAAGGTTATGAACCTTGGGAATTGTGCACACATAGGTTTGACAATGAAATACCTCTGACAGTCCAAATTTTGTTTTCAGAAGTGAGAGAATGGCACCTAGACGTCGTTCGACAGCTGACGTCGAGTTCGGAAATGATGAGGGCCTGATGAGGTCTATGATTGCGGCTTTCTGGCAGATGGCAGCCAGGACTAGACCGGAAGACTCTAGTGTTGGTAGTCGGCATGCTTTCTTTAAAGAATTTCGGCGGGCGTCTATTCCGACTTTTGATGGCAATGGGGATCCGCAGTTAGCAGAGTATTGGTTGGATTCGATCTTGAAGCATCTGGATACCCTTGGTGTGCCTGAGGAGTATCGTGTGGAGTTTGCGGCATATAAGCTCGAGGGTGGCGCTAACACCTGGTGGAAACAAACTAAGCGTCTGGAGCGCGGTGGCGATATCGGTTGGGACAAGTTCGAGGATCTGTTCTATGATATGTATTTTTCGCAGGGATATAGAGATCAGAAGGCAGCTGAGTTTTATAGACTGCAGCAGGGTGATCTTTCAGTTCGAGAGTATGAGGCAAAGTTTAGCGAGTTGACTAGGTTTGCTCCATCAGCTGTGGCATCGGAGCGCGAGAAATGCATCAAGTTTCAGGAAGGACTCAAGGCTCCTATTCGACGGCAGTTGGTTGCTCTACGGCTTAGGGGTTTCGGAGAGCTTGTGTCGTCGGTGATCTCCGTGGAGAATGATTACGTGCAGTATTGTGAGGACCGAGCCAAGGCTTCAGGAGGACCGCAGAGGAGTGGCAGGAAGAGCACCAGTAGTCGTCCAGCTCCGGGGAAAGGCAAGCAAGGCGGTGCGACCAGTGGCAGCAGCAGTTCGTCTAGCAGCGGGCGCAGCAACCACTACAGCTTTCATTGTCATTTCTGTCAGCAGCCCGGACACATCAAGAGGAATTGCCCGATCAGGAGTGCTCGTCTTGGATCGCAGACCGGGGAGGATGCCAGTCGTTCGTCTCAACCTCAGCCTCAGACCCTACCTCCGCCTCCGCAGTACCCGCAGTTGCAGTATCCGCAGTTTTCTCCTCAACAATTCTCATATCCGGCACGGGGACAGCAGCCGCAGTATTTTCAGCGCAGTGTTCCTCAGTATAGAGCTCCGAGTACAGGTAGTGTGCAGTCATCTCCATCTCAGCAGTATCGGCCGAGTAATCCAGGACCCAGTAATGTTGGTAGAGGAAAAGGGAAAGCGCCAGTGCAGGTTCATGCAATGGCATCTGGAGGGTTAGATTCTCAGACTGGTAACGCGGTTATCGATGGTATGATTTTGGTTTCTAGATCTCTAGCTCACGTTTTATTTGATACCGGTGCCTCTCATTCTCTCATTTCGAGTTCCTTTGTACATGCCTTGGGATTAGAGGTAGAAGAGTTTAAGGAACCCCTAGTCATAACTTCTCCCTTGGGGCGGGTGTGTGTGAATTGTATGTGTAAATCATGTAAAATAAAGATTGGGGATGAGATTTTGAAAAATGATTTGATTGTACTCCCCATGAGCTCCTATGATGTGATTTTAGGGATGGACTGGTTGTCCAGGTATAGTGCAGTTGTGGACTGCCAACTTAGAAAAGTGACCCTAGTTTCTGATAGGGGAACGGTAATCACTTACCAGGGTGGTGGTGATTGGTTAATGAGTGAGCGTCTCATGAAGTCATGTCTAGGAGGGCGAAGGAATCTAGATTGTTTTGCTTTTCTTGCCAATCTAGATTGTGAGCCCTATGTTTCGAGTAGTGGTGTAGCGATTCCGGTGGTTTGTGAGTTCGAGGATGTCTTCCCCGACGAGTTATCAGGATTACCACCGCATCGGGAGATTGAGTTTGGTATCGAGTTGTTTCCAGGGACAACACCGATTTCTATGGCACCTTATCGGATGGCGTCGGCAGAAATGAAGGAATTGAGGAAGCAACTTCAGGAGCTTGCTGATAAAGGATATATTCGGAATAGCACATCTCCGTGGGGAGCACCAGTTTTGTTCGCCAAGAAGCACGATGGGACTCTTAGGTTATGTGTGGATTATCGGCAGCTGAATCGTGTTACGGTGAAGAACAAGTATCCCTTGCCTAGGATTGATGAGCTATTTGATCAGTTGGGAGGTTCGCGATACTTCTCGAAGATTGATTTGCGGTCAGGTTATCATCAGCTCAGAATCAAGGAAGAGGACATTCCCAAGACAGCTTTTAGGACTCGGTATGGGCACTTCGAGTTTCTGGTTATGTCTTTCGGGTTGACGAATGCTCCAGCAGCTTTTATGGATTTGATGAATAGGATATTTAGGCCGTATCTGGATCAGTTTGTGATCGTGTTCATCGATGACATTCTTGTGTATTCTAAGACTTGGGAGGAGCATGAGCAGCATCTTCGGATCGTGCTTCAGATTCTGCGGGAGCACCAGTTGTATGCTAAGAGGGAAAAGTGTGAGTTCTGGTTGACTGAGGTCAAGTTTCTGGGTCATGTCATCTCGGAGCATGGTATTTCAGTGGATCCGTCCAAGATTGAAGCTATATTGGAGTGGGAACGACCAAGGAATGTAGCGGAGATTCGCAGCTTCTTAGGTCTTGCTAGATATTACAGGAAATTTGTAAAGGACTTTTCGAAGATTGCAGCTCCGTTGACGAGGTTGATCAAGAAAAACGTCAGGTTTGAGTGGGATGAAGACTGTGAGTCTGCTTTTCAGGAATTGAAGAACCGGTTGACTTCAGCTCCAGTATTAGTTATTCCTAGTAGTGATGAGCCGTATGAGGTTTATGCTGATGCTTCAGGGCGCGGACTTGGATGCGTGTTGATGCAGCATGGACGTGTGGTTGCGTACGGATTGAGACAGCTACGACCTCATGAGCGGAATTATCCTACTCACGATTTAGAGCTGGCAGCGGTGATCTACGCGGTGAAGATTTGGAGATGTTACTTGTATGGAGCATCGTTTCAGGTCTTCTCCGATCACAAGAGTTTGAGGCATTTGTTCACTCAGAGGGATCTCAACTTGAGGCAGTGCAGATGGGTGGAGTACATGGAGGATTATGATTTCGCGTTGCAGTATCATCCCGGGAAAGCTAATGTGGTCGCGGACGCGCTTAGCAGGAAGTCTTCAGGGATTCTCGCTTGTTTGATTTTTGAGGACTGGAGCAGGGATGCGACAGTGAGTGAGTATCGGCTACAGTATCATGAAGACGGTGATCGAGTTTTGTTGTATCATGTGGAAGCGACTCCAGCTCTTGTTTGGATGGTGAAGCAAGGTTAGTGGCAAGATCGACATTTGCAGGGGATTTGGTCGCGGATTCAGAACGGGGAGCAGTTCGAGGAATGGAGCGTGCATGCAGATGGATCGTTGTACTTCAGGAAACGTCTTGCAGTTCCAGTTATCGTCGAGGTGACGAAAGCCGTTCTAGATGAAGCTCATAGGTCTCAGTTCGCTATTCATTCGGGGAGCACCAAGATGTATCGTGATTTGAAGAGGCAGTATTGGTGGAGAGGCATGAAGAAAGATGTTCGCGAGTACGTTGCCAAGTGTTCGACGTGTCTTCAGGTGAAAGCCGAGCATCAGAAGCCTGCAGGTCAGCTTCAGCCGCTTCTTATTCCAGGGTGGAAATGGGAGCATGTGACGATGGATTTCCTCACAGGTTTACCGAGGACGGAGCAGCGGCATGATGCAGTTTGGGTTGTAGTCGACAGGTTGACGAAATCGGCGCATTTCATTCCGTTTAGGTCGACGTGTTCCAGGAAGATTCTCGGGGAGCTGTATATGCAGAACATTGTGAGGCTGCATGGAGTTCCTTTGTCCATCACCTCTGATCGAGACACCAGGTTTAATGCTAAGTACTGGAGGAGTTTTCAGGAGGCTTTGGGTACGGATTTGAACTTCAGTACGGCGTTTCATCCTCAGACTGATGGGCAGTCTGAGCGGGTTATTCAGGTTCTCGAGGATATGTTGCGTGCTTGTGCGTTGGACTTCGGCGGGAATTGGAAGCAATGTTTGCATTTGGCGGAGTTCGCGTACAACAACAGTTATCAGGCGAGTATCGGTATGGCACCATTTGAGGCATTGTATGGGCGACCGTGTCGGTCACCTGTGTGTTGGGCCGAGCCGGAAGATAGAGTTATTCTTGGGCCGGATGAGATTCGTGACAGCAACGAGAAAGTCGTGGTAATTCGGGATCGGTTGAGAGCAGCTCAGAGTCGGCAGAAGAGCTACGCAGATAGGAGACGTAGACCCTTAGAATTCGCGGTTGGAGATTTTGTTCTCTTGAGGGTGTCACCTCGTAAGGGAACTATGCGGTTCGGAGTGAGTGGGAAGCTCGCGCCGAGATATATTGGGCCGTTCGAGATCACTCAGCGTGTTGGTGTGGTCGCTTATCGGCTTGATCTTCCGCCCGAACTTTCTCATGTGCGCGATGTGTTTCATGTGTCGATGCTTAGGAAGTGTCCACCTGAGCAGGGTAAGATAGTATCGTTTCGCGATGTGCAGGTTCAGGAGGATACGACTTACGAAGAAGTGCCGATTCAGATCATCGACCGGAAAGTGATTAGCTTGCGTCGTCGTGAGATACCATTGGTAAAGGTCGTGTGGCAGCATCACGGGGTTGATGAAGCCACTTGGGAACTAGAGTCGGGTATGCAGGAGTTATATCCGCATTTGTTTTGTTTTTGAGATGAGTTGTAAATTTCGAGGACGAAATTTCTTTTAGGGGTGGAGAGCTGTAACGTCCCGAAATTTATTTAATATTAATGTAATGTAAATGATGAATTAGTGTGCCATAATTAAAGTTTTAACTTTAATTAGATTATTTGGTTGGATTTTTAGTTTTTGGTTGTTTTGTTAAATTGATGTGTTCAAAAGATTTCTTGTTGATTTAAAATGATGTTTTGAGTTTTAAAACACAACAATTTGTAAAATGTTAAAAATACTCTGTTTTACAAAACCGTGGGCGGCACATGGTTTTCGCACAGTAAAACCGCCCACCGATTTTCTCTATTTATTTCCCTCTTCTCTCTCTCTCTTCACTCAGCTCCCTCACTCTCTCTCTCTTCCCTCCCGTGGATTCCCTCTCGGCAGCTCTCTCTCTCAAATCTCTCTTTCAAAAATTTTTGATTTCCATTCGAATCCAAGCTTCGGAACAGCAAGGAGGAAGCTCGGGGACGTGATTCGGCAACCGAGAACGCGGATTGAAGCTTCGATTCGAGGTTAGATTCGAAATTTCTAAACTTTTTACAAAATTTCCAATTTTGTGTGTTTTTGAAATCTAAGTTTGTTTTAGCTTAGAAAACCGTGGATTTGTGTTAAATGAGCTTAGAACAACTAGAATCTAAACCTAGATTGAAGAAAAACGGATTGGATTCAAGATTTTCATTTTTCTCCTCTTTTTCTCATTTTTGGATTTTTGAGGATTTTGAGTTTAAATGTTGTTTAAATGATTCCAAACATGTTCTAGAATGTTTTCCTATCAATTATAGTTGTTTTTCATGCCTGGGATTTGAGAAAAACAGGTTAGAAACAAGATTTGGATTTTGGGGATCGAGAAACCCGTGGCTGGGATTTCTGGATCTTCCTAGTTCGGCAGGCCGAAGTTCATGTTCGGCAGGCCGGAGTGATGATCGGCAGGCCGGTGTTCTTCCGACCGGCAGGCCGAATCTGGGGAAATGTTCGGCAGGCCGAACCTCGTTTCCGGCAGGCCGAACTGTGCAGTTCGGCAAGCCGAAGCAGGGCGTCCGGCAGGCCGACCGAGGCATGGAAAATTTTGTGATTTTTACCCGATTTCACTGTTTTGAACCCTAATTTAAATCCCAACCTTATAGGATGATTTTAATGATATAAATGGCACACTAGGTCATCATGAAATGATTTAGTAACATAGAATGTCTCAAATTAGATATTGATCGACTTAGTTTGTATCTAGGATCGTTCGTGGTTCCATGGAGCTAACGTATAGCGGACTGGGATTACGGTGTGGGGTACCGGCACGAGTACTGAGGTAGGACTTCTATCTTATTTCTTTGGTAGCCTGGTTTTGAAATGATTTGGCTTTGAAAATGATTTCTATCAAAATGTTTTCAACGGTTGTTTGAAAATGATTTTATCGGTTATATTTTAATATACCGTGACATGAAATGAATTTCATAATGAATGTAATTGACAACACTCGGTAATTGGGTTTTGAATGACAATGATAATAAACACTAAGGCATGATGCCATATCAGAGATCGGGTCGTGTGGCGACCGACCTTGGGGGCAGGTCCCGAAACCCAGCTGGGCCACTACGGTGGTGATTTCATGGTTTGCCTAGGTAAAAGTAAACTGGTGTTTTGATTTGACGAGTAGACTGTTCTGTGTCAGAACGGTTCTACTCAATTTATTTATTTATTCAAGTTCCCTTTCTGTATAACTCCTGATAATGTTATATTTCTTTGCATTAAATTATTTTATAAAACTTAGTCCTACTGAGCCTTTCGCTCACGTTTTATCTGTTTTAAATTCCCCCCTTCTAGGTGGTTTCCCATTTAGGTTTGGAGAAGATTCTTCGGACCGAACTCAGGAGCAATAGGAGAATTTATTTACATTCTGTATTTATTAATCAAGGCATGTAAGACTTAACTTTATTTGTACTTGGACTGTAATTGTATTTGTGATATTGTCAGATCCATGTGTGTGCACAAGTTGTGGGTTGTGGAACCCATATTCGCGGTTTTTATTCAATTATTATTATTTGCTAAATATTTATAAATTCGTTTATCAAATGTGGTGGAAAATCTTCTTTATTTCTTACTTAATTGGATTCTTAAACTCTCGGTTTTTAATTAAATCCTCTTTTAATTAATCTAAATATTCCGTCACGTCACCTCCCGTACTTCGGGGCGTGACAAATATAGAATGGTCAGCATCTCCTTTCCACCAAAACTTCTGGCATATAGCATACAAGTCGTCGCACATAGCTACCGGGACTCTAAAGGTTGACAGAGTATAAGAAGAAACTGCTTGTAAGACCGATTGTACAAGCGTTGTCCTTCCCGCCTGTGACCGGAGTTCGCTTTTCCAGCCTTCTAGCCCACTTAAAACACTTTTCGCTTGAGGAACTCAAAATCTTTACAATGGTTTTTTTGCAAGAAAGAGGGGGTTTCCCAAATATTTCTCCCCACCACAAACAGTATCCATTGCAAGAATTCTACACACGTTTCGACGAATAACTTCAGAGGTGTTTTCCGAGAAAAAAACACTAGATTTTTGGAGATTAATGCGCTGGCCAGACCAGCTCTCATAAACCTGCAAACACTTTAAAAAGGCCTTTGAACTCTAGATATTTGCTCGCCCAAAGATAAAGGTGTCATCTGCAAACACTAAATGTGTAATCGGCGGAGTATTTCGAGCAATACCAACTCCTTTTAATTCCCCATCAGTCTTAGCTCTATTAATCAACTGAGATAGCAACTTACCGCAAAGAATAGACAAGTATGGGGAGAAGGGGTCCCCTTGACGCAAGCCCCGGCAAGCGATAAAAGCAGGAAGGGGACTACCATTCAATAGGACCGAAACTGACACCGTGGAGACACACCCCATAATCAGCGCACAGAGCCTCAAAGCAAAACCAAAGACCTGAAGTTTTATCTTAGGAAGTGTACAAAAGTCGGTTTACCAGATTTCACCAACTAATTTATTTACCAAAAAAGTGTCAAAAACTTTCGTTTGATATATTGCAATGGCTAAACATTATTTTATTATTTTTTAGGGGATTATATTATGTTCTTCAGGTAAGCCTAAATCAAAGATAAATGCAGCTAAAATCTACGTACAATATTGATACTAGGTAACTATGCTAATTATATTGGGAAATGGACGTGATAAAATTTATTGGGAATTACACTTAGGAGTATGCACGACGGTAGATGCAGACTGCGTTACCGACACCTCTCTTTCCCCACTGACGGGTTGGAGGACCAGAGAACAAGAGTTATCCGGAGTCGGAGAAAAACACTCGAAATTCCTTGGGAAAAAGAAGATAAATCTTTGTTTATGCTGCCCTTGGATTTGCTCCTCTTTACGTTTAGAGATATAGAGAGTGAGGGAGAGAGAGAAGAGCATTGTTATGTGTTCTTCCTGTCTCATCCATTCATTTAATTGGCGATTACAAAACATAATTTTGAAAGAGTTTTATACATTTTCACCGTTTCATGACTTTCACCCTTAGACGCCTTAAATGTGCAAATTCGTTTATTGGTTTAAAAAACATGAAAGTTGACTCAAAATAATTGTTAATGTCCAATTTAAAACTAATCACAAAATGTCCGAACGCAATATCTTAAATTAACGAAAACAATGACAACCAATCGGAAGAAAAAATGAAACTGCAAAATTATTTTCCTTTCTTAAAGCTAATGAGTTTACAAGAGCAACCTCGCTAATGTACAGAACCCACTCTTTGCAAAAGCTCTCAAAATAGAGTAGACAGTCAGCCATCTTCAAAGGTTTTGCAAATCAATGTGCAACGAAACGCTGTACCTTAATTTGTCCAATATATAATTTTAGAAAAACTGAACTTCACATTGGCAAAAGTATTCCATTGAAGCCCATTTAATCCCGTTTGAAAACACAGCTGAAGCAATTTAAATTTTACGAGAAAACACTATAACAAAATTAGTTTGACTAAAACTATTTTAAGAATAATTATAATAGAGAAGACAATTTTACACAAGTCAAAGTTAAAAATTTACAACACAATACAACATTGTTTCTAATCACATATCAAACCGTTAAAAGGTTAATCCAATAGACAAAACACTATGCTCCACCGGTGGAGCAAGATCGCCTTCTCCACCGTAAAGATTACTAACTTTTTGTTTGGACTTCAAACCACATTCCTAAACTGGTAGCTAGTTATTGAGCCAATCATAATCTGCCACATCATGATACATATAGATCTCACCACAACTGTAGAGCAGAACAATATTGGACTAACTACGGGGGAAGAAATGTAACTAGTTCCCGTTTAACATTAGATTGATATTCCACATGTTAATATGAACACAAGCGAACCTGATTTCAAACGAGTCATTTTCACTGCAGCATTTGGCAACAATCCTAGAAGAAAACCAAGAAAAAGTTTCAAGTTGTCCTGTTTCAGCAGAACAATTTAAGTGGAAAATAAATGAGGGAAAACAAGTGCACAACCAGACAAGAAAAAAGAAGATACAAAAACAATAGACGTATCAAGCTACGACGTATAAAACACAAAAATGAAATGGATAAACAGGCTTAACCAGCAAAGATCAAGGCAGCAAACAAAGAAAAAATTCCTTCAGAAGTGCAAGATTGTCACACCCTGATAAATTATTACTTAAAGGAACATTTTGACTGGACCAAGAACTAGAACCACCATGACCATGTACGGAAGAATGGGGTTGCACAGCTTCTTCGGTCCAGACTCACGATCTTTGCTTGTATATCCTTTTGAGCTGATTGACATATTTTGAATGACTAAAGATCAGCTGAACTAGTTTTCATTACATATAGAAGACTAGCAGTATGTCAATATAAACATGCCGTCTTTCTTTTATCTTTTTCTGCTTTGGTTCAAATTACAGAACCTGATTAAAGCAACATATGGGCACAATAAGCAAGCAAAATAAACCTACATATAAAACTACCAGTATATCAGATACCTCCTAACCTGACAAGGACAATTAATCGAGCGTAATGGAAGGGCAGAGTTTCACACAAACCTCACAAAAAACAAAGACGGTCTCAAGTCACTCTTGGAACTAATCAAATTGTCCATCTCGGGCCAGAACAATCCCATACAAAAAAATATGCACTATGGTAGTAATACCAAAAACAAGTTCTGACTAGGGCAACACATGTCAAGAGTTATTGGTGACCGAAGCAAGACTCTCTGCCAACTGATTCCTCAAAAAGATCTAACACCTTGCCGTTAAATGCTGTGACCACTTTCATTACAGCTACTTATTATTTGTTCCCCGAATCAGATAACAGAGCTTGCCAATGAAAGCTCGTGGAGCTCGCTCAACATCCATTCCTCTCCGGTCTGACCACCAAGGACTATAGCCCTTGTTCCTCCAACAACACAAGTACTGTGCCCCCAAGCAAATCTTGGAGGACGTCCAGGTACATTTAATATTCTCCATGTAGGCTTCTCATCTGTTGGATCGAGAAGATAAAGTTGTGAAGCAGAGTGAAGACCAGCAACAGACCCACCAAAGATCAGGATTCTTCCACCTGGGAGACTCACGGCTACATGATCAAGTCTAGGAGGAGGAGCAATGCCCCCTGGATTCCCTGCACCGGGCATCCCACTCCCCATAACACATCTCCAGCAGGGTTCCTCCTCACTTAGATCCATTGTGAACACATCACTGGAACGAAATCGAAGAGGCCCACTCTTGGCAAGGCCCCCAAACATCAAAATCTTCCTACCGCCATATACAGACAATGTGTGGCCCAATCGAGAAGGAGGTGTCCATGCTACCGGTATTTCTCTCCACACAGGTTTCTCCATTGACAGATCAAGAAGAAAAGTATCACTGAGTAGTACACCAGAATCTGCACAACCACCAGAAACAATCAACTTGGTTCCATCAAGGGTGCAAGAACTATGCCATGATCTTGGAAGCGGAGGAGCCAATCCAGATATTTCACGCCATGTTGGAGGTTTTGCATCCAAATCAAGCACAAAGACATCATTTAGCAGTCCCTGTCTTCCACAACCTCCAAATACCACCAAATTAGACCCATTGACACATGAAAGTGTATGACCCCAACGACCAGGAGGAGGGGAGCTCACTTGGACATGTTGCCACTCTGGGTTACTGGAATTCAGATCCAACACAAAAGTGTCATTCATTGGTTGCATGTTAACTCCTTCCCCACCAAAAAGGACAACACGATTTCCAACCGCACAAGCACTAAAGTTGCAACGTGAGGGTTCAACAGCACCACCAACAGTAAGCTTCCTCCATGCTGCTGCTTCAAGAGTGGTCAACTCCTGTGCCAGTCGGCCCCACCCTAGTCTCTTTGCGCCAGGCACAGTCTCTAGAACACGAGTTGTTTCACTACCCCATGCATTTTGGCATACCATTCGCCAAAGATCTTCATTTTTTGTTAAATCATAAAGTGGTCTACAGACAGATCCAACAGATGCAATATCTCTGGGTGTCAATCTTGAAAGTATCTTAAGAGCCAATACTTCATCACTCAATTGTAATATTCCACAAACCCCACGACAAATGTTTCGGTCTCCCACCGGAACAGGGCGGAAAGAGGAAAGACCAGAATGAAACCTATCAGAAGATTTTGTAGATGTTTTGATCGATGAACCTGGCACTGGACCGAGATCAATATTGGCCTCTGTGAAGAACTGAATGCCAATCACATGAGTTATTGTTTCATCATCCCCAAATATAGGTGTCAGCTGCAATCTATTCATCATTGGAGATCCATCTTTTCTAAAGTTTAACAACTCGCCTTGAAATTCAATACCCTCCTCAAGACATCTTCTAATTTCAGAAACAACCGATGAGTCCACCAAGGGATGTCTTCTTTTAGCAAATGGACCTCTACATTGTAAAAAACGGCTGTAACAAAGATGTACAATCAGAACAAAGAGCAATCCACAACAAATGAGAACACACTAAGAAAGATTTTTGTCTTGGTCACATCAGCAACAATATCAAAGCAAAGAGAACTTTCCTTAACCAATAATCCAATAATGAAAGACAACACAATAAAAGTGTAAGCTGCCATGCAAGAAAAAAACCTGTTCATGTTTATTACAATTACTAGCAAGAAACCAGAAAATTAACCTCCATACACTGATACACAATTATACATCATATCATTAAAAGTATTTTACAATTGCCGTAACATGAAAACCATCCCTAAAGCACACTGGGAAAGCAAGAAAGGTTACATAACTCCAAATGCAGGTAGGGTCTAGATACTAATTTCAGGGGTTGGTGTAATTTTCTGAAGATATTAACTGCAAGAAATAAGTATCACATCGATCAATCGACCTTCCACCTCAAGCCTTGTCTTCAAATATACAAGAATATTCAACTTTCACCTAAGCATATAAGAAGCACTAAAGGGGTATCTTAGGATAACATGAATAAAATTTGGCGCCTTCAGTTGATATTTACTTTATTCTCCCTTTCTATTTAGCTTGAATTGATTTATACGAATTTTATCTCTTTCAGGAAAGCAACTCATGGAAATGAGAAGGGTAGCATGAAAAAAATAATAATAAATAAATAAATAACTATAGGCTGAATTTTAAGCAGGACAATGCTATTGCTTCTATTATAAAGAAGACTAGTGCAAAATGTCAAATTTTAAACTCACTCATTTTTTGTCAAATATTTCCTGTGACAAGAGTAATCTTCTAAAATAAATCTAAATTGGATGACAATAAACTAAACGAGACAGAACAAGCATACAACTCTGTTCGTTTTTTTTTTTTTTTTTTTGATGGGGTTAAATTAGGGGTCTTTCAAAGACTTTCACATTTAAAAAATATTTTTCTTATTAGAATCATGGACTGACTTTTATTATCTATGAATGCCACTGCTCTTGTAAGGTACATCTTCATCAAAATCTAAAGCATCTATAGCATCATTAATTAGTAAATACCTTACAATGGCCAAAAATAGTTATAAAATTACCATGACAATAATTATTTCCTTCATTTTCTAATATTGGTTTTGAATGTGTGTGAAGAAAATTCAATTTTTTTTTTTTCCAAATCCTAATCAACTAAAGCATTGATTGCTCCCAAGAAGGCTGGTTTATGATCAAGAAAATAAAATTTGACATTTTACCAATTACAAGGGATAATATTGGCTTTTCTGCGAAGCACAAGGTGAAAAGCGGAATCTAACTTAAACAGCCAGGATATTTCTGGTATTTTCCCTTAAAAAATAAACATTTTCCTTTCAGCTTGTATTTCACTTTATCGAGAAAAATTAACATATTTAACTAAATGAGACTTTCTATTGGATGAACAAGTCTAGCTAGAACTACTTGTCATCAACGAAAATGCTAGACATTGATCGCAATAATAACAAGAATAGTAAAATTTCCGTTACTCTCAGTAACTATACACTTAAGATTAAGTTAGATGCTACAGAGTTCTAGTGAACCGGAATGTAAATAGCTCAATAACCATTCCCGAGTGCCCAAAGACTACGCCAGAAATTCTTGCATCTACATAGTTTCAATTTGTTTTTAACTCGTACGTTTTCTTTCAATTGTCAAGCAAATGAACATAGGCGTGATGGTTGCAGGCAGAAGGTAAAGCTTGCAATAAAAAAGATGACTGCTGCTGGTGGCAAACGAATACTCGGAAACCATCAATCTCCAACCCATTTCAATCTTATAACAAAACCGAAAATTTTTCCCAGAAACAATAAATGAAACTGCACACTCAGCAGCAGAATGCATCATCTTTCTAACCATGCCTTACTCTAGTTTCTCATCCCATGAATATTTATCAGGCCTATGTAGTAACGAACTTAATTCTATGATAAAGTTTTCAGACCTTTCCTTTCCACTACTGTAACAAACTTCTCCAAGACCCATGATCCAACAATTCAATCACACTTAAGCTAAATCATTTCTACCAGACTCCACTCCAAATATAGATTCACACAGATACAAAATGAAAACCTCCAATATGATACTTTTTCTCACCATACAAGTAGATATCAAACTATCAAGCATTGAAATTCTTTACCTACTAGACTACTACCAAATGTGCAGTCCACTTCTCTACAATTTCAGAAAACTTCCCTCAAAATAAGTAAATTACATACAAGCTCTGTACCCACCAAAACTTTCAGCAATAAGGAGAAAATAGTTTTTACCCAGCTAAAAAATTTGGCCAAAAAGCCTTATAATCAAAACCCCAAAAGAGGAGTTGACGAACAAAAACCACTTCAAGTACACCTAAATTTCTCATTTTCGCCGCAATAAACCAAACTCCCAAAAAAAAAAAAGAACCTTTTCACCCACCTAAATTTCAAATGCATCTCAAATAAGAAGAAAAAAGTTTTCACCCAGCTGAAAAATTGGGCCAAAAACCCCTAAAATATAAACCCAAAAAAGAGGAATTAAAGAACAGAACCACTTCAAATGCACTTAAATTTCTCATCTTTTTTTTTTTTTTTTTCCATAGCAACCAACCAAAAACCCCTACAAAAACCCCCCAAAAGAGGAATTAACGAACAAAACCTCTTCCAATGCACCTAAATTTCTCTTTTTTGCAGCAGCTAACCAAAAAACCCTAACAAAAAACCTCCCCAAAAGAGGAATTACCGAACAAAACCTCTTCAAATGCACCTTAATTTCTCATTTTTCGCAGCAATTAATTAAAAATTCCCGACAAAAAACTCCAAAATTGAATTGTTAAAAGAATAAAGAAAGAAAGGAACTGACCAATTGCGACCAAGGACCTCTTCAGCTCGATAGCCAGTGACCATCTCGAAGACGGTGTTGACATAGATGATGGGATGGTCGGGCTCGAGCGCGTCGGTGACGACGAACCCGCAAGGCGCCGTTTGGAGGAGATTCTGGACCCGGAACGGAAGCGGTCCCTGGCCTATACCTGGGCCTGGGACCACACCATCATCATCGTCATCCTCATCGTTGAGCATGAATTCCTCCTCATCGTCGTCGCCGCTCAGATCCGAATTGCTGTCCCACTCCATTTTCTTACCGACTCCCCCTTTCTTCACCCCATTAATCGATGAAGAAACGACAATCCAAAACGGCCGAGCAGAGCAGAGAAGAAGAAACCAAAACCCTAGAAAAAGCAGAATCGCGAAACGAAGAGGGATTTTGGAATTTGATGGTGTGTCGTTTGCGGATTAAGTTTAGAGAGAGAAAGAGAGAGAGAGAGAGGAAGAAGAAGAGGAAGGAAATTGAGTGGACCGAAATTTGTTTAGCTAAGAAGAGAAGCTTTAGTCTCAGAGAGAGAGATGAAGAGAGAAAGGGCAATCGTGGGGCTTTGAATCGGTTTTTTTATTTTTTATTTTTTATTTTTTTTACTTGGAAATGAAATTTTCTATTTCTATTTCTATTTCTATTTGTAGTTCCATTTGTGTCTGAGCTCGCGCCGCCAAAAACAACTGTCTAATCCACTTCTGTTGAAAAAATCTGAAGTGCGGGTCGGGTCTAAAGTTTAGATCTGAAACGACGCCGTTTATAGGGGAGACTCGGGCCCAGCTTTTGATTCTGGAGTTTTCGCTTGGTGCGTACGCGAACACTGGGGTACAGATAAAGGTTGTTTTGTTTGTGTAGGTGGCTTTTACTTGTCTGTTTGGAATTGGCAACATAAGAGCTCAGCGACGACGTAGTTTGCCAAAAGGCCATCTTCAATGCATTATTCTATTTTAAAGTTGCTTTGTCTTTAAAATAGAAAATAAAGTAATTTTACATCTCAAAAAAACCCATCTCTAAGTCATTTACTTCAACTTTTACGCTTAAAAGAAATATTCTAATATATATTTTTATTCTTTTTCATTAATTCCAAACAGTTAATCTATTTCACTAATTATATCATTATATATTATGTTAGATGTGCCTAGAGTTTTTGTATTTCACTTTATTTTGGCCGCCCAGACCAAAACTAATGGCTTAGGTTACAATAGGGGTAGTAAGAAGACATGTTACCTATTGCAGAGGTAAAGCTGGTTTTTCCTGGTGTAGTTGTCCGACAAGACAGGCATGCAACCTAGATTTAAGAGTTGTACGTAACATCCGTTATTTTAACAGGAATAATTTTATAAAATTAATGTATAAAACGTGATAATTTAAAATTTTGTTCCATTTAAAATTTCGTTGTATTTAAAAAATAAATTTACCAAATTGTTCTTGGAAGTTTCATTTATTTTAAAAAAATGTCACTTTGATATTTTCTTACAAAAGTCTTCAAAGCAGACATTTAATACTTAACCTATATCTACCATGATTTTTCCTTCTTTTTATTCAACCATTTCTTCTTTCTTCTCTTACGTCTCATTCTTCTCTCCTTGCTTCTACCTTACTTCTTCCTCTCTCATTTTGACACAAAGCTTTGAGAAAAATTAAAGAAAAGCTCAAGCTACACTCAAGGTTTCTAAACTAATTTTCTCTCAAAAAAAAAAAAAAAAAACTCTACAAACAATCACTCACAACTCAAGGATTGGGGAGGCTTGGATGTTTCAAGATCAAACTCTACTTTTAAGCTAAGTTTTGAGGAAAGATTTCTAAAACCTTAACTTTGATTTTAAGATGTATTTTGATATAAAAATTGTGAAAAATGTTTTGTAGATGTTTATACAACGTTTTGAAACTCTCAACACCTTTAGAAACTGAGTTGTGATGTTTGAGTACTTTGGACTTGAAACATGTTCTTGTATAAGTTTTGTGAAACTTGAGATTTTATGATCTAAATGTGTTATATAAAGATTTGAAGGAAAATGGTTATAAGTATTTAAAACATGATATTCTAAGAGTTTTGTACATATTTATGGTCTGGGAATTGAAGAAATGAGTCGGATTGAGCTTTAGAGCTCAAAGATCTTAGGAGTGGGGAAAAACTCTGTTTTTCCAGGTTTCTGGCGGTAGGCCGATGAACAATACTGGCAGGAGGTGAACAGTACCTGACAGGCCGGTGAACAGTACAGGCAGGCAGGCAGAGAGTCCAAAAATAATAGTTTTGTTTGGTAAGCCAGAAACATTTGATTGGTAGGCAGACTCGATAGTTCAAACTTGACTATTCTCAATATTTTGAGGCTAGGAAATGTTCCAAAACTTATTTATTTGATACCCAAACTTTGGGAAACATAAATGTGATTATTGTGTACGTTTAGAATAACGACGCATTTGGAGCTTACATGACGAATTTGATTTTGTAAGTTGGAAATTATCAGTGGATATTCGCCAAGAGGTAGGAATTCTATTACTCATCTTTTGTGAGCTTTTGATGAATTAAAATTTGATTATTTTATGTTGTAAGATATGTATATGATATTTTGAATGTATATGATTATACTTATAGCACAATGAAGTGGAACTCGTCTTGTATTATACAGCGAAGAATATTTTGATTTTGACATATGTTGTTATAAATTTAGAAGCATGGTTAGGAAAACTAACTCTATAAATAATAAATTATTATGCAGGAATGGTAAGACGTGAAGAGGGCGACGGTTACGTCCTTAGACATGAATACCCTAAAAGGCAAAATAGGGGGACGACGACAGCGCTTCCTTTGGTCGAAAGTCCTAGAACGCACTATACAGGAATCGAGTTGGTGAGGATTCGAGGCTTGATGTCCCCTCACCGGAACACCCTTGGAATGATTGAAGGGTGGTCAAGCTCGCCTATTTGGGTTTCGATGAGTTGAGTGATACTCTATTGAGCATGGATGCCAAGGAATAATGATGAATTGTGATATTTGTATATATGTATATGTATGAAACTCGATAATGATTAACTATGGTATCCACGGAATGTGATCATAATAAATCTCATAATCTAGATAATGATGTGGACTAACTAACTATGCAGGATTAATGTGGTAATGAACAAAACCTTAAGGTGAGTAATGATTTTTCCTACTGGGCATGTCGATGCTCATTTCTATCATATTTGCACCTCTCATGTGGAACTTAGTGTAACTTGTCTGACGAGAAATAAGTGACAACACTACTATTCTTGTGTTGAAAGAACCTTAGTTCATTGTAACTCGTCTAAATCATGTAAAATTTATAGTACTTTGTGGTGGCTGTGTTAAGTTATATGTGTAATTAGGAACTGTTATATGGTGATGATGACTATATTTAATATTTGGTGCTACACTCAAAACTATGATTTGTATTTAAAGTTTATTTTTATTTTCAAAGACCCATGGGCATTGTTTTATTGTTTTGAATAATATTGAATTTAAGTTTATTTTTATTTGTTCAATGCTGCTAACCCCCACATATGGGCGTTATAGAATTTTTGGTATTAAAGCCTAGGTTCGGTTAATCTAGGGGGTGTAACACCACCTTAAAAATCAATCTTTTGAAATGGTTTTAAAGTTAAATGTTAATGTCATCATCATTGGGTACTAATCCTGATTAAATTTACGTAGTCAGTTGAAAATATGCCGCCAAGACGTCAAGTGTAATCATTCGAACAATCACAACGGATTGAACATGCTCAAGAAGTTAAGCAACCTAAATCGATGGAACAAGCTCAGGGAGTTGAGCAACCTTAACGGGCAGCATAGCCTTAACCAGCTGCATAAGAAGTGAACAATTTGGGACAAATTCTTCAAGCCTTGCAAAACGTGCAAAGACTTGCAGAGGCTCGTGATCCTAAACAACGACACTTAACTCTGCTGAAAGAGTTTATGAAGCAAAAAACTCCTACATTTAGTGGAGAACCTAATCCTACCATCGCGGAACAATGGCCTAAGGCGGTCAAAAAGAAGTCAGATACCTTGAGAATCCCACAAGAATATTGGAATAGTTTTGCAACGTATATCTTTGAGGGTAAAGCTGAAGAATGGTAGGATCTATAGAAGGATGATTATGATGTGTCAAACCTCATATGGGATCAGTTCGAGACTATATTTCGCAACCCTTATATTCCCCAGAGCCATAGGTAAGCGATAATGCGAGAATTCGAAAACTTGGTGCAAGAAGATATGACAGTAGCTAAATATCACGATCGATTTATAGAATTGTCTCGCTACAATCCTGGAGCTATATCGAATCCAATGGCGAGGTGTGAGAAATTTAGAAATAATCTGAGACCAAAAATCAGACAGATGATAGCTGTTATCCCATCAATAGATTTTCTTATACTCGTAGCTACATTCCAGCGGGTAGAGACAGAACTAAATAACTCCTATGGAGAGTACAAAGGTTTTGGTGGGCATACGAAGAAAATAAATAAAAAGGAGAAGTCACAAGGGTAGGTCATCTAGTATAGTGGAGTGACTGTTGGTGGCAGATCTTCTAGTAGCGGTCATTTTCAACCGTATGCTTGTCATAATTGTGGGCAAGTGGGACATCTGAGGAGGAATTTGCCCTAATCGCCCTGCACCATCAACTTTTTCTCCAAGACTGCAAGGAAGTCATTTTGGCTTTAATGTATGGGGAAGGAGTCAAAACCGAAGAGTATCCCAGCAAAACTCACTAGTTTCCCAAGTTTCAGTTACTCAACCACGAGGGTTCCAGCCCCAATACAACTATCAACCATGGCCACAAGGTTTCAGTTTCTATCCCAACCAAAATTTTCAACCGACTCCACAGGGTTCAATGAATCAAAGGCCATATTTTCTTAGGAGGAATAATAATAATCCTAGTAGCAACCAAGGGAATCGGGGGAAGAGTGATAAAGGGAAAACACCAACTCAGGCTTATGCTATTACGGCTACAACTAGACAAGCAAAGTAGGTCGACCACTCTGTTGTAGACGGTATGATTCACGTGTCTCATTCTTGGGCTTATGTATTGTTTGACACCAGTACTACTCATTCATTTATATCTATGCTATTTGCTTCCATGTTATGACTAGAAACTAAGACATGTAGCTCACCGTTAACTCTTAGTACACCAATGGGTGGAATAGCTAAAGTTTTCATAATTTACAAATCAGTGTGTATTGTTATAGGGGAACATAAGTTATTAGCTGACTTGTATGTAATTACTATGCGGAGTGTGATGTAATATTGGGAATGGATTGGTTAGTTAGACACCATGCAATAGTAGATTGTCATTGAAAACGTGTCTCCTTGTTCACTAAGAATGGACAAATCATCAAATTTCAAGCAAAGACAGGGACAGTGATGCCAGCCCCTATACTAAAGGCTTACATTAGAGGACAAAGAAATTTCACCAATCTTGAGACGATCTTTGCTTCAAAGGGAGAACCAAAGAGGAGCGATTCATCTTCTAACATTCCTATAGTGGATGAATTTCTAGATTTTTTCAAATGAATTGCCTGAACTTTCACCTGATAGAGAAATTGAGTTTGTTATCGACCTAATTTTGAGAGCAGTACCTGTTTCCATTGCTCCATACCAAATGGCACCTGCTAAGAAGGTGGAATTAAGAAAGCAGTTGGATGAACTACTGGACAAAGGGTTTATTAGACCAAGTACATCACCTTAGGGAGCTCCAATGTTATTAGTGAAGAAACACCATGGATCATTGAGGCTCTATGTCGATTATCACTAACTTAATCGACTGACTATCAAGAACAAGTATCCTTTGCCTCGAATCGACGAGTTGTTCGATCTGTTGAGAGGATCTCGATACTTCTCAAAGATTGACTTACGATCTGGATATCACCAATTGAAGATAAGGAAAGAGGACATACCAAAGACGGCTTTTCGAACTCGCTACGGTCATTTTAAGTTTCTCGTCATGCTTTTTGGATTGACCAATGCACCTGTAGCTTTCATGGACTTAATGAATCGTGCCTTTCGACCATACTTAGATCAATTTATCATTGTTTTCATTGATGATATCTTAATCTATTCCAAGACCAAAGAAGAACATGTTGTATTTTCTATAGACGTTAAGACAACATGGTCTCCATACGAAGAAAGAAAAATGTGACTTCTGGATGATGAAGGTCAAGTTCCTTGGACACATTGTCTTCAAAGAAGGCATTTCAGTGGAACCCTCCAAGATTGAAGCAGTGCTAAATTGGAAACAACCAAAGAATGTATCGGAGATCTAAAGTTTCCTTGGATTAGCTGGATACTACCAGCGCTTTGTGGAAAACTTTTCAAAGATTGCCTCTCCATTGACAAGACTCACAAGGAAGAATGTCAAGTTCGTGTGGGACAATAAATGTGAAGAAGCATTCATGAAACTGAAGCAAAGACTCACTAGTGCACTTGTGCTTATCATACCCAACAATGAGGAGCCTTACACTATGTACACCCCCCTCGAGAAATGGTTTAGGTTGTGTGTTAATGCAACATGGACGAGTAGTTGTCTATGCCTCACGACAACTGAAACCCCACGAGAGGAACTACCCCATACATGATCTTAAGTTAGTTGTTGTGGTTTTCGCGCTCAAGATTTGGAGATGTTATCTATGTGGCGCAAGGTTTGAGCTCTATACGGATCATCAAAGTTTGAAATATTAATTCACTCAAAAGAATCTCAACCTAAGGCAACAAAGATGGACTGAGTATATGGTGGATTACGACTTTAGCATTCAATATCATCCTGGAAAAGCAAATGCAGTGGCGGATGCTCTAAGTCATAAGAACAACAGAATCATGGCCAACCCAACATTGGAGGATTGGAGGTAAGTAATTACCATTGCCGACTATAACTTGCAATATCATAAAGATGATGAAAGAGCCTTCCTGTTCAATGTGATAGCAACCCTTTTGTTAATCCAACAAGTAAAACAAGGACAATGGCATGATGAAGGATTACGAATGGTTTGGGAACAAATACAAAATGGTGAACAATTGGATGGATGGCAGATTGAGCCAGAAGGATTCTTACTTTACAAAGGGAGATTAGTTGTTCCAAAGGATCCTTATCTCAGGCATGCAATGTTGGATGAGGCACACTATTCTAAATTCGCTATTCATCTTGGAAGCTCTAAAATGTATATGGATTTGAAACAACAATACTGGTGGCGAATAATGAAACGAGATGTAGCAACTTTTGTTTCCAAATGCATGACGTATCAGTAGATCAAGGTAGAGCATCAAAAGCTTGGAGATGAGATAAAGAGCCTACCTATTCCAGAATGGAAGTGGGATCATGTGACTATGGATTTTGTTGCTGGATTTCCTTAGACTCAAATGGGACATGATGCTATTTGGGTAATTATAGGTCATTTGACAAAAACAACCCACTTCATCCCAATTAGAACCAGTTATAATATCTCAAAGCTATGTCAACTATACGTAGAAAAAATAGTGACATTGCATGGTGTACCAATGTCAATAGTTTTTTATAGGGATACACCTTTTACATCAAAATTCTAGAGAGGGTTGTAGAAAGCTTTAGGAACTCAACTGAATTTCAATATAGCCTTTCATCCTCAAACATATGGACAATTTGAACATGTCATTTAGATTCTCAAGGATATGCTTCGAGCTTGTGTGCTAGATTTTGGAATCAATTAGGCTACACAGTTACCATATGTTGAGTTTACGTACAATAACAGTTATCAGGCCAGCATTGGAATGGCTCCATATGAGGCTTTATATGGTAGGCCTTGTAGATCTCCATTGTGTTGGCATGAAAAGGAAAAGTGCCTTGAACTTGGGCCTTAGTTTATCAGAGAAACAATGGATAAGATCTGAATTATTTAGGAATGTCTTAAGGCAGCTTAAGTCAATAAAAAAGCTATGCGGATAAGAGGAGACAACTTTTAGAGTTCATGGTCGAAGACTTTGTGTTTTTGAAGGTGAAACCAAAACGTGGAATATGTCGATTTGGCATTTAAGGAAAGTTAGCCCCAAGGTACATAGGACCGTTCAAGATTGTAGAACGCATTGGAACGTTGGCATATCGTTTAGACCTACCACCATAATTGTCACATATACATAGCGTATTCCATGTATCGATGTTGAGAATGTATGAACCCGACCATTCACATGTGATCATGTAGACTGATGTCCCAATTCAGGGAGATATGACCTATGAAGAAATTCCAGTTTAGATGCTAGATCGTGAAGTACAAATTTTACGTTGACGTAAAATTCCACTAGTGAAAGTAATATGGCAACATCATGATGTAGAGGAAGCCACATGGGAACTTGAGTCTGAAATGAGAGAGAAATATTCACACTTGTTCTAATATAATAATCAATTGTAGGAAATTTTGGAGACAAAATTTTTAAAGGAAGGGAGAGCTGTAATACCCTTTATGTTAACATGGATGATTTTGTAAAATTAACGTATAAAATGTGATAATTTAAAATTTTGTTGCATTTAAAATTTCATTGTGTTTAATGAAAGTTTACGAAATTGTTCTTGGAAGTTCCATTTATTTACAAAAATGTAACTTTGGTATTTTCTTTCAAAAGTCTCCAAGGGAGACATTTAATACCTAACCTATACCGACAATATCTCAAAGGAGACATTTAATACTTAACCTATATCTACCATGATTTTTCCTTCTTTTTATTCAACCAGTTCTTCTTTCTTCTCTCACGTCTCATTCTTCTCTCCTTGCTTCTACCTTACTTCTTCCTCTCTCATTTTGACACAAAGCTTAGAGAAAATTAAAAAAAGCTCAAGCTACACTCAAGGTTTCTAAACTAATTTCCTCTCAAAAAAAAAAAAAACTCTTCAAACAATCACTCATAACTCAAGGATTGAGGAGGCTTGGATGTTTCAAGATCAAACTCTAC
This sequence comes from Artocarpus heterophyllus, assembly GCA_025403435.1. Lineage (NCBI taxonomy): Eukaryota > Viridiplantae > Streptophyta > Magnoliopsida > Rosales > Moraceae > Artocarpus > Artocarpus heterophyllus. The sequence continues at coordinate 8,005,500 of CM046331.1, forward strand.
TTTTGAGCTAAATTTTGAGGTTAGATTTCTAAAACCTTAACTTTAGTTTTAAGATGTATTTTGGTATGAAAATTGTGAAAAATGTTTTGTAGATGTTTATACAACGTTTTGAAACTCTACACACCTTTAGAAACTGAGTTGTGATGTTTGAGTACTTTGGACTTGAAACATGTTCTTGTATAAGTTTTGTAAAACTTGAAATTTTATGATCTAAATGTGTTATATAAAGATTTGAAGGAAAATGGTTATAAGTATTGAAAACATGATATTCTAAGAGTTTTGTACATATTTATGGTCTGGGAATTGAAGAAATGAGTTGGATCGAGCTTTAGAGCTCAAAGATCTTGGGAGTGGGGAAAAACTCTATTTTTTCAGGTTTCTGGCAGCAAGCCGATGCACAGTACTTGGCAGACCGACAGAGAGTCCAAAAATAACAGTTTTGTTTGATAAGCTAGAAACAGTTGATCGGTAGGCGGAGCCAATTGTTCAAATTTAACTATTCTCAATATTTTAAGGCTAGGAAATGTTCCAAAACTTATGTATTTGATACCCAAACTTTGGGAAACATAAATGTGATTATTGTGTACGTCTAGGATAACAACGTATTTGTAGCTTACGTGGCAAATTTGATTTTTTAAGCTAGAAATTATTAGTGGATATTTGCAAAGAGGTAGGGATTCTATTACTCATCTTTTGTGAGGTTTTGATGAATTAAAATTTGATAGTTTTATGTTGCAAGATATGTATATGATATTTTGAATGTATATGATTATACCATAACACAATGAAGTGGAACTCGTCCTGAATTGTACAACAAGGAATATATTGATTTTGATATATGTTATTGTAAATTTAGAAGCATGGTTAGGAAAACTAACTCTATAAATAATAAATGATTATAGAGGAATGGTAAGATGTGAAGAGGGTGGCGGTTACATCTTTGGATACGAATACCCAAAAAGGTAAAATAGGGGAGAGGCGATGGCGCTCCCTTGGGTCGAATGTCCCAGAACGCACTATACAAGAATCAACTTGGAGAGAATTCAGGGCTTGATGTCCCCTCACTAGAGCAGCTTTGGAATGATTAGAGGGTGATCAAGCACACCCATTTGGGTTTCGATGAGTTGAGTGATACTCTATTGAACGTGGATACCTAGGAATAATGATGAATTGTAATATTTGTATATATGTATATGTATGGAACTCGGCAATGATTAACTATGGTATCCACGAAATGTGATCATAATAAATCTCATAATTTGGATAATGATGTGGACTAACTAACCATCCAGGATTAATGTGATAATGAATAAAATCTTAAGGTGAGTAATGGTTTTCCCTACTGAGCATGTCGATGCTCATCCTAATCATATTCATACCTCTCAAGTGGAACTCAGTGTAACTTGCCTGACGAGGAGTAAGCGACAACACTGCTGGTCTCATGTTAGAAGAACCTTAGTTTATTATAACTCGTCTAAATCATCTAAGATTTATAGTACTTTGTGGCGGCTGTGTTAAGTTATATATATAATTAGGAACTGTACTATGATAATGATGACTATATTTAATATTTGGTGCTACACTAAAACTGTGGTTTGTATTTAAAGTTTATTTTTATTTTCAAAGACCCATAGACATTGTTTTATTGTTTTGAATGATATTGAATTTAAGTTTATTTTGATTTGTTCAATACTGCTAACCCCTATATAGAGGCGTTACATTGTACTGACTCTATTCCAAGTTAATATTGCTATTAAGCTCTAGTATTTTAACTCTACATACAACTGCAAATGGCGTGGCATGCTTTATCTGTCTATTATCATACACAAATGGAACCTACTCTTTCCACTAAAAAAATTTCAAAAAAAACTTTCACCATTTTTTTGAATGCTACCCTTTTTTTACTTTTAAATCTAAATGATTACTCTTGAATGTTTACTTTTAAAGGACACTAACACAACCAATAAGGTTGAGATACCAACAAGGCAATTGTCATAATTGACGGCACTGTAAGCCAAAAGGAAGCCTCCAATATGATGGCTGTGGTCCTAAGAATCCTTGTAGGTCACTACCCCTAGCAAAATGACCACCAAAATCGCCAATATCTTGAGCCATGAGGAAGCAATGGGGATCGATGGTCATAAGAAGCAATGATAGTTGGGTCGTAATCCATATGGTGGCCGATTGCAAGCATGAGATGTGGTTTCATTACGATTTGGAGACTATAGGGATTTTTTTTTCTTTTTTCTAAAAGGGAAATTTTTTTTATTTAGAAAGAAAATGAACTTACAAAAAAAAGCCCATAACTCTTGTAAGTTTATAACCATGGTCTACTGGAAGAGAATTTGCTTAATGCTTAATTTCGTGAAGGAACTTTAGCTTTTGTTAATCTGAGCTTACATAAAGTTACACACGACACAAACAAATGAGCAAAAAAACCTTCATGACTCAAGAGTATAGGGAGATAAGTTCTCTTAAAAAGAAAATGAAATAAAGAATTTGAGATTTCAATAATATAGTGTCACTCCACTATAAACCCGAAACTACACTTTTGATAATATACCGTATTACAAAACTCTTGATATATTACTCTTTTTATGACCTCTCATATTATATGTATCTCTAAAAGTTATCCATAATTGGAACAAAGACTTAGTTCTATTTTATATTCTGATTATTTTGTCTCAAAGTTTCATTATTTTATTATTGGAAAATTCATTCCTTCTATAACACATACAAGCAGAATTTCATTTGACTAGCATATTATCTAGATGATTGAGGCCTTGTTATATTTTTTAAAACCCAAATATTGCCTTTGAAATGATAACATTGACTCTTTGTTAGAGAACTAAGATTCCATTTATGTGGATTATGCTCTCATCGAATATAGGTTGCATCTCTAACATACCAACAATATCCTCCATTCATGATCAAAAGATATAAGCAATAAATATAGAGTCATGAATCGAATTCAAGATTGAGATGACACTTAAATGATTGTCAGAGCTAATTGATTTAAATGAAATAAAATTATTATAAATCAATTCAACTTTAGGTCCATTCTTGTGTATGACCACCATTAGGTCTATCATAAAGTCAACTCACTCCGATGGCCATCATAGACTTCCTCTCCAATTGGACATAGATCTCCATTATAGTCTTATCATGAATGAAGTGCACAGCTTTATCCAAAGACTATGCACTATATATCTTGACTATTAATCTCTGAATTAAATCTATCTTCATATAAACCCCATATATATCCAATTCCATGATTCAGTTGTGATAATCATAGACCACATGTTTACAGTTTAGTCATAAATTACATATTTACTTAATATGCATCATGGATCACATGTTTGATTGTAACATAGATTACATGTTTACTTAATGTACAATCATCAGTATGAAAGTAATATGAGGACCATTATCAATATATGAAACATTCACATTATTATTTATTTCACAAAAAAGTTATAAATACATAAATATTTATTTATTTATTAAGGCACCGATTCTAACAGCATTTCGGTCATTGGCACGGGCTGGCAGATGTCAAAGTGGAATCTACCAAATTATCATATTTCTTATTTTCAACAAAAAATACCAACCATCTTAAGTTGCCAGCGCAGGCCACCAAAGTGGAACTTGGCATATATGTGAAAGCAAAACTTTTAGATTACTTTATTTTTTTATTTAAAAAAACTATTGATCATCTTCAATCGTTAGCACGAATCATTAGAGTAGAATCTTGAAGTTGTAGGAACAAAATCTACAAGATTATCTTTTTTTTTATTTAAAAAAATTTCAACCATCTCTGCTCAATCATGAAAGTGGAATCTAGTATATGCTAGAGGAGAATCTAACACATTATAATATTTCTTATTTTCAATAAAAAAAACTATTGAGCGTCTTCGATTGTCGGCGCAAGTTGTAAAAGTGGAATATGACAGATGCCAATGCGGAATCTAGTTGATTATTTTTTTTCAACTCTATGGTTACTAGAACAGGTTGCTGGAGTGAAATCTAGCATATGTCAAAGTAAACTATGTCAGATTATTTTATTTTACATTAAAAAATACTAACTATTTCGTTTTTCAACACAAACCGCAAAATATTATCTAATAGATATTAGAGCAAAATTTTTCAGACTATTTTCTTTTTTTATTTTCAACAAATTGTTACTGATTGTATCCAATTGTTTATCATATTTCTTATTTAAAAAAAAAGTAACCATCTCTGGTCAACGATTGATTATTTTATAAGCAAGTTGTTGTTGTCTGATGCAAGGGGATTTTCGCGAGATGGCGAGGAGAAGTTGGCCCATGCGTGAAATTCGTCTGATTCTGAATAGTGAAATAAGTGGCTAGAGGGGTCTGTTTGGTAGTATTTTTTATAAAATTGATGAAAATAATTTTGTTTTAAAAAATAAAATTTTTTAAGAATTATATTGAGTGTTTTTAAAATTTGTCTTAAAAAATATAAAAATATTTTTAAAAATTCTTAAAATAAAACCAAACAGACACGTGTCATTAATGCGCTTACAAATATATATATATATATATATATATATATATATATAAAAGAAAACAAGACTTCCCAAATTAAAAAAAAAAGAAAAAAATCTGTAACACAAACAAGTGTCCACAGTTCAATATGACATGTAAACAGCAGGGCAGTTCTTTATTAGCATAAAAAACAACTATACCCTTTCACATATATATTTTATGCTGATGGCCTCATGGTTACTTCCTCGTGTTTGGCAGCCAATGCTCTATACTATTTTTTTTAGTTATAAATAGTTTAAAGTTTTTACATACTATAATAACAATAAAAAATTACTATAATATAAAATTTTTATATATTATAATAAAAATAGTTCTAACTAATATTTCTAACCATCTTATCAAACACGCTATGTATATCATCTCAAGAAGCAATTGTAATTTGAATTCTATACCCTTGCACATATATATTTTATGTTGATGGGCCTCATGGCTACTACATCTCTCATCTCAGGAAGCAATTGTAATTGAACATTAAATTTAATTCAAATTACTAATTGAATTTACCACCTTGCACCTGCAAAGAAAGTGATTTAATTAAAAAACCATAACTACAATAGTAAACCGTAATTAATGCCTAACCTAGAGGCTATAAGTCTGCACATCTATCACATCACAATTCTCTTCTACAGCCTATAGTGATCCTCAGCTTGCCATGTGGACGATGTATGAAATCAAAACATATGTTGTATTGTAGAATTGGCCATATTATCTAACATATCGTTGCAATAACATACTAATAATCCATTTTGGAGTCAATGAATAATGCTATTCCAAATTTAGAGTTGCACTATTCAATACTTTATTTTAAAATTATGTTTTGGAGTTAGACTGGAGCTCAAATGCTATTTCATTATATTTATGTAAAACTTTAAGTTATTATGTGATAAAGATATAATTATTCACGTTGGATTTTGAAAACTATTTCAGCAATTTTAGTATCAAGAACTAAAAAGTAAAAAAAAAAAAAAAAAGCTCAAGGAGTAATTTGTCAAAATAAAATGTTCAAGGAGTTAAAGACTAAATTGCTAGAGTGCTCATGGTTCAAAACTAGCAGTTTCAATAACCATAAAAGTAAATTGTTGTTGTGGGTGTTGTTCTCAAGGATGAACATCTTGTTATGAGTTGTTCTACATTTACTTTCAGCCACTACAAAAAAATTTACTATGATAAAAAAAAGTTTACAAGAGAAAATATCATACTACTCACAACTCTGTCTTTTTCTATAACCTCTAACAAACCCCAATTCGGCACCCCTTTATATCTAAGAAAACAAAAGCAACCAAATATTATAATTGTGAAATCCTCAAACTACTTTCTGCATAAAATTAATCCCCTTAATCTTCTATATAGGGCAAAATTCATTAGAACGTTAAATTATTTCCACAACTTAACACATCTACTATAATCAGTACTTTTCACTATGTCCGATTCAATCTAATACAATGTTAATTTTGAGATGTTGCATATAATCTTAGCTGATTTATGTACAAAATAAAATTCAATCCAATTGGATTTGAATTCGAATATAATGTCAGTTTTCCCTTTATTGAGATGTACAGTTAAAAGATAAGATTCAATCTCAGCAATTATTCATAAAAATTAATAAAGGAAAGATAAATGGAAGAGAAACCAAATGCTACGACTTAATACATGTTTTCAAAAGTATTTCAACAAATCTAAGCATTAAGTTATCTTTCACAGAATAAACATGAATACAATCCAGCACATATAAGTTTAAGAAAAAGCAAACACAAGTAACAAGCTAGCCTTTTTTTGTTTTTTTTTTTTTTCTAAATGCAAGCATTATGATAAAAAATTAGAGATTTTTTACAAATACACAGAATAATGGAGGTAGAAGGAGACACAGAATAATACAATATGAAGGTATAACAGCATATATCAATTATTAGTAGGTCATCGATATAATTTTTCTTGCAAAATATAACATGAGTAATATTTTGCGTTAATTACACAAATACTCTTCGAGGGTTACCCTTAATCCAATTTTAATTCTTGACATTTCAAAAGTCTTGTTTTGATCCTTAATCTTTTAGTTTATTTCAAATTTAGTCCTTTCGTTAATTTGGTATTAAATATTTAAAGGAACATTCTTAAAATATCTCAATTTAGTCCATAATCTATTACTTTGTTTCATTTTTAGTCTTCAATCTATTACTTTGTTTCACATTTAGTCGCTAATCTAATACTTATATACTGGTATTAAAAATTCAACTTATTTTCTTCTAAATTAAAATTCATCTTACTTACACTATGATAAAATTGTTTTTTAATTACATATATCAAAATCATTATATTTAACTTTTCCCTTTAGATGTTTTAAATTTTAATCCCTAATAAGTCTTAGTTATTATAGAGAGACCAAAAGTGAAACACTGTAATAAATTCGGACCAATGTGAAACATTTTAAGAATATTCCGTTAAATATTTCATATCAAACTAATAGATGGACCAAATCTAAAACAAACTAAAAGATTAGGGACCAAAATAAGACTTTTCAAATATTAAGGACTAAAATATGACTGAGAGTAAATCTTAGGGACCATTTGTGAAATTAACTCTAATATTTTAAAAAACATTTTTAGGTAAAATCAAAACTTCAAAAATTAAGCGAGGCGTAGATTCCACAACTTCATTAATGTGGTGCTCCACCACTGTAAGTAAGGAATTTAGAAAGTGTGATTGGAATTGAAACTTTTAGAATAAAAACTATAGCATGTGATAGCTTTATACTATAGTTTTTTTTTCTTTTTTTGATCACTATAACATATGAGAGCTTTATACTACACCAACAAAAAGTTTTGATTAGAACTAAACACCCTCTTTCTAAGTCTAACTAGTTCAAAAGCACATGTATATGTACGTGCATACCCAATTTGTAGAATTTTTTGCAAAACAATTAGTTTTTTCTATTGATTGATTATTTGAGAGAGTTATTTCAGTCAACACTTAAGTAAATAACAAAAAAGTTAAATGACTAAAACCATGTTTGATATATTAAAAATATTTTAGAGATCACATATTTGAAAAGAATGATTTTCATCGGGAAAAATTAGATGGGATAAAGTACTTTGACGATATATATATAAAATATAAAATTTTGAGGAAAATGCGGAAAAGAAAGGAAAAAAAAATAAAAAGAGAGAGAACATTTGGTGAAGAAAAACAAAGAAAAAAGGTTATAAAGCAAAAGAAGAAAATAAATGCTAAAAAAGGGGCCGGAAATAAAAAAGAAAAATTATTTAGGGATGAAAAAGAAAAAAGTTTAAAGAGAGAAAAAAAAAGAAGGAAAGAGAACCAAGACACACGTTTCAATTAAAATGCGCATCATGATTGAAAATAACAGAGCCTTATGGCTCTTATAGACATATGTAATAGATTATAGATGCTAAAAAGAAGGGAAAAAAAGATATAATATTTAGAGAAGAAGAAGAAAAAAAGAAGGGCAAAAATGAAAAATATAAAATATTTAGAGGGTAAAAAAAAAAAAGCAAAACAGCCACAAGGTTCTTATTAATATGTATAGATAAGAAAGAATTGAATGAGCGTAAAGACACAAAGGCTAAAATATCGTGCTTACTCTTTTGAAAGCTCCTACATGCTCTTCATTGGCTCTACCAAAATCTCAACCTAATCATTCAAGTTATATTTGGTGGGTAGGGTCTTCGTTGATAAGTTGGTAATAGCTCAACCCCAATCCACCCTTTTAACATTCCAGTTAGTGGGTCAAAACCCGGCAGTGTCGTCAAGTGCGACATAAGACCCGACATGTCGAGTTTTCATTGGGTAGGTTATCAAGTTTTTTCTAAGGTGTTTAGCAAGTATAATTAGAATCAACTTTTTAGAGAATAGTTTAAAGCTCTCATATAGTATAATAAAAAGTAAAAAATTATTACAATATAAAGCTCTTACATATTATAATCTTTTAACCTAAAAAGTTAACTTTAACCATGCTTATTAGACACCCTCGTTCACGCCTAGTTTTGAGCCTTAGCAGCAAGACTCTTCCTTGTAATTTGTTTTGAACTTTTTAATTTTCTTTTTTCATGTTGACAAAGTCGATTTTTCTAGGCTAGGACGCGACTGCGCATGACATACCAACTTTCGTCCTGGTTTTGTTTTGTTTTTGTTTTTTTCGGAAAACTTTAAGATCTACTAACCTCTTTTTGAGATTCTCTCTCTTTTTTTTTTCTCTCTCTCTCTCCTTCCCTGAAAAAATGAACTACAAGAAGGAGGCTGCCAAATCCAACTTGTCCCACTTAAGGTGGCAAATTTAACAAATTGAAATCATGTATGCCCTCTTTCTTTTTGCTGCCAATATAGTTGGGTAATATTTGCAATTTAATGTACTTTCGCGCGACATCAATCAACAAATATCTACCACCAAAAAAAATAGAAAATTTAAAAGTGCCACACAAGATGTGTATTCAATGCCACGTTATGACGTGAAGAACCACCTCCATTTCTTTTTCGTATCCTTTTTCCAATTGCCTTTCCTATAATTGGCTAAAAAGCTACCTCTCACGAAAGTGTGAAAACCATCCAACTTCCATATCCTCTATATATATATATATATATATATATATATAATTTTGCTGGTACAAATTGGAGTAAAAAATCACACCATGTATACACAATTGATCGGTTTTATTTTTGCTTCAATTTCTTTTTCTCAATTCCAAAAAATATTGTCTTAACGATTTTGTGGGTTTCTGCTTTTGCTTCCCACCCCACAACCACCCACCCACCCTACCCTGCAAAACCAACAAACCAACCCCGCCCCCTATCGACAATAACGCTATTTATTAGTGTCACTCAACTGGATTTCATTTACCCAAAGCGTGTGGTTAAGTGATATAATGTCAGTGTTTATACTCCACGGTTGTATAAACTATCAAATACGAGATGTAACACCATATTCTGCACTCTGCAGTTTTGGAATTGTCATTATTTCGTTAATTGCTCAAAGTTGCTTTCCATAAAAATATTCCGCGCTTGATCTTTGATCTGGCTATCTGCAACTGAAAATCATAATTAAACACACCTTTTTCTGTTATCCATATCGTTGGCAAGCAATGCAAGACCAATATGTAGTCCATATGCATGCATTCTATGATGCCAACATGTATGGATACACGCACGTATATATATGTGCGTGTATGTATATGTATCTATATCATGTGTGTCGCCTATTGTAACGCCTAAAAATTTGTTTAATGTTAATATAATATAAATGATGAATTAGTGTGCCGTAATTAATGTTTCAACATTAATTTGATTATTGGGTTGGATTTTGAATTTTTTGATTGTTTTGTTAATTTGATGAATTCAAATGATTTCTTATTGTTTAAAATGATGTTTTGAGTTTTAAAACATAACGATTTGTAAAATGTTAAAAATATTCCGTTTTACAAAACCGTGGGCGGCACATGGTTTTCGCACAGTAAAACCGCCCACCGATTTTCTCTATTTATTCTCTCTCTTCTTCCTCTCTCCTCACACTCTCACGTCTCTCTCTCTCTCCCTCTCTCTTCTTTGCCGAGACACTCTCCTCTCTCTCTATCTCTCTCAAAATTTTTGAAACCAAATTCGAATCCAAGCTTCGAGTCAGCAAGGAGGAAGCTCAGGGACGTGATTTGGCAACCGAGAACGCGGATTGAAGCTTCGATTCGAGGTTAGTTTCTAAATTTCTAAACTTTTTCCCAAAATTTTCAATTTTGCGCATTTTTGAAATCTAGGTTTGTTTAAGTTTAGAAAACCTTGGAATTGATTTAAATGAACTTAGAACAACTAGAATCTAAGCTTAAATTTAAGAAAAACGGATTGGATTCAAGATTTTTCATTTTTCTCCCTATTTTCTTATTTTTGGATTTTTGAGATTTTTGAGTTTAAATCTTGTTTAAATGAGTCCAAATGTGTTTTGATATGTTTTTCTATCAACTATGATTGTTTTCAATGTCCAGGATTTGAGAAAAACAGGTTAGAATCAAGATTTGAATTTTGGGGATCGAGAAACCCGTGGCTGGATTTCTGGGTTTTCCTAGTTTGGCAGGGCGAACTGCGTGTTCGGCAGGCCGAGATAGGGATCGGCAAGTCGGTGTTCTTCCGTCCGGCAGGCCGAACCAGGGGAAATGACCGGCCGACCGGACCTGGCTTCCGGCAGGCCGAACTGTACAGTTCGGCAGGCCGAAGCAGGGAGTCCGGCAGGCCGGCCGAGGCATGAAAAATTTTGTGATTTTTCACCCGTTTTCACTGTTTTGAACCCTGATTTAAATTCCAGCCTTATAGGATGATTTTAAAGGTACAAATGGCACACCAGGATATCATAAAATGGTTTGGTAACATAGAATGTCTCGAACTAGATATTGATCGACTTAGTTTGTATCTAGTATCGTTCGTGGTTCCGCGGAGCTAATGTATAGCGGACCAGGATTACGGTGTGGGACATCGGCACGAGTATTGAGGTAGGACTTTTACCCTATTCCTTGATAGCCTAGTTTCAAAATGATTTGGCTTTGAAAAAGGATTTCTATTAAAATGTTTTCAACGGTTGTTTGAAAATGAATTTATCGATTATATTTTAATATACCGTGAATTGAAATGAACTTCATAATGAATGTAAATGACAACACTCGGTAATTGGGTTTTGAATGATGATGATATCAAACACATAGGCATGATGCCATATCAGAGATCGGGTCGTGTAGCAATCGACCTTGGGGGCAAGTCTCGAAACTCAACTGGGCCACTATGGTGGTGATTCTATTATCGTTTGCCTAGGAAAGGAAAATGATATTAATGGTTATACGAGTAAACTGTTCTGGGTAAGAATGGTTTTACTCAAATTTTTTTATTTATTTATTCAAGGTTTCTTTTAAATAACTCATGAATAATGACCTGTTTCTTTAAATTAAATTATTTTATAAAAATTAGTCCTACTGAGCCTTTCGCTCACGTTTTATTTGTTTTAAATTTCCCCCTCTAGGTGGTTTTCCATTTAGGTTTGGAAAAGATTCAACGGACAGGACCCAGGAGCAGTAGAGGATTAGTAAATTCATTTGTAATATTTAAATCAAGGCATATAAGATCTTAATTTTATTTGTACTTGGACTGTGATTGTATTTATGATATTGTCAGTACCATGTGTGTGCACAAGTTGTGGGTTTATGGAACCCATACTCACCATGTTATTATTTTATATCAATTATTCATGCAATGGTTTTCTTTAAATTTTCACATTTTATATTTTATTTAAACCCCTAAACCCTTGATTTTAATTAAACTCTCCTTTAATTAATTTAAATAATCTACCACGTCACCTCCCGTACTCCGGGGCGTGACAGAATGGTATCAGAGCTCATGGTTATGAACCTTGGGAATTGTGCACACATAGGTTTGACAATGAAATACCTCTGACAGTCCAAATTTTATTTTCAGAAGTGAGAGAATGGCACCTAGACGTCGTTCGATAGCTGACGTCGAGTTTGGAAATGATGAGAGCATGATGAGGTCTATGTTTACGGCTTTCCAGCAGATGGTAGCCAGGGCTAGACTAGAAGATTCTAATGTTGGTAGTCGGCATGCGTACTTTAAGAAATTCTGGCGGGCGTCTGTTCTGACTTTTGATGGTAATGGGGATCCGCAGTTAGCAGAGTATTGGCTAGATTCGATCCTGAAGCATTTGGATACTTTTGATGTGCCTGAGGAGTATCGTGTGGAGTTTGCTGCATACAAGCTCGAGGGTGGCGCTAACACTTGGTGGAAACAAGCTAAGCGTTTAGAGCGCGGTGGCGAAATTAGTTGGGACAGGTTCGAGGAGCTGTTCTATGATCGGTAATTTCCACAAGGGTATAGAGATTAGAAGGCAGTTGAGTTCTATAGATTGCAGCAGGATGATTTGTCAGTTCGGGAATATGAGGCAAAGTTTAATGAGTTGGCTAGGTTTGCTCCATCAGCGGTGGCATCGGAGCGTGAAAAGTGTATTAAGTTTTAGGAAGGGCTCAAGGCTCCTATTCGGCGGCAGTTGGTTGCTCTACGGCTTAGGAGTTTCAGAGAGTTTGTGTCATCGGCGATCTCCGTGGAGAATGATTATGTGCAGTATTGTGAGGACCGAGCCAAGGCTTCAAGAGGACCGCAGAGGAGTGGCAGAAAAAGTACTAGTAGTCGTTTAGCTCCAGGGAAGGGCAAGCAAGGTGGCGCGACCAGTGGTAGTAGTAGTTCGTCTGGCAGCGGGCGCAACAATCCCTACACCTTCCATTGTCATTTTTGTCAGCAGCCCGGACACATCATGAGGAATTGCCCGATCAGGAGTGCTCGTCTTGGATCTCAGACCGGGGAGGATGCCAGTCGTCAGTCTCAGCCTCAGACCCTACCTCCGCCTCCACAGTACCCGCAGTTGTAGTATCCCCAGTTCTCTCCACAGCAGTTCTCATATCCAGCACGGGGGCAGCAACCATAGCAATTCCAGCGCAGCATCCCTCAGTATCGAGCGTCGAGTGCAGGTAGTGTGCAGTCGTCTCTATCCTAGCAGTATCGTCAGAGTAATCCAGGACCCAGCAATGTCGGTAGAGGGAAAGGAAAGGCGCCAGTGCAGGTTCATGCGATGGCATCTGGGGGATCAGATTCTCATGTTGGTAACGCGGTTGTTGATGGTATGATCTTGGTTTTTAGATCCTTAGCTCGTGTTTTATTTGATACCGGTGCCTCTCATTCTCTCATTTCGAGTTCTTTTGTACATGCCTTGGGATTAGAGATAGAAGAGTTTAATGAACCCCTAGTCATAACTTCTCCCTTGGGGCGGGTGTGTGTAAATTGTATGTGTAAATCCTGCAAAATAAAGATTGGGGATGAGATTTTGAAAAGTGATTTGATTATACTTCCCATGAGCTCCTATGATGTAATTCTAGGGATGGACTGGTTGTCCAGGTATAATGCAGTTGTAGACTGCCAACTTAGGAAAGTGACCCTAGTGTCTGATAGGGGACAATGATCACTTACCAGGGTGGTGGTGATTGGTTAATGAGTGAGCGTCTCATGAAGTTGTGTCTAGGAGGGCGAAGGAATCTAGGTTGTTGTGCTTTTCTTGCCAATCTAGATTGCGAGCCCTATGCTTCGAGTGGTAGTGTGACGATTCTGGTGGTTGATGAGTTCGAGGATGTCTTCCCCAACGAGTTGCTAGGATTACCACCGCATCGGGAGATTGAGTTTGGTATCGAGTTGTTTCCAGGGACATCACCGATTTCTATGGCACCTTATCGGATGGCACCGGTAGAAATGAAAGAATTGAGGAAGCAACTTCAGGAGCTTGCTGATAAAGGGTATATTCAGAATAGCACATCTCCGTGGGGAGCACCAGTTTTGTTTGCTAAGAAGCATGATGGGACTCTTAGGTTGTGTGTGGATTATCGGCAGCTGAATCGTGTTACGGTGAAGAATAAGTATCCCTTGCCTAGGATTGATGAGTTGTTTGATCAGTTGGGAGGTTCGCGGTACTTCTCAAAGATTGATTTGCGGTTAGGTTATCATCAGCTCAGGATTAAGGAGGAGGATATTCCCAAGACAGCTTTTAGGACTCGGTATGGGCACTTCGAGTTTCTGGTTATGTCGCTTGGGTTGACGAATGCTCTGGCAACTTTCATGGATTTGATGAACAGGGTATTTAGGCCGTATTTGGATCAGTTCGTGATCGTGTTCATTGATGATATTCTTGTGTATTCTAAGACTTGGGAGGAGCATGAGCAGCATCTTCAGATCGTGCTTCAGACTCTGCGGGAGCACCAATTGTATGCTAAGAGGGAAAAGTGCGAGTTTTGGTTGACTGAGGTCAAGTTTCTGGGTCATGTTATCTCAGAGCATGGTATTTCTATGGATCTGTCCAAGATTGCAGCTATATTAGAGTGGGAACGACCAAGGAATGTAGCAGAGATTCGCAGCTTCTTAGGTCTTGCAGGTTATTACAGGAAATTTGTAAAGGATTTTTCGAAGATTGCAGCTCCGTTGACAAGAATGATCAAGAAAAATGTCAGGTTTGAGCGGAATGAAGATTGTGAGCTTGCCTTTCAGGAATTGAAGAACCGGTTGACTTCAGCTCCAGTATTAGTTATTCCTAGCAGTGACGAGCCGTATGAGGTTTATGTGGATGCTTCAGGGCGCAAACTTGGGTGCGTGTTGATGCAGCATGGACGTGTGGTTGTGTACGGATCGAGACAACTATGACCTCACGAGCGAAATTATCCTACTCATGATTTAGAGCTCATGGCGGTGATTCACGTGCTGAAGATTTAGAGGTGTTACTTGTATGGAGCGTCGTTTCAGGTCTTCTCCGATCACAAGAGTTTGAGGTATTTGTTCACTCAGAGGGATCTTAATTTGAAGCAGCGTAGATGGATAGAGTATGTGGAGGATTATGATTTTGCGTTGCCGTATCATCCCGGGAAAGCTAATGTGGTCGCGGATGCACTTAGCAGGAAGTCTTCAGGAGTTCTTGCTTGTTTGGCTTTTGAGGACTAGAGCAGGGATGCGATAGTGAGCGAGTTTAGGCTACGGTATTAGGAAGACTGTGATTGAGTTTTGGTGTATCATGTGGAAGCAACTTCAGCTCTTGTTCAGATGGTGACACAAAGTCAATGGCAGGATAGGCATTTGTAGGGGATTTGGTCGCGGATTCAGAACGAGGAGTAGTTTGAGGAATGGAGCGTGCATGCAGATGGATCGTTGTACTTCCAGGAGCATCTTGCAGTTCCAGCTATCGCCGAGGTGACGAAAGCTGTTTTGGACGAAGCTCATATGTCTCAGTTTGCTATTCATCCGGGGAGCACAAAGATGTATCACGATTTGAAGAGGCAGTATTGGTGGAGAGGCATGAAGAAAGATGCTCGAGAGTACGTGGCCAAGTGTTCGACGTGTCTTCAGGTGAAAGCCGAGCATAAGAAGCCTGCAGGTCAGCTTCAGCCGCTTCCTATTCCAGGGTGGAAATGGGAGCATGTGACGATGGATTTCCTCACAGGTTTGTCGAGGACAAAGCAGCGGCATGATGCAGTTTGGGTCGTGGTCGACAGGTTGACAAAATCGACACATTTCATTCCATTTAGGTCGACGTGTTCGAGGAGGATTCTCGGGGAGTTGTATCTGCAGAATATTGTGAGGTTTGTTTGGTAAAATCCACTAACGCAAGTGCACGTTATCGATCAAGTAATACAATAGTGAGTAAGAGTATCGTCTCACAGGGACTGTTGTATAATAATCTAACTAAGTACTAAAATTGGATTAACTCTAAGGTTTATCTAGTTGATCATATGAGGTTGTGATTGAACAAATTACTGAACTAGAGTACTAAATTAACAATAAAAATTGCAATCAATCTCAAAAGATACTTCAATAAGACAAGGCGTTAAGGCATTTGATTTCACCATAATCACTAGATATGAATTTCATAAAATTACGCAACCCAATCAATAATACACATGTGATGACGGAAATTCCTAAATTATTTACTATCCTATCTCTAGGTATAGCAAACCTACTCAGTTTATTAACTCACTATATCTCTATGTGAATTTAAATAAATTAGAATGCATTAGGATTCATGAACTTTCCAAATGAAGCCACACAAATAATATGGTATATCTCTATCTATATTTAATTCATGGTTATATGTTAGATGAAGCATTTGCATAATTCCCCCTTCTCAGTTTTGAACATGCACATCAGATCATTTAAATGGTAGCTAATCATTTAAAAGCATTAATCATAATAACACATAACTCACATGAATAAAACCAATTATGGTGCATAAATATGAAATTCACATCGTCATGATTAGGTTACATCATAGCCCTAACTAAGAAAATTAGAACATAATTGAAAAAGAAATAAAATCTGAAAATTTAATTGAATCAAACATCAAGAGTTAAGAGAGTAAGAAATTCTGTCACCAATTCTTCACTTCTTACTCCGGAATGCTTGACGGCTCCTAAGAAAAATAAACAACGCTCTCCAAAATTAACTGATAACCTAGCTACCCCATACTATTCTATTTATACTACTCTTAAGTTAACAAATCCCTTGTTTTGCGTCCAAAAATCGTGGTTCAGCGTCACTCTGGCGCCGCGGCCCTTCTTTTCCAGCGCTGCGGTGCTGCTCCTTTGTTTTTCTCTTCTTTTCCGCCGTAGCGCCGCGGCGCTCCTTCCCCAGCGCCGCGGCGCTGAGTTTCTGCCAACGAAGTTCTTGCACTTTCCTTGGGCGCCGCGGCGCTTCAACTCTGCCAGCAAAGTTGGTCTCGGATTTCTTGTGCTCTTGCTCCCTTTTGTTTTGTTTTCTTTCTTTCTTCAACCTACATCAATAAAATCATGCTTTTATGAAAGAGTTGGATGTTTCATGTAATTTTTCTCAAAAACATAGTAATATTTGTTAATTAAAAGTGGCCAAATAACTCTCTAAACTAGAGTTATCAAGGTTGCATGGGGTTCCTTTGTCCATCACCTCTGATCGAGACACCAGGTTTAATGCTAAGTACTGGAGGAGTTTTCAGGAGGCTTTAGGTATGGATTTGAACTTTAGTACGACGTTTCATCCTCAGACTGATGGGCAGTCTGAGCAGGTTATTCAGATCCTTGAGGATATGTTGCGTGCCTGTGCGTTGGACTTCGGCGGGAATTGGAAGCAATGTTTACATATGGCGGAGTTCGCATACAACAATAGTTATCAAGCGAGTATTGGCATGGCACCGTTTGAGGCGTTGTATGGGCGACCGTGTCGGTCACCTGTGTGTTGGGCCAAGCCGGAAGATAGGGTTATTCTTAGGCCGGATGAGATCCGTGATAGTAACGAGAAAGTCGCGGTGATTCGAGATCGATTGAGGGTAGCTCAGAGTCGACAGAAGAGTTACACGGATAGGAGACGTAGGACCTTAGAGTTCGAGGTTAGAGATTTCGTTCTCTTGAGGGTATCGCCTCGTAAGGGAACTATGTGGTTCAGAGTGAGTGGGAAGCTCGCGCTGAGGTATATTGGGCCGTTCGAGATCACTCAGCGTGTTGGTGTGGTCGCTTATCGGCTTGATCTTCTGCCTGAACTTTCTCATGTTCACGATGTGTTTCATGTGTCGATGCTTAGGAAGTGTCTACCTGAGCAGGGTAAGATAGTTTCATTTCGCGATGTGCAGGTTCAGGAGGATATGACGTACGAAGAAGTGCCGATTCAGATCATCGATTGGAAAGTGATTAGTTTGCGTCGTCGTGAGATACCGTTGGTAAAAGTCGTGTGGCAGCATCACGGGGTTGATGAAGCCACTTGGGAACTAGAGTCGAGTATGCGGGAATTGTATCTGCATTTGTTTTGTTTCTAAAATGAGATGTAAATTTCGAGGGTGAAATTTCCTTTAGGGGTGGAGAGTTGTAACGCCCCGAAATTTGTTTAATGTTAATATAATATAAATGAAGAATTAGTGTGCTGTAATTAATGTTTCAACATTAATTTGATTATTGGGTTGGATTTTGAATTTTTTGATTGTTTTGTTAATTTGATGAATTCAAATGATTTCTTATTGTTTAAAATGATGTTTTGAGTTTTAAAACATAACGATTTGTAAAATGTTAAAAATATTCCGTTTTACAAAACCGTGGGTGGCACATGGTTTTCGCACAGTAAAACCGCCCACCGATTTTCTCTATTTATTCTCTCTCTTCCTCCTCTCTCCTCACACTCTCACGTCTCTCTCTCTCTCCCTCTCTCTTCTTTGCCGAGACACTCTCCTCTCTCTCTATCTCTCTCAAAATTTTTGAAACCAAATTCGAATCCAAGCTTCGGGTCAGCAAGGTGGAAGCTCAGGGACGTGATTTGGCAACCGAGAACGCGGATTGAAGCTTCGATTCGAGGTTAGTTTTTAAATTTCTAAACTTTTTCCCAAAATTTTCAATTTTGTGCATTTTTGAAATCTAGGTTTGTTTAAGCTTAGAAAACCTTGGAATTGAGTTAAATGAACTTAGAACAACTAGAATCTAAGCTTAGATTTAAGAAAAACGGATTGGATTCAAGATTTTTTATTTTTCTCCATATTTTCTTATTTTCAGATTTTTGAGACTTTTGAGTTTAAATCTTGTTTAAATGAGTCCAAATGTGTTTTGATATGTTTTTCTATCAACTATGATTGTTTTCTATGCCTGGGATTTGAGAAAAACAGGTTAGAATCAAGATTTGAATTTTGGGGATCCAGAAACCCGTGGCTGGATTTCTGGGTTTTCCTAGTTCGGCAGGCCGGGATAGGGATCGGCAGGCCGGTGTTCTTCCGTCCGGCAGGCCGAACCTGGGAAAATGACCGGCCGACCGGACCTGACTTCCGGCAGGCCAAACTGTACAGTTCGGCAGGCCGAAGCAGGGAGTCCGGTAGGCCGGCCGAGGCATGAAAAATTTTGTGATTTTTCACCCGTTTTCACTGTTTTGAACCCTGATTTAAATTCCAACCTTATAGGATAATTTTAAAGGTACAAATGACACACTAGGACATCATGAAATGGTTTAGTAACATAGAATGTCTCGAACTAGATATTGATTGACTTAATTTGTATCTAGGATCGTTCGTGGTTTCGCGGAGCTAACGTATAGCGGACCGAGATTACGGTGTGGGGCACCGGCACGAGTATTGAGGTAGGACTTTTACCCTATTCCTTGATAGCCTAGTTTCAAAATGATTTGGCTTTGAAAAAGGATTTCTATTAAAATGTTTTCAACGGTTGTTTGAAAATGAATTTATCGATTATATTTTAATATACCGTGAATTGAAATGAACTTCATAATGAATATAAATGACAACACTCGGTAATTGGGTTTTGAATGATGATGATATCAAACACATAGGCATGATGCCATATCAGAGATCGGGTCGTGTAGCGATCGACCTTGGGGGCAGGTCCCGAAACCCAGCTGGGCCACTACGGTGGTGATTCTATTATGGTTTGCCTAGGAAAGGAAAATGATATTAATGGTTATACGAGTAAACTATTCTGGGTAAGAATGATTTTACTCAAATTTATTTATTTATTTATTCAAAGTTTCTTTTAATTAACTCCTGAATAATGACATGTTTCTTTAAATTAAATTATTTTATAAAACTTAGTCCTACTGAGCCTTTCACTCACGTTTTATTTGTTTTAAATTTCCCCCTCTAGGTGGTTTTCCATTTAGGTTTGGAGAAGATTCAACGGACAGGACCCAGGAGCAATAGATGATTAGTAAATTCATTTGTAATATTTAAATCAAGGCATGTAAGATCTTAATTTTATTTGTACTTGGACTGTGATTGTATTTATGACATTGTCAGTACCATGTGTGTGCACAAGTTGTGGGTTTGTGGAACCCATACTCGCGATGTTATTCTTTTATATCAATTATTCATGCAATGGTTTTCTTTAAATTTTCACATTTTATATTTTATTTAAACCCCTAAACCCTTGATTTTAATTAAACTCTCCTTTAATTAATTTAAATAATCCGTCACGCCATCTCCCGTACTCTGAGGCATGACACCTATATAGAATACCAATTATAGCAACAAAAGGCTCCAAAAGCTAAGTACTTTTTAGATAGACATATTCTAATGGTGTCTTATTTTTGCTTCGAGTGATCGTACGTAAATATATGTTAATTTCATGATAAAAACATCCGACTGCGTCAAGCAGCACATTGATATTCTTGAGTTACAATATTATATATATATGTGTGTGTGTGTATATATATCACATAAGCTTTAATTTAGAGGGGCGGACAAGAAGAACATCTAGGGCTAAGATGAAAAGGTTTAATTTGCCAGGTCCGAGACCAAGAAGAAAACAAAGAGCGTAATTATGTGTGAAGTAGTAGGACTACCTGTTGAAAAATTATAGACCAAAGTCACCTATAATATGGTGCACTGAGTGACTTTTTCACGTAAACAGTTTTACCCAGATAAATATTACTATTCATTAATTTCACGTAGCAATATTATTTTTTTTTCTCTTTTATACTCTCTCAAATCACTGTTTGACTCATAGAATCCACTATCTTATTTTCTATTCAAATAATGATGTTGGATGGTATTTTTTCACAATAAAAATGTCAAAGACTTGGCAATGACATGTGGCTTAGAATTCAAATGTTAATAAGATAGGTGTCAACACTCTAAGCATTTCAGGCTTCCGAGCATTCCAAGCGTCGAAACGCTCAGAGCATCCAAGCATTCCAAGCATCGGAACACTCTGAAATATCCAAGTACTTTGAGCGTCCAAGCATTCTAAAGCAAACGTTAAAAGTGGAAGCTTGAAAGTCACATGTTGTCGTTAAGTAATATAACGACAGGCGATTAAAAGCAATTACTGACTACTGATCAAATCATGTTTAATGTATTATCAGTTGTAACACTCAAGAGGTGAATAGTTTTGTATTGCATTTAAAAGGGAATTAAATTCTTGAATTAAGAGGAGAGTTAAACTCCTTCATCTTGATATAATATAAATTCTCTTCATCTGCGAGAAAAACACATTATTTTTCAATACAATAGCATTGACATTGTTCTTTAAGGTTACTTTATGTTTCTTGAGTGATTTATCTTTCTTCCTTAAGTTATTCGTTTATTTAATCCAAATTACAAGTCTAAGGATTATAATTTAGTGTTGGATGAAATTTTACACTAACAAATAATTTATAATATTAGTTGGTTTCATTTGTCAGACAATTAATGAAAAAAGGTATAAAAAGAGTGAGTAAGAGAATATAACAAGCACTTCTCAGACCACTAATGAAACTATCAAATGCGTCTCCGTACTTGCCTAGGTTCACAAGACAATTACTGTACAAGAAAACCACTAGTGTTTGTGTTCCAAGTACCACATCTATAAAATCCATGGTCTTAATTGAAAAAGAATTCAAAAATTTTGGGCCATTTTGAAATTTTTAATAACTTTGTGGTAGAAAAATCTATTTTAGAATGTTCTTTTTAGAAAAAAAAATATCTCATTTTAAATTAGATTTTCCTCTATTTCTCCTTGACCCCTCCCCCATTTTCTTTTCCTTATTTTCTTTTCTTCTTTCTCTCCTTTCTTTTGTTTCTTTTTTTTTCCTATCCTATGTGACGGAAAGCCCCTCCCCCACTGCCCCTACCTTCTTCCACCGACCCATCTCTGGTCGTTGCCTGCCTGCACGTGGCATCCCATCACGAGCGTCACCACCTGAGACTTCCGGAGCTGGACTATCGCCCCTCCACTCGCCGCCGACTGCTTAGAGCAGAGTTAAAATTGTTGCCTTTTTTGAAGCTTCCAAAGATGATTTCGACGCTGTCTGACCTCTTCTTTGTCTGTAAGTTGCACCACTGAGTTGCTCTCATTGAGAGGAACAAGACCCACTCCACCACGAGTCCGATCGCTGTTGGAGGACTCCAACCACCCGCCTCCCTTTGCTGGTTTTGTGCCGTTTTCCAACAAGTCGAGCTCCGTTTTGAAAGACCAACCTTAGAACGGTGATACTCGAGTCGAGAACTTCGTTTTGGTATCGATCTTCGCCACTGCTTCGCCAGTCAACCGTGGTAAACACCGATTAATGACGGCCAATGGTTGACCTAACCACCAAATTAGGAAAAATGTCATTTCGGCCTGTTTTAAACATTTTGTGCATGTTCGTGGTATCAGATTTGTGAGATGGAGTTTCGAAGGCTAAGTTTGGCAATTTAAAGTTTCAACGGACAACATCATTTCAAATCTTTTTGCTGCCAAATGCCATCGACTAAGTTGGTAGGGACTTTATTACACATCCCTTGTGATATTTTTATTTAATTAGCAATAAAATTTGGAATTTAAAACTACATTATTTGGATCTCCATATATTGTCATTATTCTTGTTATTATTGTTTGGTTGTTGTTGTTATTGTTGTTTTGATTATTGTTGTTATTGTTTTTGTTATTTTTTTGCTTGTTGTTGTGGTTCTTATTATTCATGTTAATGATGTGTTGTTATTGTTGTTATTATTATTATTATTATTTAAAATTTGATATTGAGTTCCTTTTATATACATTTTGATTTTGAGATGCTTTTCAAAACATATTGATTATTTATATGTTTATTGTTGATTTAGGATTATGATAAATTAAATTATGTTTGGGCTTGGTCTTGTGAAATTGATAGTTAGAATGAAATGTTTATTTGACTCAACATAATTGCTCTAGGTGGTCCATCTTAAAGTTATGGTGCACCACAATGTATTTGTAGCTTGTTTTCCTATAGGTTTAAATTTTTTGTTTTAAGAAAAATAAGCCATTATGCTACCAAAATTTTGTCAAAATTAACTAACGTGGGTAGAATGATTTAGGATGGGTTTTTAGTAGACAGATGGGTTATAACCAGATCCAACATATATGTTGAGATCTTATGCAGTGCTGTCTAACAATTTTTGAGGCCACCTAAAGTATTCTTCAAAGTCATGTCCCACAGGGTACTCATTTGTTGGGCACAATAGAAATCACATATTTTTGGCATCATCATTGCTATATGGCCTATCTCATGGCTCTTTCGAGCACAACAAACATAGAGTGCTCATTTGGGGCACAATGTAACTTATTGTAATCTTTCTTTCTTTCCTTTCCTTTACTAACAACCTAGGATGTGAGTGGAAATTATTGATTTATTTGATAAAGTGTCAACTGGACAAATTTTTATATTGATATGAAAAATTTGTACATTAACTTTATAAGAATCTTATATTATAATAGTAAGAAAACTGAGAGGTGGGTAATGGATTTCCTACTGGGCACTCTGTGCTCACTTCCCCTACTTTCCTTTTCAGGTTAATTAGTTGCTGGATCCTTGATGTTTGAGAATGTTGTTGATGCTCCTAGCTCCTCGATTGGTATGCTCTTCTTATGATTTTTGTCAGTGTATAGAAGATACATGAAATGAACACTCCCAGTAGATGATTGATTATTTATGAACTCGGTCTTATTTCTTATTTGAATTTATTTTATTTACTTTAACTAACGCTGCGCAGCTGCATTTTCACTTATTTTATAAGCATTCACTTAAAAATTTGTATCTTTTCATTTTAAATTTTCTATTTGTAGTTTCTTTTTTATTTATTTAATATTAAAGACTCTAGAGCATATTGAATTATTTTTATAAATTTATGGGCCCCACTACAGTTTTCAAATATTTTTGACTTTCTAGATCTTCAAAAATATTTCTTTAAATTTAGTCACTACCCTCGGTTTTGGGTCGTGAAAATTAGGGCATCAGAGTGATGGTTTTAAGATTCTCGAATTTACCATGTCGGGTTTTGATTAGTTCGAGTCAACTATTGGGAAGTTGTATCAATAAGAATGTGAACTCCATGTGCCAATCAGTCAAGCTAACGAGTTTGAAGTTTGTCGCCTTAAATTTTGAATCTCTATTTAAGTTTCTCTCGTGTTTTAACTATCAAAATTCAAATTTTGTTTAGTCTATTACCTTTGTATTTAGAAACTACCACAATTGTCACTTTTAAGTCAATTAGTTGAATATGTGTGAAATGTTCTTGAAAATTATGCTCCCTAAATCTATCTTTTAAATCTTTAATTGACGATTATATATGTATTTTCGTTGCATGTGGGCAGTGATCTAGATAGATTAGATTTTGTTTGAGTTGAGTGATGGAATTTTAGATTTATGGTTATGGGACTAAGAAATTAGTAGGTTTGTGAATAATGTTAAATGAAATTAGTGTTAATAAAAATCCTAGTGCCATCTTGATCTTGATTATCGGTTCTTGTTACCGTCCTTTGTTTAACTATAAAAAGGTCTAGTTTAATTTGGAATAAATAGATACATGTGGCATGTTGTTTTTTGTAGTTTGACAGAACTTGCATGTCACTAATGTTCTAGTTTTGCTTGGTTTTGGTAGTTTGTATGATGTTATTGTGTTCAAATAGATACATGTTTGGAGTTTCCTTAATGGGTTTTCTACTTCACAGGTTTCTAGGTTTTTGGAAGTGCTGTTTTGCCTTGGACCTTGGGATAAAAAAAAAAGAGAAGAGTTTATATATTTATCATAGGTCGATGATAAATTAAGAGGTTGATGGGATGATATCATCTTGGACTATCTAGGGTTTTGGTTTCTTAATTACAGGACATGTATATGGAAACAAGGAGAGGTGGAGTATTCTATCTCGTAAAGACAAATTAAAATCATTCTTTAGGTGCCTTGCAATCTTTACTCTGTAATGATTTTAGATGGATGATTGATTGTACTTTTGTGATATTTTGATGCCTAGGGGTATGCATATATAAATATGAAATTTGAAATAGGGTTGCTTTAGAGATTTAGATGAGCAGTTTTAACTTGTGTGACGTGAACCCGTATTTAAGATGTTCGCGATGATGATTAAATTGAGAGATGAGTACTAAGGACTAATTAAATCTTAATTATCAACTAGAAAATCAATGTGTAGGATTTGTTTTAGTTTAAGCATCGCATATAAGGTAAAATTTTTAGATATTTTTAATTTCAGGCCTTGGAGTATCTATAGGAAGAGTGTTAGTTGTTTGGTTTAAGGGTGTCATTTTGCTTTAGAGGATTATAGTTAGGAATTTGTTTTGCCCTTTTTAGATTATTTTTCTACTATGGATTATATGGTTAACAGTACCTACTATGGTCACTTTCTTATATTGGGTTGTAAAGTTTCTTGGGCTAAGTTATATGGGTTTGACTCCTTATGATAATTTCTAAATTTATAGGTGTTGATTCTATTAATTCAAAACATATTGATCTTTAGGTCGGTGACTTATAAATTTTGAGGTCAAGACTCATTATTTTGGTTTTATCTTGGACTTTAACGTGATTGGAGAATGATTTGAGATCTTGTTATGTAAGGAATAATTATCTACAACTATTGAAGAGTTTTAGATGATTTGATGCTTGTTGCAACTCTCAGATGGAGAGCTAGCACGTATAGTTTAGTTAATTTTTCTATTATATACTTAGTTCTAGGCCTTAAAACTAAATGAGATGAGATTTCATGTAAAATGTAGTATGTTTTTAAAGGATTGGATAATTCTCTTCTTGTTAGTTAGGTGACAATACTAGTCTCTTAAATTATATGGGAAATCTTGTTTTAGGCATTTGATTGTGTAGTGTTTGGGGCTTTTAGTATATCACTATAGTGACATGTTAGGATGGACCTCTGCTTAGGTCATGGATTTGAACAATATATGTTAGGGGGTTGTAGAATACATTGCAAAGTGATCTCTTGTTGAATTTTAGGAGATTTCTGTTGGAATATAGTACCTACAGGTCTTCGGAAATGAAGGCTATTGTTTTGATAGAGCTTGAAGTTGAATTTGAGGATTTCTAGTCATGATCTAAGGGTTGATTCATTTGTTTTTCCTTGATCCTTAGGTAATTCGCATATGAATTTAGGTTGCTTTTTGTCGGAATAATTTATTCAATTTATATATGAGTCTTGGTTTATAATAGTAAATGTTTTTATATCCATTTGGGAACCTGATGCATCAATTGCTACTTGACTAATCTTTATTATTCTTGTTGTTAAACTTTAGTTTTGCTCATTGATGTAACCTCGTGTTAGATGAGACAATGCTTTAGGAGTGTTGAATAACTTTGTAGCTCTAAAATTTGTAATACTTATGGGTCTTTCAATTAATATGATTAATTTAAGGCAGTTTTCTAATTGATTGGCATTTGAATAATGCCGCTTTTAGGACGATAAAATTGCATAACTATAAAGACATGAAGGCCGGTGCCTTAGTTTTCATCTAGGGTTAAGAATTGTAATGTTAAGGGAAACATAAAATAAATCTTGTTGGATGCTTTTGTTTACATATTAGTTGATTTTATTTATTTAATATGATATTTAGAGCTTTAGGATATGAGACCTATCAATATATCCTGGTAGGACCTTAGTAATTAGTTTTGATTGGATCTCTTAGGGAGTTAATGTCATGAAGGAATGTCGCTATTTCTTCTGATTGGACAATGAGAAACCTTATTGGTTTAGGGATTAAAATTTGCAAATCTTAGTATGCATGGACATTTATCTATAGGAGCTATTTTTTATATTGATTTTTATTTAGGGTAAATTATGTTTGTTTGGGAGATTAAAAATTAATTCGTGGGTTTTGAGAGTTGTGCTACTAATTGCTCTTTGATGTTTACTTAATTTTCTTAAAAGCTCTGAATTTAAAGGAATCTAATGGCTTGAAGGTAGTAAAGATTGTCCAAATTTTAAAATTTGTATGTCTAAAAATTGTAGGCTGACATTAGTGATTTCTACTTATGAAAGGCTATGTGAATGAGGACATAATATGTTCTCTTTAATGATTATGTTTACTCAATGTGATGAAACAAAATTTGAAAAGGGAGTTGATAATTATTAAGGGCCTTTCTTACTTACTATGGTTCCTTTATGTCTATTGATTGAGGGATACCTTAGTATGCGAGAGATTTAAATTTTTGATTGTGTAAGGATTGTTCATGGCCTACCCCTTTCCTAATATTTAATCTATGTGCATTTAAAGAGCTTTTTTTGACATTGAAATTTCAATTATTCTTCTGATCTTGTAGGAGGCCATCTTATTTATGTTTCCTTGCAGTTAGAATCTAGCTTGTATGCAAAATACCTAGTTTAATTTTCAAATCGAAGTGGAACTTTGTAAATTTCAAGGATGAATTTTTTTTTAAGGTGGGTAGATTGTAAAATCCATGGTTCTAATTGAAAAGAATTCAAAAGCTTTTGTACATTTTGAAATTTTTAATAACTTTGGGATAGAAAAATCTATTCTAGAATGTTCTTTTTAGAAAAAAAAATATCTGATTTTAAATCAGATTTTCCCCTATTTCTCCTTGATCCCTCCCCATTTTCCTTTCCTTAATTTCTTGTCTTCTTTCTTTTTCTCCCCCACCGCCCATACCTTTTTCCACCAACCCACCTTCAGCCATTGCCCACCTACACGTGCTATCCCATCATGAGTGCCGCCACTCAAGACCTCCAGAGCCGGACTGCTGCCCTTCCACTCGTCGTCGGCTGCCTAGAGCAGAGCCAAAATCATTGCAAGTTTCCAAGGACGATTTTGACACTATTCAAACTCCTCTCCAGCCTGTAAGTTACACCATCAAGTTCTTCTTGTTGAGGGGAATAAGACTCACTCCACCGATCACCACTGGAGGAATCTTACCACTGGCTGCCTTCCTTCGTTGGTTTTGTGCCATTTTCCTAGCGAGTCAAGCTCCGTTTTGGAAAACCAACCTTAGAATGGTGATCCTCGGGTCGAGGACTTCGTTTTGGTATAGATCTCTGCCATCGCTTTGCTGGTTAACCGTGGTCAACACCGGTCAATGGCAGTCAATGGTTGAGCCCAACCACCAAATTAGGAAAAAATGTCATTTCCACCTGTTTTTGACATTTTTGGCATGTTCGTGGTATCAGATTTGTGAGATGGTGTTCCAAAGGTTAAGTTTAGTGATTCAAAGTTTCAACGTATGACGTCATCTTAGATCTCTTTATCACCAAATGTCATCGACTCAGTAAGGACTCTTTTACTCATCCCTTGTGATATTTTTATTTAATTAGTCAATAAAATTCAGAATTTAAAACTAAATTATTTGGATTTCCATATCTTGTTCTTATTGTTGTTGTTATTGTTGTTTGGTTGTTATGATTATTGTTGTTATTATTGTTGTGGTTCTTATTATTATTATTTAAAATTTGTTATTGGGTTACTTTTATATTCATTTTGATTCTGAGTTGGCTTTTTACACATATTGATTATTTATATGTCTATTGTTGATTTAGGGTTATGATCAATTATATTATGTTTGGGCTTCATCTTGTGAAATTGATGGTTGGAATGAAATGTTTATTTGACTCAATATAATTGCTTTGGATGGTGCATCTTGAAGTTATGGCGTAATTGTAGCTTGTTTTCCTAGAGGTTTAAATTTTTTGTTTTAAGAAAAATAAGCCCTTATACTGTCGAAATTTTGTCAAACTATCTAATGTGGGTAGGATGATTTAGGATAGGTTTTTAGTAGATAGATGGGTTATAATCAGATTGAATATATATGTTGAGTTGTAACGCCCCGAAATTAATTAAGTGATATTAGTGTGTAAAATGGTAGATTAGTGTGCCATAATAAATGTTTTAAACTTAATTTGATTATTTTGTGGTATTTCTAAATTAATGTTATTTTTGATTATTTTAATGAGTTTTAATTGCTTCTAATTATTTTAATTGTTATTCTAAATTTTGAAACAAAATAATTTATCAAATGCCAAACATATCATGTTTCACAAAACCGTGGATGGCACACGGTTTCTCCTCATTTGTTTTTATCTCCCTCTCCCTTTTTATTTCTTCCACCTCTCCCTCTCTTTCCCTCACTCACTCTCAGCTCACTCTCTCCCTCTCTCTCTCGCGTGTCCCTCTCTCCTTCTTTCTCTGCCTCTCTTTCTCTCTCATTTCCTCTCAAATTTTTGAATCAAAAATAAAGCCCAAGCTTCAGTTTAGTGGATTGGAGGCTTGGGAACATGATTGAGCAACCAAAAACATGATTTAAAGTTTAAATTCAAGGTTAGTTTTCAAATTTCAAAACTTTTTTTTTATTTCTCAATTTTCTTTGTATTTTAAGATCTAAGTCCGTTTAAGCTTAGAGAACCTTTAATCCAAGTTAGACGAATTTAAAACATTTAGAATCTAAGCTTGGTTTGATTAAACACGGATTTGAATCAAGATTTTCTATTTTTCTCCATTTTCAGAATTTTTCAAAATCTTTATGTAAATCTTGTTTAAATGTGTTAAAAAGTAATCTACTATGTTTTTCTATTATCTATGAGTGTTTTTTATGCTTAAGAATTGAGAAAACAAGTTGAAATAGAAGAATGGAGCTCGAGAAGCTAAGGCTCGGGTTCTAGAAAATTCTATAATTTCCTATTTCGGTCGGCCAGATTCAAATGTCTGGTATGCCGAACCTGGAAAATTTTGACCGACTGGACCCAGATGGCCGACAGGCCAAACTGCACAGTTCGACAGGCCGACCTAGGGAGACTGGCAGGCCAACCGGCATAATGAAAATTTGTTATTTTTCATCAGTTTTTACTATTTTGAACCTCGATTGAGATTTTAATGTTACAATATGATTTTATAAATACAAATGGCATACTAGGACACCATGAAATAGTTTAGCAACATAGGACATCTTAAGCTAGATACTGATAAACCTAGTTTATATTTAAGGTTGTTTGTGGTTCCGTGGAGCTAACATATAGCGGAGCGGGACTACAATACTGAGTCGTGACACTAGATATTGAGGTAGGACTTCTACCCCTTTCCTTTGTAGCCAAGTTTTCAAATGATTTTGGCCTCAAAAGGATTTTCATCAAAATGTTTTCAACAATTGATTGAAAAAGGATTTTTATTGATTATTTTTCATAAATAGTAGATTGAAGTGAATTTCACAATCAATCACATAATGAACGTAAATGAATATACTCGGAATATGGGTTTTAAATAATAATAGAAATACATAGACGGGCATAATTTCATATCAGAGATCGGGTCATGTAGTGTGCGACCTTCAGGGCAGGTCCCAAAACCCAGCTAGGCCACTTCAGTGGTGAATATTATGGTTTGCCCAAGATAGATGAAAGGTACTTTTTAGACGAACTGTTTTAATAAGACTCATTTAAATGAATTTATTTATTTAACTTTGTTTTCTATTTATTTCTTTCGAAAGTAAAATTTGAATTTAAACTAATTATCTGCTTTTAAAACGTAGTCCTATTGAGCCTTTTGCTTACGTTTTATCTATTTTTAAATCTTTCCCCTAGGTGGAATACAGCTTAGGATTGATGAAGGGTCCGCAGACCGGACTTGTGACCAATAGAAGGCCTGGGTAGGTTTTGTATAAAATAATCAAGGCATATATTATTTTAACCTTTCTTTTATTTTGGATTGTGGTTGTAATTTAGATATTGTCAATACTATATGTGTGCACAAGTTGTGGGTCGGTGAGATCCAACACGTACTCTCCTTCTTTATTATTTTATTTCATTTGTTTCATCTTATTTGTTTAATTATTATAAATGTCTACTTAAAAAAAGTTTTAAATTATCATATTTTTCTTAAATAATTAAATTCTTTAACTTATGTTTTAATTAAATTTTTACTTAATTAACTTAACCAACCTGCCACGTCACCTCCCGTACTTTGGAGCATGACAGAATAGTATTAGAGCTCAGGGTTACGAATCTTGGGAATTGTACACACATGGGTACGACAATGAAATATCACTGACAGTCCTAATTTTATTTTTAGAAGTGAGAGAATGACACCTAGACATCATTCGACATCTAATGCTTACTCTGGAAATGATGAGGGCATGATGAGGGCCATGTTTGCTACATTTCGATAGATGGTAGCAAGGGCAAGACTAGAGGATTCCGAGGCTAGTCGTCTGCACGTGTGCTTTAAGGAGTTCTAGCATGCGTCTGTTCAAACCTTCGATGAAAATGGGGACCCACAAGTGGCTGAATATTGGTTAGATTCGATTGTGAAACATCTAGATACCCTTTGCATGCCAACAGAGTATCGTGTGGAGTTTGCAGCCTATAAATTTGACGGTGGTGCTAAAACTTGGTGGAAGCAAGCTAAACACCTGGAGAACAATAGGAATATTAACTGGGACAAGTTTGACGAGCTATTCTATGACTGTTACTTTACACAAGGATATAGAGACCAGAAAGCGGTTGAATTCTACAGATTACAGCAGGGTGATATGTCAGTTCGAGAATACGAGGCAAAGTTTAATGAGTTGGTTAGGTTTGCTTCATCTGTAGTGGCATCAAAGCGCGAGAAGTGCATTAAATTTCAAGAAGGACTTTAAGGCTTCCATTCAATGAAAGGTGGTTGCCCTGCGACTAAGGAATTTTGGTGAGCTTGTGTCGTCAGCAATATTTGTGGAAAATAATTATACGCAATACTGCGAGTATCGAGCAAGGACGTCAGGAAGACCATAAAGGAGCGGCGAGAGGAGCACTATCACTGTCCAACTCAAGGAAAGAACAAATAGGGCAACGTGAACAATGGTAGCAGCAGTTCATCCAGCAGCGGGCACAGCAATCCCTATAGTTTTCATTGCCACTATTGCCAGCAGCCGGGACATATCAAGAGGAATTGTCTAATAGCACTTTAAATCGGAGAAGGAGCCAATAGTCAACCTCAGCCTCAGACTCTACCTCTGCCTCAGCAATTTCCTCAGCTTCAATTCCATCAGTTCTCCCCTCAGTAACTGCTATACCCAGCACAAGGACACCAGCCGCATAACTTTCAGCGTAATACCCCTCAGTATCGAGCATCAAGTATAGCTAACGAGCAGTCGGCTCCATCGTAGCAATATCGGCCGACTAACCCAGGACTTAGCAATGTTGGTAGAGAAAAAGGGCAAGCTCTAGTTCAGGTCCACACCATGACAACAGCGAGTTTGGATGCCCAGACTAGCAACGCGGTTGTCGATAATATGATTCTAGTTTCTCAGTCCTTAGCCCATGTTCTATTCGATACTAGTGCCACTCATTCTCTCATTTCAAACTCTTTTGTGCATGCATTGGGATTAGAGATAGAAGAGTATGATGAGCCTTTAGTTATAGCCTCACCCTTGGGGCACGTGTGTGTAAACCGCATATGTAAAGCTTGTAAAATAATGATTAGGGATTTAATTGTAATCCCTATGAGTTCATATGAAGTGATCCTAGGGATGGACTGATTGTCTAGATACAGTGCAGTTGTGGACTACCAACATAGGAGAGTGACCCTAGTGTCTAATAGGGGAACGACGATCGCTTACTAGGGTAGTAATGATCAAATGATGAGTGAGTGTCTTATGAAGACCTGCCTTAGAGGACAGAAGAATCTTGCTTGCTATGCCTTCCTCATGAACCTTGAAGGACGGCCTAGTGTGTCAAGAAGAATCGCAGTAATCCCAATAGTTGACGAGTTTGAAGATGTCTTTCCCGACGAGTTGCCAGGATTGCCACCGTATCAGGAGATTGAGTTTAGTATCGAGCTACTTCCAGGAACAGCATCGTTTTTTGTAGCACCTTATCGGATGGTGCCGGCATAAATAAAAGAATTAAGAAAGCAACTTTAAGAGTTTGCTGACAAGAGATATATCCGGAATAGCACATCGCTATGGGGAGCATCGATTTTATTCGCTAAGAAGCATAATGGAACCCTCAAGCTATACATAGATTATTGGCAGCTAAATCGAGTCACTATGAAGAACAAGTATCCTTTAACCAAGATCGATGAATTGTTTGATCAGTTAGGAGGTTCACGGTATTTCTCAAAGATAGATTTACGTTTGGGATACCACCAGCTTAGGATTAAGGAAGAGGACATTCCTAAAACAGCTTTTAGGACTTGGTATGGACACTTCAAGTTTTTGATTATGCCGTTTGGATTGACAAATGCTCTAGTAGCTTTTATGGATCTAATGAATAGGATATTCAGACCCTACTTGGATCAGTTCGTGATCGTGTTCATCGACG
This sequence comes from Artocarpus heterophyllus, assembly GCA_025403435.1. Taxonomy (NCBI): domain Eukaryota; kingdom Viridiplantae; phylum Streptophyta; class Magnoliopsida; order Rosales; family Moraceae; genus Artocarpus; species Artocarpus heterophyllus. The sequence continues at coordinate 8,038,636 of CM046331.1, forward strand.
ATATCTTGGTTTATTCTAAGACTTGGGAGGAGCATGAGCAGCATCTTAGGATTGTTGTTCAGACTTTGTGGGAGCATCAATTGTATGCTAAGAAAGAAAAGTACGAGTTTTGGTTGACAGAAGTTAAGTTTCTAAGACACGTCATCTCCGAGCGAGGTACCTCAGTGGATCTGTCTAAGGTAAAAGCCATAGTGGAATGGGAGCGACCGAGGAATGAAGCAGAAATTTGTAGTTTCTTGGGACTCGCAGGATATGATAGGAAATTTGTGAAGGATTTTTTAAAGATAGCAGCACTGTTGACAAGGCTGATTAGGAAGAATGTCAGGTTTGAGTGGGATGAATAATGTGAGTTCTCCTTCCAAGAGTTAAAGAATTAATTGACTACAGCTCTGATGTTAGTCATTCCAAATAGTGAAAAGCCATGCGAAGTTTACACAGATGCTTCAGGATGCGGACTTGGATCTGTGTTCATGCAACATGGAAGCGTGGTAGCGTATGGATTGAGACAGCTATGGCCTAACGAGCGAAACTATCCTACTCATGACTTATAGCTTGCAGTAGTGATTCATGCACTGATGATCTAAAGATGTTATTTGTATAGAGTGACATTTTAGGTTTTCTCCAATCACAAAAGCTTGAAGTATCTGTTCACTCAAAGGGATCCAAACTTGAGGCAACGAAGGTGGATGGAATACATGGAAGACTTTGACATTGTGTTGTAGTACCATCCTGGGAAAGTTAACGAGGTCGCTGATGCACTTAGTAGAAAATTTTCACGGATTCTCCCTTGTTTGGCTCTTGAGGATTAGAAAAAGGATGCAACAATAAGTGAGTACAGGCTGTAGTACTATGAAGATTACGACTGAGTTTCAGTGGATCATATGGAGACGACCCCAACTCTTGTTCAGATGGTAAAACAGAATCAATGGTGAGACCAGCATCTGTAGGAAATTTGGTCACAAATTTAGAATTGAGAGCAATTTGAAGAATGGAGGATACATGGCGATGGATCACTGTACTTTAGGGAGCACCTAGCAGTTCCAGCAATCGCAAAGTGACAAAGGCTGTAATGGATGAAGCCTACAAGTCTCAATTTACCATTCATCCGGGAAGCATGAGGATGTATCATGATCTGAAGAGACAATACTGGTGAAGAGTTATGAAGAAAGACGTTTGGGAATACGTGGCCAAGTGTGCGACTTATCTTTAGGTGAAAGTCAAGCACCAGAAGCTAGCAGGTCAACTTCAGCTGCTTCCTATTCTATGGTGAAAATGGGAGCATGTGACAATGGATTTCCTTACCGGTTTGCCAAGGATGGAGCAAATGCATGATGCAATTTGGGTCAAGGTCGACAGGTTAACAAAATCGACACATTTCATTCCTTTCAGGTAGACTTGTTAGAGACAAGTTCTTAGAGAATTGTACCTGTAGAACATAGCGCGGTTGCACGGAGTTCCTTTGTCCATCACATCTGATAGAGACACTAAGTTCAACGCCAAATACTGGAGAAGCTTTTAGGAGGCCTTAGGTATGGATTTGAACTTCAACATGGCATTTCATCCTCAGACCGATGGGCAATCTAAGCTGGTCATTCAGATTCTTGAAGACATATTACGTGCACGTGCATTAGACTTCGGCGGGAACCAGAAGAAGTACGTGCATCTGGCAGAGTTTGCGTACAACAACAACTATCAAGCGAGCATTGGCAAGGCACCATTCAAAGCCCAGTATGGACGACCGTGTCGGTCATTGGTGTGTTGGACTAAACCGAAAGATAGGATTATTCTCGGGCTAGATGAGATTCGTGACAGCAATGAGAAGGTCGTCATGATATGAGATCGATTGAGGGCAGCTCAAAGTTAACAAAAGAGTGATACGGATAAAAGACGTCGACCCTTAGAAGTTGAGGTAGAAGATTTTGTTCTCTTAAAGGTATCACCACGTAAAGGCATCACGCGATTCAGAGTAAGTGGTAAACTCGCACCGAGGTATGTTGGATCAGTCGAGATTACCCAACGTGTTGGTGGAGTTGCTTATTGACTCGACCTTCCTCCTGAACTATCACATGTTCACGATATATTCCACGTGTCGATGCTTTGAAAGTGTCCGCCTGAGCAAAATAAGATAGTCTCATTCCTTGATGTGCAGATTTAGGAAGACATGACATACGAAGAGGTGCCAATCCAGATTATCAATCAAAAAGTGATTAGCTTTTGCCGTCGCGATATACCATTAGTAAAGGTCGTGTGGCAACATCACGGGGTTGATGAAACCACTTGGGAATTAGAATGGAGCATGTGGGAGTTGTATCCGCATTTGTTTTGTTTATGAACCAATTTGTAAATTTTAAGGGCAAAATTTCTTTTAGGGGTAGAGAGTTGTAATGCCCCAAAATTAATTAAGTGATTTTAGTATGTAAAATGATAGATTAGTGTGCCATAATAAATGTTTTAAACTTAATTTGATTATTTTGTGAGATTTCTAAATTAATGTTATTTTTGATTATTTTAATGATTTTTAATTGTTTCTAATTATTTTAATTGTTATTCTAAATTTTGAAACAAAACAATTTATCAAATGCCAAACATTTCCTATTTCACAAAACTGTGGATGGCACACCATTTCTCCTCATTAGTTTTTCTCTCCCTCTCCCTATTTATTTCTTCCTCCTCTCCCTCTCTTTCCCCCACTCACTTTCAGCTCACTCTCTCCCTCTCTCTCTCGCGTGTCCCTCTCTCCTTCTCTCTCTGCCTCTCTTTTTCTCGCATTTTCTCTCAAATTTTTGAATCAAAAATCAAGCCCAAGATTTAGTTTAGTGGATTGGAGGCTCAGGGACATGATTGAGCAACCAAAAACATGATTTAAAGTTTAAATTCAAGGTTAGTTTTCAAATTTCAAAACTTTTTTTTTATTTCTCAATTTTCTTTGTATTTTAAGATCTAAATTCGTTTAAGCTTAGAGAACCTCTAATCCAAGTTAGTGGAATTTAAAACATTTAGAATCTAAGCTTGGTTTGATTAAAAATGGATTTGACTCAAGATTTTCTATTTTTCTCCATTTTTAGAATTTTTCAAAATCTTTATGTAAATCTTGTTTAAATGTGTTAAAAAGTAATCTACTATTGTTTTCTATCATCTATGAGTGTTTTCTATGCTTGAGAATTGAGAAAACAGGTTGAAATGGAAGATTGGAGCTCGAGAAGCCGAGGCTCAGGTTTTGGAAAATTCTAGAATTTTCCAATTCGGTAGGCCCGATTTATGAGTTCGGCAGGCCAGATTCAAACGTCCAGCATGCCGAACCTAAAAAAGTTTGGCCGATTGGACCCAGATGGCCGGCAGGCCAAATTGCACAGTTCGGCAGGCCGACCTAGGGAGGTCGGCAAGCCGACCGGGCATAGTGAAAATTTGTTATTTTTCACCAGTTTTTACTATTTTGAACCCCGATTGAGATTTTAACGTTACAATATGATTTTATAAATACAAATGGCATGCTAGGACACCATGAAATAGTTTAGCAACACACATCTTAAGCTAGATACTGATAAACCTAGTTTATATTTAAGGTTGTTCGTGGTTCCGTGAAGCTAACATGTAGCGGAGCGGGACTACGGTGCTAAATCATGACACCAGATATTGAGGTAGGACTTCTAACCCTTTCCTTGGTTGCTAAGTTTTAAAATGATTTTGGCCTCAAAAGGATTTTCATCAAAATGTTTTCAACGATTGATTGAAAAAGGATTTTTATTGATTATTTTTCATAAACAGTAGATTGAAGTGGATTTCACAATGAATCACATAATGAACGTAAATGAATATACTCAGAATATGGGTTTTAAATAATAATAGAAATACATAGACGGCATGATGCCATATTAGAGATCGGGTTGTGTAATGTGCGACCTTCGGGACAGGTCCCAAAACCCAGCTGGGCCACTTCGGTGGCGAATATTATGGTTTGCCCAAGATAGATAAAAGGTACTTTTCAGACGAACTGTTTTAATAAGACTTATTTAAATGAATTTATTTATTTATTTAACTCTGTTTTCTATTTATTTCTTTGGAAAGTAAATTTTGAATTTAAACTAATTAGCTGCTTTTAAAACGTAGTCCTATTGAGCCTTTTGCTCACGTTTTATCTATTTTTAAATCTTTCCCTTAGGTGGAATACAGCTTAGGATTGACGAAGGGTCCGCAGACTGGACTTGTGACCTATAGAAGGCCTGGGTAGGTTTTGTATAAAATAATCAAGGCATGTATTATTTTAACCTTTCTTTTATTTTGGACTGTGGTTGTAATTTAAATATTGCTGATACTATATGTGTGCACAAGTTGTAAGCTGGTGGGACCCAACACGTACGCTCATTCTTTATTATTTTATTTCATTTGTTTCATCTTATTTGTTTAATTATTATAAATGTCTACTTAAAAAAGTTTTTAACTTATCACATTTTTCTTAAATAATTAAATTTTGTAACTTATGTTTTAATTAAATTTTTACTTAATTAACTTAACCAACAGGCCACGTCCCCTTCCGTACTCTAGGGCATGACATAATGGTATCAGAGCTCAAGGTTATGAACCTTGGAAATTGTGCACACATGGGTACGACATTGAAATAAAACTGACAGTCCTAATTTTATTTTTAGAAGTGAGAGAATGACACCTAGACATCATTTGACAGCTGATGCTGACTCTAGAAAAGATGAGGGCATGATGAGGGCCATGTTTGCTGCATTCCGATAGATGGCGACAAGGGCAAGACTAGAGGATTCTGAGGCTAGTCGTCTGCACGCGTGCTTTAAGGAGTTCCAACATGCGTCTGTTCTGACCTTTGACGAAAATGGGGACCTATAAGTGGCTGAATATTGGTTAGATTCGATTGTGAAACATCTGGATACCCTTTGCATGCCAATAGAGTATCGTGTGGAGTTTGCAACCTATAAATTTTAAGGTGGTGCTAAAACTTGGTGGAAGCAAGCTAAACGCCTGGAGAACAATGGGAATATTAACTGGGATAGGTTTGACAAGCTATTCTCTAACTGTTACTTTACGCAAGGATATAGAGACCAAAAGGCAGTTGAATTCTAAAGATTATAGCAGGGTGATATGTCAGTTCGAGAATACGAGGCAAAGTTTAATAAGTTGGCTAGGTTTGCTTCATCTGTAGTGGCTTCGGAGCGCGAGAAGTGCATTAAATTTCAAGAAGGACTTTAAGGCTTCTATTCGACGACAGGTGGTTGCCCTGCGACTAAGGAATTTTGGTGAGCTTGTGTCGTCAGCAATATCTGTGGAAAATAATTATACGCAATACTGTGAGTATCGAGCAAGGACGTCAGGAAGACCACAAAGGAGCAGTGAGAAGAGCACTATCACCATCCAACTCAAGGAAAGAACTGTTAGACATGTATGCTCTAAGGAGTAAAAATGTAATACGTTTTTGGAGACATTTTTATCAATAAAGAATTTATTCATTTATATATACCAAATATTGTGCTCTTTACGTTCATATTTGTTGAATGTATGATAAGCAAACAGTAGTCTGAGACTGTCAGTCTAAACCTTAAGAGTTGGGCATATGATGGGATGATTTTACGGTAGACAAGACTCTTAAGGTGATGGTCTAAAATATATGATCCGCAATCGAGGGAATAAAGTTGGGCGCTTTATTCATGTAAAGATTGTTATGTTGTCTATATCCCTTTTGGGAGATGGTTTGTCTTGGCCATCGGAGTTGGACTCCGTGAATAGAAACATTGGCGCGTTGTCATAGGTGACGATGTGTTGGATCGGGACATAAAGTGAATTGATTTGGATTAATAATTCTGTCTTGGCAAATCGATTCACTTTAGACAATCATTTGTATTGTATCTTAATCCTGAGATGAATAATGGGCCCGTTGTCTCGACTTGTGTCTTTTGATGTACCAATGGGTGACTCCCACATCTCTATAGTGGCATGCATGCCGGTACGTTGGAGGCATGACTCTTGGTAGCGTAGACTTGTTATTCATAGATATGGAATCCATAGCTCCTCTTTAGGAGTAATGATATCCTCTTATATGCGTTGTCCTGTAATTGGAAAACTGGAGCGCTCAACCATTTGGATACATAGGTGTAACCGAATGGTATACTATCTTTGGATGGTAAGTTTTCTAATGGTGAGACAATGGAACGTAAGATAAAAATAATTGGGAAGGTAAGACAGAACTTGTCCTTAAGCCGATTATGGATGATCATATGGGGATGCGATACACTATGATATGTCATGGAGACTTAGCTACACGAGCTTCGTAATTCTATAAAGTTCGAGAGTGCAGCTCCAAGCTTTTAGTGGAGTAGCGTTGGAGTTGATAATTGTGAAATGTATATCTGGGATATTGGGTTTCATAATTATCATGAGCTTGAACTTTATAGGTCCATTTTGGTCCCCTTTGCTAGCTCACAAAATCCTGTAACGACACGGCGTGCTTTTCCAATAATTGGTGACTTATGTCGGATTTATCAGATTGGTTTAAAATTTATAAGAATCAAATAATTCATGTCTGTTTATCGGTTGAATTAATTATGTAAGAAATTAGTTCAAGATGAACTTGTTGAATTATGGCGTTCGGATAATTCTTGTCTGTTTATCGGTTGTTTTAATTTTGGACAATTAGAACAAGATAAACTTGTAGAATTATTGTGAATTGATTTATTTTCTTAGAGATTATCTTGATAAAGTTTGTTTTGATCAGATATCTTTTCTATTGGGCTATTTGAATCAAAACTGAGACTTTATCCTTTAGAATCTCGGGTGGAAAATAAAAGATTCGCGGAGATTTTTTCTCGGCAGTTCGGCATGCCGGATGACGTGTTCGGCCTGCCGAACTGGCCAGTTCGGCCTGCCTATCTCACAGTTCTGCATGCCGACCGCGACAGTTAAGATTACGCGTTTTTCACGCGTATCTTATCAGATATTGATCCGAACTTGATTCTGTTTCGATTTTTGAGACCTAATCTGATATGGACTGACCCCAAGGACCAATAGGTATAAAAAGGGAGTGAGTCTAATGATTTACTCAGATCAATTTGAGAGATTAAGAGTGATACTCTTCTAGTGAGCATAAAAAAACTCCCTGAGAGCTTTTGTTCACAAATCACGAACACTAGCTTTGGGTTCTCTCTATTGGTTGGAAGGAGAGTCACCGGTGGAAGAGCTGTACGTGTGAGCCCACACTCACTCCGGTTGTGGATTGAGAACAGCAAAGAAGACCAGTTGGTTGAGGCTCTTCTGGAACGTTACTTCTCTACACAGGTCGCGGAGGTTCTTCGGCACACTGAGGTTAGTAAGATCTGTTTAATTTATATATATAACATGTCAAACTTGTGTTTTGGAAAATACTCTGATGAAAAATTTTTAAAATTCCGCTGCGCACTTTGTTTCCAACAATTGGTATCAGAGCCGAGGTTTTTACATAAATTTGCAAGTTTGTGATCATGTTATATGCATAAATTTTGTGATCTTAATCTCTCCAATGCTTGAATTAAATTTTATAGAGAGATGGCACTCTAGGTTTCTATATAATATATATGTTGTCATGGATTATATGGTGAATGTTTATTAATTAATTATGGTTGATTAAATTGTTGTTTAATTATTTATTAATTAATTAATACCGGTTATGGTTCCTTAGAGGTTGGAATGTGTATCTAGGTTTTTCATGTAATTAGATGGCGGACTATCATCTCCGTCTAGGAATTATTATTTAATTTTTAATTTGTAATAATTTTGTAATTAAATAATTATTCGGAGAAGACGAAACAAGAAGTCGAAACTTAAAGATAGATGATGGCGCCTCCAGGTATTTCCTGAGTCTCTAATTTTATGTTTTTGAATTGTTGAAAATAAAATTGATGAATTGCATTAAAATTGTATTTTCTGGATTGAGGGTTTTCTGCTCGGTCGGCATGCCGGACCTCACAGTTCGGCAGGCCGAAGGTCACAGATCGGCAGGCCGGACGTACGGTCCGGCAGGCCGACAGTGGGGCAGAAATTTTGGTGCTCTGCCGGCAGGCCGAACCTTCATGTTCGGCAAGCCGAACCACCATGATCGGCAGACCGATCACCCAGATCGGCCTAACGACCGAGAGCAGCCAGGTGTCCAGAAAAGGTGCAATTTTTGGTGCAGTTTTAATTTTATTTTTGGGACGATTCTGAGAAACATTAAATTTGGATATGACCGGAAATATGAAGTGTTCGATTCATACGGGATTGAGGACTTGAAGATGGATATTACATGAAGAAGGATACAGCTTGAGGATTCAAGAATGAAGAATCGATAAATGTCTCGATTATTCTCTTGTAATCTTAGTTTTTCTATTCTCTAGGGTGGAACCATAATATTACGGTTATTATTATTATTATGCTTGTAGCATTGCTTGATTGCTTTGCTTGTCTGCATTATAATATGATTTACCATGTATATTGATAACATGTCATATAGAATAGGGAGTGCCGCTCATATTAAAATTGTTCATGCATAATTTTAAAATAAAACCTTGACTTCAAAAGATTGAGTGGGAGAAGGTTTTCGAAAAGAGAACCTAAGGCCTCCATCGTTGGTCCATAGGAAGAACATGATGGTCCCAACCCCTAGGAAGGGATTTCTATCATGTACCAGATTGGATCTTTGAAAGGATAAGGTATTTTAGTATGATTTATGGTTGCACACCCCTAGGTGGTGATTATAAATCATGGATAAAATATTAAAACGGTGGTTATACACTCACGTTAATTTTATTATTAACCTCCCCTAGGAGCTCTGTTAATAAAATTAATGGCCAAAGAAACGATTATTAGTATATGCTGGATCATACGGGTCCTGGATGGCATATATTAATCAGGATGGGATCCGTGTTCCTGATTGAATTTGGCATGACTCCCCTAGGAGCTTGTTGAATTCTGAGTTGGGAATTATCGTTGTAAGGTTGTGATATTTTCAAGGTTTTGACACATAAACACATTTGTATGATTTTACATGATTGTGTTATCTTACTAAATTATTATATATGTTTGCTTATGTTTGGTATATGATTCTTTATTGTAGATTGAAAATGTCTAAAAACGCTTTATCATCGATACTTGACAAAAACCAATTAACCGGTGAGAACTATAATGATTGGAAACGGAACCTGGACATCGTTCTTTCCTTTGAGAAACTGAAATATGTTCTGACAACTCCTTGTCCTCCCGAGCCTACGGGAGACTCAAGTAATGAGCAATTCCAAGCGTACGACCGCTGGAAAGATGCTAATGATCAGGCCCGCTGCTATGTTATGGCTAGCATGAATAACGTGCTGCAGGCTCAACATCAGGATTATGAGACCGCGAAGCAGATCTTGGATAATCTTGAGGACATGTTTGGAGGCCAGGCCATAACAAAGCGGCAAGGGGCACTTCGGAAACTCTTAAACTGTAGACAGAGACCGGGGACATCTGTAAAGGAGCACATGATGTTGGTCATGGGTTACCTCGCTGAGGCTCAAACCAATGGAGCCGACATCGATGCTGAAACTCAGATGACTATGGTCTTTGAGACTCTGTCTAAGGAATTTATTCCGTTTAGAGCTACTTTTAATCTAAGCAATAGACGGGATATGACCTTGACAGAACTGATGAAACAGTTACAAGAGTTTGAACTGCTGATCAGGGAGTCTCCTGCTGGTGGAGAGGCCAATATGGTAGCTGCTTCTGGTTCCAATCCTAACTCTGGGAATGGAAAGAAGCAACGGGCCAAAAGTGGGAAGTCTTCTATTCCTATTGCTACCAAGAGCAAGAAGAAGAAGAAGAAGAACCCAAAGAAGCTTAAGTGTTTCTTTTGTGGTAAGGTCGGGCATATAAAGAAGCATTGCAAGGACTTCCTTTCCAAGGGAGGTAGGTGTGATCTTCTATATTTAGAAACTTGTTTGGTTGAGGAATCCAGTGACATTTGGGTCATAGATTCCGGTGCAACTAATCATGTTTGTGTTTCTCTGCAGGGATTCAAAGAAACGAGAAGTCTACTTCGTGAAGACTTAACGCTTCGGATGGGCGATGGATCCTTGGTCTCAGCGGAAGCAGTGGGAGATGTCCATCTTTATTTTGATAATTATAGGAGTTTAATTTTGCGAGATTGTTTTTATGTTCCTAAATTTAAAAGGAATTTAATTTCTGTATCTTCTTTATTTAAAGACTCCTACGTGGTATCTTTTAATGAAAAAGTGATGATTCGTAAAAACAAATCTTTTATCTGTTCTGGATGGATGCAAAATAATCTATATTTTATCAAACCTAAGATGGACCTGTTGCTTAACGCTGAGATAAATGATAATGACTCAAAAAGACTTAAAACTTCTCACTCTAATAAGACTTATCTTTGGCATTTGCGCCTTGGCCATATTAACCTAAATAGGATTCAAAGGTTGGTAAGGGATGGACCTTTAAGTCACTTAAAGGTGGAATCTATACCTCAATGTGAATCTTGTTTGGAGGGTAAAATGACCAAAAGACCATACGGGTCTAAGGGCAATAGGGCCGAAGGGGTTCTAGAACTTATGCATAGTGATGTTTGCGGACCGATGAACATCCGGGCACGAGGAGGGTATGAGTACTTCGTTACTTTTATTGACGATTACTCAAGATATGGGTATGTGTTCCTAATGCACCACAAAAGTGAAACTTATGATAAGTTCAGGGAGTTTCAGGCTGAAGTGGAAAAGCAATTGGGTAGACCCATAAAGGCACTTCGATCTGATCGAGGTGGGAAATACCTTTCTGATGAGTTCTTGGGACACTTGTTAGAGAATGGGATTTTATCCCATTTGACTACACCGGGCACTCCGCAGCAGAATGGCGTAGCAGAGAGAAGGAATAGGACTTTGTTGGACATGATTCGGTCCATGATGAGTTATTCATCATTGCCTTTATCCTTTTGGGGATATGCACTACAAACCGCATGTTATCTTTTGAACAATGTGCCTTCAAAATCGGTCCCTAAAACTCCTCACGAGTTGTGGACAAGACGGAAGACATCCTTAAACCATATTCGCATATGGGGATGTCCAGCTCATGTCCTGTTTAAGGATCCGAATAAGTTGGAAGCACGTTCAGAAGTTTGCGTGTTTGTAGGATATCCAAAAGGGACTAAAGGGGGTTATTTTTATAACCCAAAGGAAAATAAAGTCGTGGTTTCAACTAATGCAACTTTCCTTGAGGAGAGTTACATGAACGACTTTAAACCTCAAAGCAAAGTGGTGCTTGAGGAGTTGAGGGGTAATCCGTTTACTCCGGAGGTTCCGAACGAAACCATTCCGATCGGTGTAGAAAAACCAAACAAACCTGAACAACAACCTCAGGGGCTTCGGCGTAGTGGGAGGATCGGGCGTCAACCTGAGAGGTATATGTTCAATGGGGAGGTCTTTTTGGCTGAACCGGATGAACATGACAGGGATCCTTATACTTACGCAGAAGCTATGGAGGATGTTGATTCAAGACTCTGGACAGAGGCCATGAACATTGAGATGAAGTCTATGGAGACTAATCGGGTCTGGGAGCTTGTGGATCTTCCTGAAGGGGTAAAACCCATAGGGTGTAAGTGGATCTACAAGAGGAAAAGAGGAGTGGATGGAAAGGTCGAAACCTTTAAGGCTAGACTGGTAGCTAAGGGTTATACGCAAAAGGAAGGAATTGATTATGAGGAAACCTTTTCGCCTGTAGCCATGCTTAAGTCCATCCGGATTCTCTTGTCCATAGCTGCCGCTCTCGACTACGAGATTTGGCAGATGGATGTCAAGACGGCTTTTCTGAATGGCTATCTTGATGAGTCCATTTATATGAAACAACCAGACGGGTTCAAGGTCATGGGTCAAGAGGGTAAGGTTTGTAAGCTGCTAAAGTCAATTTATGGACTTAAGCAGGCTTCTCGTTCTTGGAACATAAGATTTGATCAAGTGATCAAGACTTATGGGTTCTCACAAAATGTGGATGAACCATGTGTTTACAAACACATTAAGAATGGGAAGGTGGTTTTTCTACTACTCTATGTAGATGACATTCTGCTAATTGTCATTGACGTTGGGGCGTTGTCATCGGTCAAATTATGGTTGACCAAGCAGTTTGACATGAAGGACTTGGGTGAGGCTAATTTTGTTCTCGGTATCCAGATCTTTCGGGATAGGAAGAACAAAATGATAGCTTTGTCACAGGCCAGCTACATAGATAAAATTCTCAGGAGGTTTGCAATGCAGGATTCCAAGAAAGGTGGGCAACCATCTAGGTATGGAATTACTCTTTCTAAGAAAGACTCTCCAAAGTCTTATGAAGAAAGAGAATACATGAAGAAGGTACCTTATGCTTCGGCAGTGGGTAGTCTCATGTATGCCATGCTTTGCACTCGACCAGATATTAGCTATGCGGTCGGGATTGTGAGTCGATTTCAGGCGGATCCAGGACCGAACCATTGGGTTGCGGTAAAGTATATTTTCAAGTACCTAAGAAGGACTCGAGGGTATATGCTTGTGTATTCGGGTGAGGATTTAACTCCTCTAGGATACACTGATTCGGATTTTCAATCCTGCCTGGATTCTAGGAAATCGACTTCAGGGTTTGTGTTTACTCTGGGTGGCGGTGCCATCAGTTGGAGAAGTGCGAAGCAAGATTACACTTCGGATTCAACGATGGAGGCCGAGTATGTGGCGGCTAGTGATGCTTCGAAAGAAGCAGTGTGGCTCCGCAAGTTCCTTGGGGATCTTGAGGTAGTTCCTGGTATGGATAAAGCGGTATCACTATACTGTGATAACAGTGCGGCGGTAGCTAATGCTAAGGAACCAAGATTTCACAAGAAGAGTAAGCATATTGATCGGAAGTATCATGTGATAAAGGACTTTGTTGAGAGCGGGCATGTCACGGTGTGCAAGATCGCGTCAGAGGACAATTTAGCTGATCCATTTACGAAGACACTTTATGGGAGATTCTTCGAAAGGCATGTGGAAGCTATGGGGATGCAAAATTTGCAGTATTTACTCACTTAGTGCAAGTGGGAGATTGTTAGACATGTATGCTCTAAGGAGTAAAAATGTAATACGTTTTTGGAGACATTTTTATCAATAAAGAATTTATTCATTTATATATACCAAATATTGTCCTCTTTACGTTCATATTTGTTGAATGTATGATAAGCAAACAGTAGTCTGAGGCTGTCAGTCTAAACCTTAAGAGTTGGGCATATGATGGGATGATTATGCGGTAGACACGACTCTTAAGGTGATGGTCTAAAATATATGATCCGCAATCGAGGGAATAAAGTTGGGCGCTTTATTCATGTAAAGATTGTTATGTTGTCTATATCCCTTTTGGGAGATGGTTTGTCTTGGCCATCGGAGTTGGACTCCGTGAATAGAAACATTGGCGCGTTGTCATAGGTGACGATGTGTTGGATCGGGACATAAAGTGAATTGATTTGGATTAATAATTCTGTCTTGGCAAATCGATTCACTTTAGACAATCATTTGTATTGTATCTTAATCCTGAGATGAATAATGGGCCCGTTGTCTCGACTTGTGTCTTTTGATGTACCAATGGGTGACTCCCACATCTCTATAGTGGCATGCATGCCGGTACGTTGGAGGCATGACTCTTGGTAGCGTAGACTTGTTATTCATAGATATGGAATCCATAGCTCCTCTTTAGGAGTAATGATATCCTCTTATATGCGTTGTCCTGTAATTGGAAAACTGGAGCGCTCAACCATTTGGATACATAGGTGTAACCGAATGGTATACTATCTTTGGATGGTAAGTTTTCTAATGGTGAGACAATGGAACGTAAGATAAAAATAATCGGGAAGGTAAGACAGAACTTGTCCTTAAGCCGATTATGGATGATCATATGGGGATGCGATACACTATGATATGTCATGGAGACTTAGCTACACGAGCTTCGTAATTCTATAAAGTTCGAGAGTGCAGCTCCAAGCTTTTAGTGGAGTAGCGTTGGAGTTGATAATTGTGAAATGTATATCTGGGATATTGGGTTTCATAATTATCATGAGCTTGAACTTTATAGGTCCATTTTGGTCCCCTTTGCTAGCTCACAAAATCCTGTAACGACACGGCGTGCTTTTCCAATAATTGGTGACTTATGTCGGATTTATCAGATTGGTTTAAAATTTATAAGAATCAAATAATTCATGTCTGTTTATCGGTTGAATTAATTATGTAAGAAATTAGTTCAAGATGAACTTGTTGAATTATGGCGTTCGGATAATTCTTGTCTGTTTATCGGTTGTTTTAATTTTGGACAATTAGAACAAGATAAACTTGTAGAATTATTGTGAATTGATTTATTTTCTTAGAGATTATCTTGATAAAGTTTGTTTTGATCAGATATCTTTTCTATTGGGCTATTTGAATCAAAACTGAGACTTTATCCTTTAGAATCTAGGGTGGAAAATAAAAGATTCGCGGAGATTTTTTCTCGGCAGTTCGGCATGCCGGATGACGTGTTCGGCCTGCCGAACTGGCCAGTTCGGCCTGCCTATCTCACAGTTCGGCATGCCGACCGCGACAGTTAAGATTACGCGTTTTTCACGCGTATCTTATCAGATATTGATCCGAACTTGATTCTGTTTCGATTTTTGAGACCTAATCTGATATGGACTGACCCCAAGGACCAATAGGTATAAAAAGGGAGTGAGTCTAATGATTTACTCAGATCAATTTGAGAGATTAAGAGTGATACTCTTCTAGTGAGCATCAAAAAACTCCCTGAGAGCTTTTGTTCATAAATCACGAACACTAGCTTTGGGTTCTCTCTATTGGTTGGAAGGAGAGTCACCGGTGGAAGAGCTGTACGTGTAAGCCCACACTCACTCCGGTTGTGGATAGAGAATAGCAAAGAAGACCAGTTGGTTGAGGCTCTTCTGGAACGTTACTTCTCTACACAGGTCGCGGAGGTTCTTCGGCACACTGAGGTTAGTAAGATCTGTTTAATTTATATATATAACATGTCAAACTTGTGTTTTGGAAAATACTCTGATGAAAAATTTTTAAAATTCCGCTGCGCACTTTGTTTCCAACAAGAACAAATAGGGCAACATGAACAGTGGTAGCAGTAGTTCATCCAGCAGCGGGCACAGCAATCCCTACAGTTTTCATTGCCACTATTGCTAGCAACCGGGACACATCAAGAGGAATAGTCTGGTAGCACTTTAGACCGGAGAAGGAGCCAGTCGTCAACCTCAGCCTCAGACTCTACCCCTGCCTCAGCAATTTCCTCAGCTTCAATTCCATCAGTTCTCCCCTCAGTCATTGCTATACCCAGCACAAGGACACCAACCACAGAACTTTTAGCATAATATCCCTCAGTATCGAGCACCGAATATAGCTAGCGTGTAGTCAACTCCATTGCAGCAATATCGGCCGACTAACCCAGGACTTAGCAATGTTGGTAGAGAAAAAGGGCAAGCTCCAGTTCAGGTTCACACCATGACAACAACGAGTTCGGATGCCCAGACTAGCAACGCAGTTGTCGATAGTATGATTATAGTTTCTCAGTCCTTAGCCCATGTTCTATTCGATACTAGTGCCACTCATTCTCTCATTTCAAACTCTTTTGTGCATGCCGTGGGATTAGAGATAGAAGAGTATGATGAGCCTTTAGTTATAGCCTCACCCTTGGGGCACGTGTGTGTAAATCACATATGTAAAGCTTGTAAAATAAGGATTGGGGATTTAATTATAATCCCAATGAGTTCATAAGATGTGATCCTAGGGATGGACTGGTTGTCTAGATACAGTGCAGTTGTGTACTACCAACATAGGAGAGTGACCCTAGTGTCTAATAGGGGAACGACGATCGCTTACTAGGGTAGTAATGATCAAATAATGAGTGAGCGTCTTATGAAGACCTGCCTTAGAGGACAGAATAATCTTGCTTGCTATGCCTTCCTCATGAACCTTGAAGGACGGCCTAGTGCGTCAAGAAGAATTGCAGTAATCCCAATAGTTGACGAGTTTGAAGATGTCTTTCCCGACGAGTTGCCAGGATTGCCACTGTATCAGGAGATTGAGTTTAGTATCGAGCTACTTCCGGGAACAGCATCGATTTTTGTAGCACCTTATCAGATGGTGCCAGCAGAAATAAAAGAATTAAGAAAGCAACTTTAAGAGTTTACTGACAAGAGATATATCCGAAATAGCACATCACTATGGGGAGCATCGGTTTTATTCGCTAAGAAGCATAATGGAACCCTCAAGCTATACATAGATTATTGGCTGCTAAATCGAGTCACTGTGAAGAACAAGTATCCTCTACCCAGGAGCGACGAATTATTTGATCAGTTGGGAGGTTCACGGTGTTTCTCAAAGATAGATTTACATTTAGAATACCACCAGCTTAGGAGTAAGGAAGAGGAAATTCCTAAAATAGATTTTAGGACCCAGTTAGGATACCACCAACAAATGCCCTGGTACCTTTCATGGATCTAATGAACAGGATATTCAGACCCTACTTGGATCAGTTTGTGATTGTGTTCATCGACGATATCTTGGTTTATTTTAAGACTTGGGAGGAGCATGAGCAGCATCTTAGGATTGTTGTTCAGACTCTGCGGGAGCATCAATTGTATGCCAAGAAAGAAAAGTATGAGTTTTGGTTGACAGAAGTTAAGTTTCTAAGACACGTCATCTCCGAGCAAGGTATCTCAGTGGATCCGTCTAAGGTAGAAGCCATAGTGGAATAGGAGCAACCGAGGAATGTAGTAGAAATTTGTAGTTTCTTGGGACTCGCAAGATACGATAGGAAATTTATGAAGGATTTTTTGATGTGAAGGATTTTTTGAAGATAGCAATGTTGTTGACAAGACTAATTAGGAAGAATGTCAGGTTTGAGTGGGATGAAGAATGTGAGTTCACCTTCTAAGAGTTAAAGAATCGATTGACAACGGCTCCAATGTTGGTCATTATGAATAGTGAAGAGCCATACGAAGTTTACACAGATGCTTCAGGATACGGACTTGCATGCGTGTTGATGCAACATAGATGCGTAGTAACATATGGATCGAGACAGCTATGGCTTCACGAGCGGAACTATCCTACTCACGACTTACAGCTTGCAGCAGTGATTCATGCACTGAAGATCTAAAGATGCTTTTTGTATGAAGCGACGTTTTAGGTTTTCTCCAATCACAAGTGCTTGAAGTATCTGTTCATTCAAAGGGATCTAAACTTGAGGCAGCAAAGGTGGATGGAATACATGGAAGACTATGACTTTGCATTGCAGTACCATCCCAGGAAAGCTAACGTGGTCGCTGATGTGCTTAGTAGAAAGTCTTCAGGGATTCTCGCTTGTTTGGCTCTTGAGGATTGGAAAAGGGATGCAACAATAAGTGAGTACAGGCCACAATACTATGAAGATTATGATCGAGTTTCAGTGTATCATATGAAGACAACCCCAACTCTTGTTTAGATGGTGAAACAGAATTAATGGTGAGACCAGCATCTGTAGGAAATTTGGACGCGAATTCAAAATTGAGAGCAATTTGAAGAATGAAGGATACATGCCAATGGATCGCTGTACTTCAGGGAGCGCCTAGCAGTTCCACCAATCGCAAAAGTGACGAAGGCTGTAATGGATGAAGCCCACTAGTCTCAGTTTGCCATTCATCCGGGAAGCATAAAGATGTATCGTGATCTGAAGAGGCAATACTGGTGGAGAGTTATGAAGAACGAGGTCTGGGAATACGTGGCCAGGTGTGCGATTTGTCTTCAAGTGAAAATCGAGCACTAGAAGCCAGCAGGTCAACTTCAGCTGCTTCCTATTCTAAGGTGGAAATAGGAGCACGTGGCGATGGATTTCCTTATCGGTTTGCCGAGGACGGAGCAAATACACGATGCAATTTGGGTTGTGGTCGACAGGTTAACAAAATCGACGCATTTCATTCCTTTTAGGTCGACTTGTTAGAGAAAAGTTCTTAGAGAATTGTACCTGTAGAACATAGTGCGGTTGCACGGAGTTCCTTTGTCCATCACATCTTATAGAGACACTAGATTCAATGCCAAATACTGGAGGAGGTTTTAGGAGGCCTTGGGTAGGGATTTAAACTTCAGCATGGCATTTCATCCTCAGACTGATGGGCAATCTGAGCGGGTCATTCAAATTCTTGAAGACATATTACGTGCATGTGCATTAGACTTCGGCAGGAACTAGAAGAAGTACTTGTATCTAGCAGAGTTTGCATACAACAACAGCTATCAAGCGAGCATTGGCAAGGCACCGTTCAAAGCCCTGTATGGACGACCGTGTCGGTCATTGGTGTGTTGGGTTGAACCGAAAGATAGGATTATTCTCGGGCCAAATGAGATTAGCGACAGCAATGAGAAGGTCGCCATGATACGAGATCGATTAAGGGCAGCTCAGAGTTGATAAAAGAGTTATGTGAATAAAAGACGTCGACCCTTAGAAGTCGAGGTAGAAGATTTTGTTCTCTTGAAGGTATCACCTCATAAAAGCATCACGCGATTCAGAGTAAGTGGTAAACTTGCACCGAGGTATGTTGGATCATTTGAGATTATCCAACGTGTTGGTGGAGTTGCTTATTGACTCGACCTTCCTCCTAAACTATCCCATGTTCACGATGTATTCCACGTGTCGATGCTTCGGAAGTGTCCGCCTGAGCAAAATAAGATAGTCTCATTCCCTAATGTGCAGATTCAGGAAGACATGACATACGAAGAGGTTGTTGGAAATGAAGTGCGCAGCGGAATTTTTAAAAATTTTTCATCAGAGTATTTTCCAAAATACAAGTTTGACATGTTATATGTATAAATTAAACAGATCTTACTAACCTCAGTGTGCCGAAGAATCTCCGCGACCTGTGTAGAGAAGTAACGTTCCAGAAAAGCCTCAACCAACTGGTCTTCTTTGCTATTCTCTATCCACAACCGGAGTGAGTGTGGGCTCACACGTACAGCTCTTCCACCGGTGACTCTCCTTCCAACCAATAGAGTGAACCCAAAGCTAGTGTTCGTGATTTGTGAACAAAAGCTCTGAGGGAGTTTTTAGATGCTCACTAGAAGAGTATCACTCTTAATCTCTCAAATTAATATGAGTAAATCATTAGACTCACTCCCTTTTTATACCTATTGGTCCTAGGGTCTCAAAAAATCGAAACAGAATCAAGTTCGGATCAATATCTGATAAGATACGCGTGAAAACGCGTAATCTTAACTGTCGTCGGTCGGCAGGCCAAACTTTCTGATAGGCAGGCCGAACAGGCCAGTTCGGCAGGCCGAACACTTCATCCGGCAGGCCGAACTGTCGAGAAAAAATCACTGCGAATCTTTTATTTTCCACCCGAGATTCTAAAGGATAAAGTCTCAGTTTTGATTCAAATAGCCCAATAGAAAAGATATATGATCAAAACAAACTTTATCAAGATAATCTCTAAGAAAATAAATCAATTCACAATAATTCTACAAGTTTATCTTGTTCTAATTGTCTAAAATTAAAACAACCAATAAACAGACAAGAATTATCCGAACGCAATAATTCAATAGGTTCATCTTGAACTAATTTCTTACATAATTAATTCAACCGATAAACAAACATGAATTATTTGATTCTTATAAACTTTAAACCAATCTGATAAATCTGACATAAGTCACCAATTATTGGAAAAGCACGCCGTGTTGTTACAGGATTTTGTGAGCTAGCAAAGGGGACCAAAATGGACCTATAAAGTTCAAGCTCATGATAATTATGAAACCCAATATCCCAGATATACATTTCACAATTATCAACTCCAACGCTACTCCACTAAAAGCTTGGAGCTGCACTCTCGAACTTTATAGAATTACGAAGCTCGTGTAGCTAAGTCTCCATGACATATCATAGTGTATCGCATCCCCATATGATCATCCATAATAAGCTTAAGGACAAATTTTGTCTTACCTTACCGATTATTTTTATCTTACGTTCCATTGTCTCACCATTAGAAAACTTACCATTCATAGCTAGTATACCATTCGGTTACACCTATGTATCCAAATGATTGAGCGCTCCAGTTTTCCAATTACAGGACAACACATAGAAGAGGATATCATTACTCCTAAAGAGGAGCTATGGATTCCATATCTATGAATAACAAGTCTACGCTATCAAGAGTCATGCCTCCAACGTACCGGCATGCATGCCACTATAGAGATGTGGGAGTCACCCATTGGTACATCAAAAGACACAAGTCGAGACAACGGGCCCATTATTCATCTCAGGATTAAGATACAATACAAATGATTGTCTAAAGTGAATCGATTTGCCAAGACAGAATTATTAATCCAAATCAATTCACTTTATGTCCCGATCCAACACATCGTCACCTTTGACAACGTGCCAATGTTTCTATTCACGGAGTCTAACTCCGATGGTCAAGACAAACCATCTCCCAAAAGGGATATAGACAACATAACAATCTTTACATGAATAAAGCGCCCAACTTTATTCCCTCGATTGCGGATCATATGTTTTTGACCATCACCCTAAGAATTGTGTCCTCCGCATAATCATCCCATCATATGCCCAATTCTTAAGGTTTAGACTGACAGTCTCAGACTACTGTTTGCTTATCTTACATTCAACAAATATGAACGTAAAGAGGACAATATTTGGTATATATAAATGAATAAATTCTTTATTGATAAAAAATGTCTCCAAAAACGTATTACATTTTTACTCCTTAGAGCATACATGTCTAACAATCTCCCACTTGCACTAAATGAGTAAATACAACAAATTTCGCATCCCCATAGCTTCCACATGCCTCTCGAAGACTCTCCCAGTAAGTGTCTTCGTGAATGGATCAGCTAAATTGTCCTCTGACGTTATCTTGCACACTGTGACATGCCCGCTCTCAATGAAGTCCTTTATCACATGATACTTCCGATCAATACGCTTACTCTTCTTGTGAAATCTTGGTTCCTTAGCATTCGCTACCGCCGCACTGTTATCACAGTACAGTGATACCGCCTTATCCATACCAGGAACTACCTCAAGATCCCCAAGGAACTTGCGGAGCCACACTGCTTCTTTCGAAGCATCACTAGCCGCCACATACTCGGCCTCCATCGTTGAATCCGAAGTGCAATCTTGCCTCACACTTCTCCAACTGATGGCACCGCCACCTAGAGTAAACACAAACCCCAAAGTCAATTTCCTAGAATCCAGGTAGGATTAAAAATCTGAATCAGTTTATCCTAGAGGAGTTAAATCCTCACCCGAATACACAAGCATATACCCTCGAGTCCTTCTCAGGTACTTGAAAATATGCTTTACTGCAACCCAATGGTTTGGTCCTGGATCCACCTGAAATCGACTCACAATCCCGACCGCATAGCTAATATCCAGTCGAGTGCAAAGCATGGCATACATGAGACTACCTACTGCCGAAGCATAAGGCACATTCTTCATGTATTCTCTTTCCTCATTAGGCTTTGGAGAGTCTTTCTTAGAAAGAGTAATTCCAGACCTAGATGGTTGCCCACCTTTCTTGGAATCCTGCATTGCAAACCTCCTGAGAATTTTATCTATGTAGCCGGCCTGAGACAAAGCTATCATTTTGTTCTTCCTATCCCGAAAGATCTAGATACCGAGAACAAAATTAGCCTCACCTAAGTCCTTCATGTCAAACTGCTTGGTCAACCATAATTTGACCGATGACAACGCCCCAACGTCATTGCCAATTAGCAGAATGTCATCTACATAGAGAAGTAGAAAAACCACCTTCCCATTCTTAATGTGTTTGTAAACACATGGTTCATCCACATTTTGTGAGAACCCATAAGTCTTTATCACTTGATCAAATCTTATGTTCCAAGAACGAGAAGCCTGCTTAAGTCCATAAATTGACTTTAGCAGCTTACAAACCTTACCCTCTTGACCCGCGACCTTGAACCTGTCTGGTTGTTCCATATAAATGGACTCATTAAGATAGCCATTCAGAAAAGCCGTCTTGACATCCATCTGCCAAATCTCGTAGTCGAGAGCGGCAGCTATGGACAAGAGAATCCGGATGGACTTAAGCATGGCTACAGGCGAAAAGGTTTCCTCATAATCGATTCCTTCCTTTTGCGTATAACCCTTAGCTACCAGTCTAGCCTTAAAGGTTTCGACCTTTCCATCCACTCCCCTTTTCCACTTGTAGATCCACTTACACCCTATGGGTTTTACCCCTTCGGGAAGATCCACAAGCTCCCAGACCCTATTAGTCTCCATAGACTTCATCTCTATGTTCATGGCCTCTGTCCAGAGTCTTGAATCAACATCCTCCATAGCTTCTGTGTAAGTATAAGGATCCCTGTCATGTTCATCCGGTTCATCCAAAAAGACCTCCCCATTGAAAATATACCTCTCAGGTTGACGCCCGATCCTCCCACTACGCCAAAGCCCCTGAGGTTGTTGTTCAGGTTTGTTTGTTTTTCTACACCGATTGGAATGGTTTCATTCGGAACCTCCGGAGTAAACGGATCACCCCTCAACTCCTCAAGCACCACTTTCCTTCGAGGTTTAAAGTCGTTCATGTAACTCTCCTCAAGGAAAGTTGCATTAGTTGAAACCATGACTTTATTTTCCTTTGGGTTATAAAAATAACCCCCTTTTGTCCCTTTTGGATATCCTACAAACACGCAAACTTCTGAACGTGCTTCCAACTTATTCGGATCCTTAAACAGGACATGAGCTGGACATCCCCATATGCGAATATGGTTTAAGGATGTCTTTCGTCTTGTCCACAACTCGTGAGGAGTTTTAGGGACCGATTTTGAAGGCACATTGTTCAAAAGATAACATGCGGTTTGTAGTGCATATCCCCAAAAGGATAAAGGCAATGATGAATAACTCATCATGGACCGAATCATGTCCAACAAAGTCTTATTCCTATTCTCCACTACGCCATTCTGCTGTAGAGTGCCCGGTGCAGTCAAATGGGATAAAATCCCATTCTCTAACAAGTGTCCCAAGAACTCTTCAGAAAGGTATTCCCCACCTCGATCCGATCGAAGTGCCTTTATGGGTTTACCCAATTGCTTTTCCACTTCAGCTCGAAACTCCCTGAACTTATCATAAGTTTCGCTTTTGTGGTGCATTAGGTACACATACCCATATCTTGAGTAATCGTCAAAAAAAGTGACGAAGTACTTATACCCTCATCGTGCCCGGATGTTCATCGGTCCGCAAACATCACTATGCACAAATTCTAGAACCCCTTCGGCCCTATTGCCCTTAGACCCGTATGGTCTTTTGGTCATTTTACCCTCCAAACAAGACTCACATTGAGGTATAGATTCCACCTTTAAGTGACTTAAAGGTCCATCCCTTACCAACCTTTGAATCCTATTCAGGTTAATATGGCAAAGGCGCAAATAACAAAGATAAGTCTTATTAGAGTGAGAAGTTTTAAGTCTTTTTGAGTCATTATCATTTATCTCAGCATTAAGCAATAGGTCCATCTTAGGTTTGATAAAATATAGATTATTTTGCATCCATCCAGAACAGATAAAAGATTTGTTTTTACGAATCACCACTTTTTCATTAAAAGATACCACGTAGGAGTCTTTAAATAAAGAAGATACAGAAATTAAATTCCTTTTAAATTTAGGAACATAAAAACAATCTTGCAAAATTGAATTCCTATAATTATCAAAGTAAAGATGGACATCTCCCACTGCTTCCGCTGAGACCAAGGATCCATCGCCCATCCGAAGCGTTAAGTCTTCACGAAGTAGACTTCTCGTTTCTTTGAATCCCTGCAGAGAAACACAAACATGATTAGTTGCACCGGAATCTATGACCCAGATGTCCCTGGATTCCTCAACCAAACAAGTTTCTAAATATAGAAGATCACACCTACCTCCCTTGGAAAGGAAGTCCTTGCAATGCTTCTTTATATGCCCGACCTTACCACAGAAGAAGCACTTAAGCTTCTTTGGGTTCTTCTTCTTCTTCTTCTTGCTCTTGGTAGCAACAGGAATAGAAGACTTCCCACTTTTGGCCCGTTGCTTCTTTCCATTCCCAGAGTTAGAATTGGAACCAGAAGCAGCTACCACATTGGCCTCACCACCAGCAGGACACTCCCTGATCAGCAGTTCAAACTCCTGTAACTGTTTCATCAGTTCTGTTAAGGTCATATCCCGTCTATTGCTCAAATTAAAAGTAGCTCTAAACGGAATAAATTCCTTAGACAGAGTCTCAAAGACCATAGTCATCTGAGTTTCAGCATCGATGTCGGCTCCATTGGTTTGAGCCTCAGCGAGGTAACCCATGACCAACATCATATGCTCCTTTACAGATGTCCCCGGTCTCTGTCTACAGTTTAAGAGTTTCTGAAGCGCCCCTTGCCGCTTTGTTATGGCTTGGCCTCAAAACATGTCCTCAAGATTATCCAAGATCTGCTTCGCAGTCTCATAATCTTGATGTTGAGCCTGCAGCACATTGTTCATGCTAGCCATAACATAGCAGCGGGCCTGATCATTAGCATCTTTCCAGCGATCGTACGCTTGGAATTGCTCATTACTTGAGTCTCCCGTAGGCTCAGGAGGACAAGGAGTTGTTAGAACATATTTCAGTTTCTCAAAGGAAAGGACGATGTCCAGGTTCCGTTTCCAATCGTTATAATTCTCACCGGTTAATTGGTTTTTATCAAGTATCGATGATAAAGCGTTTTTAGACATTTTCAATCTACAATAAAGAATCATATACCAAACATAAGCAAACATATATAATAATTTAGTAAGATAACACAATCATGTAAAATCATACAAATGTGTTTATGTGTCAAAACCTTGAAAATATCACAACCTTACAACGATAATTCCCAACTCAGAATTCAACAAGCTCCTAGGGGAGTCATGCCAAATTCAATCAGGAACACAGATCCCCTCATGATTAATATATGCCATCCAGGACCCATATGATCCAGCATATACTAATAATCGTTTCTTTGGCCATTAATTTTATTAACAGAGCTCCTAGGGGAGGTTAATAATAAAATTAACGTGAGTGTATAGCCACCATTTCAATATTTTATTCATGATTTATAATCACCACCTAGGGGTGTGCAACCATAAATCATACTAAAATACCTTATCCTTTCAGAGATCCAATCTGGTACATGATAGAAATCCCTTCCTAGGGGTCAGGACCACCATGTTCTTCCTATGGACCAACGATGGAGGCCTTAGGTTCTCTCTTCGAAAACCTTCTCCCACTCAATCTTTTCAAGTCAAGGTTTTATTTTAAAATTATGCATGAACAATTTTAATATGAGCGGCACTCCCTATTCTATATGGCATGTTATCAATATACATGGTAAATCATATTATAATGCAGACAAGCAAAGCAATCAAGCAAAGCTACAAGCACAATAATAATAATAACCGTAATATTATGGTTCCACCCTAGAGAATAGAAAACTAAGATTACAAGAGAATAATCGAGACATTTATCGATTCTTCATCCTTAAATCCTCAAGCTGTATCCTTCTTCATAAAATATCCATCTTCAAGTCTTCAATCCGTATGAATCGAACACTTCATATTTCCGGTCAAATCCAAATTTAGTGTTTCTCAGAATCGTCTCAAAAATAAAATTAAAACTGCAACGGAAAAAAATTGCACCTTTTCTGGACATTTGGTAGCTCTCGGTCGGCAGGCCGATCTAGGTGATCGGCCTACCGATTATGGAGGTTCGGCCTGCCGAACATGAAGGTTCGGCCTGCCGGCAGAGCACCAAAATTTCTGCCCCACTGTCGGCTTGCCGAACTGTGAGGTCCGGCATGCCGACCGAGCAGAAAACGCACATTCCAGAAAATACAATTTTAATGCAATTCATCAATTTTATTTTCAACAATTCAAAAACATAAAATTAGAGACTCAGGAAATACTTGGAGGCACCATCATCAATCTTTAAGATCCGACTTCTCGTTCCGTCTTCTCCGAATAATTATTTAATTACAAAATTCTTACAAATTAAAAATTAAATAACAATTCCTAGACGGAGATGATAGTCCGCCATCTAATTACATGAAAAACCTAGATACACATTCTAACCTCTAAGGAACCATAACCGGTATTAATTAATTAATAAATAATTAAACAACAGTTTAATCAACCATAATTAATTAATAAACATTCACCACATAATCCATGACAACATATATATTATATAGAAACCTAGAGTGCCATCTCTCTATAAAATTCAATTCAAGCATAGGAGAGATTAAAATCACAAAATTTATGCATATAACATGATCACAAACTTGCAAATTTATGTAAAAACCTCGGCTCTGATACCAATTGTTGGAAACAAAGTGCGCAGCGGAATTTTTAAAAATTTTTCATCAGAGTATTTTCCAAAATACAAGTTTGACATGTTATATGTATAAATTAAACAGATCTTACTAACCTCAGTGTGCCGAAGAATCTCCGCGACCTGTGTAGAGAAGTAACGTTCCAGAAGAGCCTCAACCAACTGGTCTTCTTTGCTATTCTCTATCCACAACCGGAGTGAGTATGGGCTCACACGTACAGCTCTTCCACCGGTGACTCTCCTTCCAACCAATAGAGAGAACCCAAAGCAAGTGTTCGTGATTTGTGAACAAAAGCTCTGAGGGAGTTTTTAGATGCTCACTAGAAGAGTATCACTCTTAATCTCTCAAATTAATATGAGTAAATCATTAGACTCACTCCCTTTTTATACCTATTGGTCCTAGGGTCAGTCCATATCAGATTAGGTCTCAAAAAATTGAAACAGAATCAAGTTCGGATCAATATCTAATAAGATACGCGTGAAAACGCGTAATCTTAACTGTCGTCGGTCGGCAGGCCAAACTTTCTGATAGGCAGGCCGAACAGGCCAGTTCGACAGGCCGAACACGTCATCCGGCAGGCCGAACTATCGAGAAAAAATCTCCGCGAATCTTTTATTTTCCACCCGAGATTCTAAAGGATAAAGTCTCAGTTTTGATTCAAATAGCCCAAAAGAAAAGATATATGATCAAAACAAACTTTATCAAGATAATCTATAAGAAAATAAATCAATTCACAATAATTCTACAAGTTTATCTTGTTCTAATTGTCCAAAATTAAAACAACCGATAAACAGACAAGAATTATCCGAACGCAATAATTCAACAGGTTCATCTTGAACTAATTTCTTACATAATTAATTCAACCGATAAACAGACATGAATTATTTGATTCTTATAAACTTTAAACCAATCTGATAAATCCGACATAAGTCACCAATTATTGGAAAAGCACGCCGTGTTGTTACAGGATTTTGTGAGCTAGCAAAGGGGACCAAAATGGACCTATAAAGTTCAAGCTCATGATAATTATGAAACCCAATATCCCAGATATACATTTCACAATTATCAACTCCAACGCTACTCCACTAAAAGCTTGGAGCTACACTCTCGAACTTTATAGAATTACGAAGCTCGTGTAGCTAAGTCTCCATGACATATCATAGTGTATCGCATCCCCATATGATCATCCATAATCGGCTTAAGGACAAATTTTGTCTTACCTTCCCGATTATTTTTATCTTATGTTCCATTGTCTCACCATTAGAAAACTTACCATTCATAGATAGTATACCATTCGGTTACACCTATGTATCCAAATGATTGAGCGCTCCAGTTTTCCAATTACAGGACAACGCATATAAGAGGATATCATTACTCCTAAAGAGGAGCTATGGATTCCATATCTATGAATAACAAGTCTACGCTATCAAGAGTCATGCCTCCAACGTACCGGCATGCATGCCACTATAGAGATGTGGTAGTCACCCATTGGTACATCAAAAGACACAAGTCGAGACAACGGGCCTATTATTCATCTCAGGATTAAGATACAATACAAATGATTGTCTAAAGTGAATCGATTTGCCAAGACAGAATTATTAATCCAAATCAATTCACTTTATGTCCCGATCCAACACATCGTCACCTTTGACAATGTGCCAATGTTTCTATTCATGGAGTCTAACTCCGATGGTCAAGACAAACCATCTCCCAAAAGGGATATAGACAACATAACAATCTTTATATGAATAAAGCGCCCAACTTTATTCCCTCGATTGCGGATCATATGTTTTTGACCATCACCCTAAGAATTGTGTCTTCCGCATAATCATCCCATCATATGCCCAATTCTTAAGGTTTAGACTGACAGTCTCAGACTACTGTTTGCTTATCATACATTCAACAAATATGAACGTAAAGAGGACAATATTTGGTATATATAAATGAATAAATTCTTTATTGATAAAAAATGTCTCCAAAAACATATTACATTTTTACTCCTTAGAGCATACATGTCTAACAGAGGTGCCAATCTAGATTATCAATCAAAAAGTGATCAGCTTGCATCGTTGTAAAATTTCGTTAGTAAAGGTCGTGTGGCAGCATCACAGGGTTGATGAAGCCACTTGGAAATTAGAATGGAGCATGTGGGAGTTGTATCCGCATTTGTTTTGTTTCTGAACCAATTTATAAATTTTGACGGTGAAATTTCTGTTAGCTTCGAAATTAATTAAGTGATATTAGTATGTAAAATGATGGATTAGTGTGCATAATAAATGTTTTAAACTTAATTTGATTATTTTGTGGGATTTCTAAATTAATGCTATTTTTGATTATTTTAATGATTTTTAATTGCTTCTAATTATTTTAATTGTTATTCTAAATTTTGAAACAACAATTTGTCAAATACCAAACATATCCTGTTTTACAAAACTGTGGATGGCACACGGTTTCTCCTCATTAGTTTTTCTCTTCCTCTCCCTATTTATTTCTTCCTCCTCTCCCTCTCTTTCCCTTACTCACTCTCAGCTCACTCTCTCCCTCTCTCTCGCGCGTGTCCCTCTCTCCTTCTCTCTCTGCCTCTCTTTCTCTCTCATTTCCTCTCAAATTTTTGAATCAAAAATCAAGCCCAAGCTTCAATTTAGTGGATTGGAGGCTCGGGGACATGATTAAGCAACCAAAAACATGATTTAAAGTTTAAATTCAACGTTTGTTTTCAAGTTTCAAATTTTTTTTTATTTCTCAATTTTCTTTTTGTTTTAAGATCTAAGTTCGTTTAAGCTTAGAGAACCTCCAATCCAAGTTAGTGGAATTTAAAACATTTAGAATCTAAGCTTGATTTGATTAAAAACATATTTGAATCAAGATTTTCTATTTTTCTCCATTTTCAAAATTTTTCAAAATCATTTTGTAAATCTTGTTTAAATGTGTTAAAAAGTAATCTACTATGTTTTTCTATCATCTATGAGTGTTTTCTATATTTGAGAATTGAGAAAACAGGTTGAAATGGAAGATTGGAGCTCGAGAAGCCGAGGCTCGGGTTCTAGAAAATTTTAGAATTTTCTAGTTCGGTAGGCTGGATTTATGAGTTCGGTAGGCCAGATTCAAACGTCCAGCATGCCGAACCTGGAAAAGTTTAGCTGACTGGACCCAGATGGCCGGTAGGCCAAACTGCACAGTTCGGTAGGCCGACCCAGGGAGACCGACAGGCCGACCGGGCATAGTGAAAATTTGTTATTTTTCACCCGTTTTTACTATTTTGAAACCCGAGTGAGATATTAACGTTATAATATGATTTTATAAATACAAATGGCACACTAGGACACCATGAAATAGTTTAGCAACATAGGACATCTTAAGCTAGATATTGATAAACCTAGTTTATATTTAAAGTTGTTCGTGGTTCTGTTGAGCTAACATATAGCGAAGCGGGACTGCAATATTGAGTCGTGACGCTAGATATTGAGGTAGGACTTCTACTCCTTTCTTTTGTAGCCAAGTTTTAAAATGATTTTAGCCTCAAAAGGATTTTCATCAAAATGTTTTCAACGATTGATTGAAAAAGGATTTTTATTGATTATTTTTCATAAACAGTGAATTGAAGTGGATTTCACAATGAACCACATAATGAACGTAAATGAATATACTCGAAAAATGGGTTAAATAATAATAGAAACATATAGACAAGCATGATGTCATATCGGAGATCGGGTTATGTAACGTGCGACCTTGGTGGACAGGTCCCAAAACCTAGTTGGGCCACTTCAGTGGGGAATATTATGGTTTGCCCAAGAAAGATAAAAGGTACTTTCTGGACGAACTGTTTTAATATGACTCATTTAAATGAATTTATTTATTTATTTAGCTCTGTTTTCTATTTATTTCTTTGGAAAGTAAATTTTGAATTTAAATTAATTATCTTCTTTTAAAACGTAGTCCTACTGAGCCTTTCGCTCATGTTTTATCTATTTTTAAATCTTTCTCCTAAGGTGGAATAAGCTTAGGATTGACGAAGGGTCTGTAGACCAGACTTGTGACTAGTAGAAGGCCTGGGTAGGTTTTGCATAAAATAATCAAGGCATGTATTATTTTAACCTTTCTTTTACTTTGGACTATGGTTGTAATTTAAATATTGTCGATACTATGTGTGTGCACAAGTTGTGAGTCGGTGGGACCCAACACGTACTCTCTTTCTTTATTATTTTATTTCATTTGTTTTATCTTATTTGTTTAATTATTATAAATGTCTGCTTAAAAAAGGTTTTAAATTATCACATTTTTCTTAAATAATTAAATTCTTTAACTTCTGTTTTAATTAAATTTTTACTTAATTAACTTAACCAACCTGCAACGTCACCTCCTGTACTATGAGGTATGACATGAGACCTTACACAGCGCCGTCGGATAATTTTTGAGGCCATCTAAAGTATTCTTCAAAGTTATAGCCCATGGGGTGCTCATTTGTTGGGCATAACAGACATCGCATATTTTTGGTACCGTCATTGCTATATGATCTATTTCATGGGGTGCTCCTTCGGGCACAACAGACACGGAGTGCTCATTTGGGGCATAACATAACTTATTATAATATTTCTTTCTTTCCTTTCCCTCACTAACAACCCGGGATGTGAGTGGAAGAATTTGAGTGATGATTATAGATTTTTGAATTATTGATTTGTTTGATAAAGTATGAACTCGATAAATTTTTATATTGATATGAACAATTTGTACATTGACTTTAAAAGAATCTTATATCATAATAGTAAGAAAACCAAGAGGTGGGTAATGGATTTCCTACTAGGCACTCTATGCTCACTCCTTCTACTTTCTTTTTCAGGTTAGTCGCTTGATTCTTGATGTCTGGGAATATTGTCGATGCTCCTAGCTACTCGAATGGTATACTCCTCCTATGATTTTTATTGGTACATGGAAGATATATGAAATGAACACTCCCAGTAGATGATTGATGTTTTATGAACTCGGTTTTATTTGTTATTTGGATTTATTTTGTTTATTTTAACTAAAATTGTGCAGCTGCATTTTCACTTATTTTATAAGCATTCATTTCAAAATTTGTATATTTTCATTTTAAATTTTCTATTTGTAGTTTATTATTATTTTATATTAAAATTTTCTAGATCTTCAAAATATTTATTTTAATTTAGTCACTACACTCGGTTTTAGGTCATGACAGCATCTTCTACTCAAAATTTTGGAAGGCTAAACTCTCTTCACAAGGCTAAACAAAGCGTTTCGTGTTTTTTGCCTTGATCTTCGCCATTTATTCATCCTTTAAGCATGGATCATAACAGTAGCTAGTAGTTGTTTACTGCAATAGATTGTTACGAGGGTAAGAATGCCTTTGATATGCTCAAAGTTTGCAACTCTACAACCCTATTTTAGAACCTTTGTCCGATCAAATATGTTATGAGGTATTAGATGTGTGGTGGCATAAATAAAAACTGAGCTTAATTGGGTTT
The DNA here is from genome assembly GCA_025403435.1 of Artocarpus heterophyllus. Taxonomy (NCBI): domain Eukaryota; kingdom Viridiplantae; phylum Streptophyta; class Magnoliopsida; order Rosales; family Moraceae; genus Artocarpus; species Artocarpus heterophyllus. The sequence continues at coordinate 8,070,487 of CM046331.1, forward strand.
TGTTTACATCCGATCTATTGATGGGTTTCAAGATTTACAAACTAACGAAGTGGATGAAGAGCGTGATAGCTTCAATAATCCCTTTTTTTATTAATGTTGAGAACAAGAAATAGTCGTACTAGTTCAAGCGACTTGCAACATGATGTGTTGAACCTGATCTGTAGACCAAGGCTTCGTTGTAATCGTCACAAAACCGTAGCTGTTCCTCCATTTATTTGGTGACACGTTTACTTGCACGAAAGGATTGACTTGATGTGTAATATCTGTATATACATCGATCTACTAATAGTATAAACATATTTGATATGGACCTATTTCATATATTGGCATGCTTAGTTATTGAGGAAATGAAATGAAACGAGAAAATCCACGTGTTTCTTTCCCCTAGATATTTCATGTGTGTTCATGATACAAACAAAAACTTTATCAAATTAATAAAAAAATAGACAAAACTAAAATATAAAATAACTTGACAAAAAAATAAAGAAGATCAAAATCAAATGCGAAGAAAGAAAAATAAAATGATTAAACAAGAAAGACGCAACCTAAGAGAAAGAGCTGTGATTTTTTTTTTTTCATTTTAAATTCTTTTCCACTACAAACTTTAAGCTGGTAGGATGACTTTTTCTTCTTCAAAATACTGTTCATTTGATGTTAATTTTTCTCAAAAAAAAATCCCTTCTAATTTGGAATTTTAATGAGAAGTAATTTGATATTTATTCAAATGTTCACGAATATAAGGAACAGGAAACAAAAAATATTGGAATCCTAAAATGTCCTTAGTTTTATTATAATTTAGCACTAGGAGCTTACACAAATACTTACAATCGCAGCTTTTGGATTGATTTTGTCATGAAGAGAAAGTTCTCGCAGCAAATGTGCCAACCAACCGATTTGGATTACCAACCTTTCTCCTAGCGTACTCGCTAATAGTGTTATTGACAGTATCCAATTGTGATACTGAAGGTAGTCTGACGTGATATTAATTGATTTATCTTTTTAGGAATAATAGTATCTACGTTAATTAGGGAATTCAGAAACTACTACAGACGCTATAGGCGGTTGATTTTCTCCAACCAAATTACATCTTCATCTATCCTAAGGCTGAATTTTCTAGACCATAAGTTGCCTTGTTGGCAGTTCTACAAATATGTCTAAAAAAAACCCCACCACCACCAAAAGAAAGATGGGAAATATCAAATAAGTGCATAATTTAACATATTTTTATATCATTTTTCTTTATATTATTTTGTTAGTTTTTTGAATTTTATGGTGTTTTTGTGTTTTATAGGTGATTTAATATGAAGATTGAAAAGAGTCTTAAAAATATGGATTTTAGAGCTTTAAGAGTCACAAATATTGGAGTTCATCTGGAATCGTTGGAAGCAAATTAAGTGAGAAATGGGCCAAAAACAATGATAAAGTGCAACCCATTAGTAACCCTAGGGCCTCGCCCTCGTGAGAAGAAGGCCTGCGGCCGCGCCACAACACACGCGGTCATGAGCAATCATTTCATGCAGCCGTGCACACTCCTGGGTAGTCCGAAGACTCTGTTCCGCTAACTGCCATGAGGGGAATTCAGCATCTTGTTCGTCCCTTTATCTTAGGCCCGAATTTGACCTAAATTTGATCTAGACTTACCCGTTTTTAATCTTAAAAGACTAAACCTATAAATACCACTTTAGAAACACAATTATATCAGTTTTTTCATCAGTTTTTCCTTAATTATTTTTAGGCTTAGGGGATGAAGAAGAATAAGAAGAAGAAGAAAAAAGAGAGAGCTCTAGTGAAGGCTAAGGAGAACCATCTATGTAGAAGGATTTCCAACTCCAAAACCCGTTCTTTTCCTTACTCTTTCTTTATTTTCTTTTCAATTATATTAGTTTAGTTTTTTTTTTGTTGAAGGGAATTTCAAAACCCTAGGTATAATTTTATGACTCATTTATAGAATTATTTTTTAATTTTTTAATTGAGATTGTTTATGTTTTTCTATAATTAATGTTCATGATTATTTTTTTATTTGTTTAGTGGTCAACTAAATAGGACTTGAAAATATTCTATTGTTAGATTAGGAGACTTGGTCCGTAATTGTCTTGTTATTCAAATCTTTAGTAGCGAATTATGGTCAGTGATTATGGTCAAGTTTTCATATGATTGCATGTGGAATGTGACCTAGGTTAAATGATCCCAAGCTTGTGCGATTATTGCCTTAATCAATCGATCTTTTTAACTTAATGCTTCCATTTTATTAAATCTAGAGAGCTTGTTCTAAGTTTTTTAGTAGAAGAGGTTTAATAGAGCACATGTTTTATTCAATCTACAAAGAAAGAAAAGATTAGAATTGTAACGTCCCTTAGTTCGAACGTCACAGATGTCGTTACATTCTTACATTCATACTTACTTGAACTTTAAGCATATATATATGAATACAAAACTTAAACGATATTTTTAATTGTAAAAGTAAAACATACTTAACCAGGATCCATTCATACATTTTTTTTATTAACTTAACATTATTAAATCACATTGCTAAACACATTCCATATCATAATTTATTTTAATAAAATAGATTTACCAAGTTGTAAAATCAAAATTTATAAAAACATCACAACATATCAAATCAATCATCATAACATTTAAAGTTTACTTACTCTCACAATTCGGCAAGCCAAACTTGGGACTTCGGCAAGCCGAACATGATCGGCAGGCCGGAGTTCCTCAACCGGCAGGCCGGCAGAGGCTTTGCAAAACTGGCTTTAAAACTCATCTTCATCCGGCAGGCCGAACCTTCAGACTTCGGCAAGCCGACCAAGGATGTTCGGCAGGCCGACCGAGCCAAAATCTTTGAGAAACTTAATTTTTTAAAAAACAAACCAACTTTCATAAAAATGCAGAAGATCAAAATTCATTAAAATGATAAAATAACTTATAAAACCATAGATTAAGTATTCTTAAAACTTAACATAAAAATAATGTTCTAATTATAAAACTTGATTTAAAACATAAGACGTTCATCTTGACGTTTCTTCCGGTTACAATTCATTGAGCTTTGTGTCCACACGTCTTTCCATGTCCTCCGTCTATTCCAAGATTTTCTTACCCTTATCTACAACATGACATAAAACTTGAATAAGCTAATGCTTAGTAAGTACATATAATTCTCACAATATAAAACATTTCATATACATCTTCATCATCATATCATAGGAGTGCCTTAAGCACAATTTCATAAAACATATCTTTCGTTACATTAACCATATTAAAACTTATTCCATTTTTATCTTAAGGGCCCAAGTGTTGCACCATAAACATCATCATAGGCGTGCCGTCATGAGAGGAGAAGGGTACCTAATCCAAAACCAAACATGACATCATAACATATCATAACATAACATAACATTGGTGTGCAACACTTATTAGGTGATACATATATATAATTTTCATACTTTAAAACATGTCATCATCATACATGCATAACTTTAAATCATGATAATCTTTCATAAGAAATCCTTTAAAGAAAATCATCATAAAATCATCATGAATATCCTTGTAAACATATCATCAAACCTTGAAAAAGGTGTCATGTTGCAAGTGAGAATGTACTTACATTAACGCTAGCTTACTTAACCTTAATATACTTTTGGTGATGACGCCGCGGTCTCGATGTGCTCGCTTCTTTAAGTGTTCATGCAATTTATCCATTTAAAAATACAATAAAATTAATACTTATCATAAAACATTCATTCATATATCTTTCTTTCATATATTATTCATATATATATATATATATTCATTCATCTCATATTACAAACATAATTCATAATCATAAAAATTGTCATCACATAAACATGTTATTATGATTTTTCTTAAATCATAAAAATTACTATAAGCATATAAAAACAAACTATACATTTTGAAAATAATTATCTTTTAAATAAAACTTTTTTCGAACAAGTAAATATATATATATTTTAATTTTAAAAATTCATACAAACACCATATTATCATGCATGCAATTATTTCATTATCATAAAATCATTTAAGCATACATAACATTTCATAAACAAAATCCAGAAATAACATTTATTAAAACTATTTTCTTAATGTATTCTCATAAAAATTTCATAACATAAAATACATTCATCATACATTACAAATGCACATTCTTGTCAATATTCATGAAAAACATCATTCATTACCCCTTAAATAACATTACATTTTTCATGCATCATAGTCAAACAGTAATATTTTACTGTGAAGGGTAGAAGATAGAAAATTCATATTTTATCATAAAAATGTTGAAACAACTTGAAACTTAGGAAAGCATCCATAACATATACATGCATATCATATTAAAAATTCAAAACAAATACAATACCTAAAGAAAGATATTGTAGACGAATTGAGGAGGAGAATTTGTTTTCTAAAACACCAGAAAAACTAAATTCTTACCTTGAAATTTCTTCTCAAAATCCTTGAATTTACCCAACGAAATATAACTTTTTCTTTCAATACTTGCAGAGAATTTTTGAGAGGGAATGAGATGGGATTCGTGAAGAAGAAGAGAAGAAAGAGAGAAAATCAGAAAACGTCTCAGATAGTGAATGAGAGGAGAAAAGCTAAGGAAAAGAATAGTTAAAAAAAAAATTAACGTAACAAGCATAATGAACATTCATTGCCCTCCATTAAGTCAGAATTTCTAACTTTTTGACAGCCCAAGGCGTGAAGGAAGGAGAGAAGAAAAAGAAAGTCAAACAAATCATCACATCTTACCATATTTTGCCCTCTTAAAATAGGAAACGATTTAAAATAACACAAATCAATGCAAAGTCAAACCTTTTTATTTTCCTTAACTGATAAAACATTCCATAATTGTGCCAATTAATCACAATAAATCACTCATTTAACGTAATTATCTCAGCCATGAATTTGGAGAGATTTCTGTTGACTGCTCGTTAGCCGTGTTCGGCCTACCGATTTTCCTCTTCGGCCTGCCGGTTCCACCAAGTTCAGCCTGCCGATGGTTTCGTTCGGCCTACCGATCTTTGGCAGTCTGTTCGGCCTGCCGAACTGTCCTTAAATGCCATACATTAAAACATTCAATTCATCATACATCATAATTAAACATACATTAAAATAATCATGAACACGAGCAACACGATTCAAAGTGGTCATCACCTGTCATAAAACTTGACATAAAAAAAGTTAGTAACATTTAAATCATATTTCATAACATATAACATAAATTATTAATAAAATTCCTTAACATCGTTATTAACTTAATGTGGTCTGTTACATAAAAATAGGTGGGTGTTACAATTCTCCCCACCTTATAAAAGTTTCATCCTCGAAACTTAGAATAATTGTGGATACTTAGATCTCATGCCCTCTTCACGTTCCCATGTGGCTTCTTCGACTTGCTGATTTCGCGATAACACCTTGACTAATGGAATTTCTTTATTCCTCATGGTCTTGGTTTTCCGATCGAGTATCTTCATTGGCTTTTCTTCATAACTTAAGTTTTCTCGTATCTCGATCACTTGTGGCTCAATCACATGCGTAGGGTCTGGAATATACTTCTTGAGCATGGAGACATAAAATACATCATGCATTGCAAACATTTCAGATGACAATTTCAGCTGATAAGCTACTTTGCCTATTCGCTTAACAAATTCATAAGGACCGATAAATCTTGGACTTAACTTGCCTTTCTTTCCAAACCTCATAACTCCTTTCATTGGTGCAACTTTCAGAAACACATATTCGCCCACAGCGAACTCTAAGGGTCTTCTTCTCTTGTCAGCATAACTCTTCTGACGGCTTTGAGTAGTCTCTATTCTTTTTCTTATCATCTTTATCATCTCAGAAGTTTCATTCACAAAATCAGTTCTTTCAGCATCGACACTTTCCATCATCTTCTTTTCACCAGCTTCGTGCCAACATATAGGTGATCTGTATTTTCGTCCATACAGAGCCTCATATGGTGCCATCCCAATTGTCGCCTGAAAGCTGTTGTTGTAAGCAAACTCTGCTAACGGCAACATTTTACACCAGCTAGTCTTAAAATCGAGAGAACAAGCCCGTAGCATATCTTCTAAAATCAAGTTCGTCCTCTCCATTTGGCCGTTTGTCTGAGGATGAAAGCTATACTGAAATGTAGTCTGGTTCCCATAGCAGTCTGTACACTCTTCCAAAACTTAGATGTGAACCTACCATCATGATCTGAGATGATTGACTTGGGAATCCCATGAAGTCGTACAATTTCCTTAACATAGAGTTCCGCTAACCGTTCCATAGAGTAGGTGATCTTGATAGGAATGAAATGCGCCATTTTCATCAGTCGATCCACAACTACCCAAATTGCATCACAGCCATTCATAGTTCTGGGTAAGCCGGTAATGAAATCCATTGTTATATCCTCCCACTTCCACTTTGATATTTGGATAGACTGCAATTCACCACCAGGTCTCTGGTGTTCAGCCTTTACTTGCTGACATGTCATACATTTCTTCACATACTTTGCAACATCACGTTTCATTCCAAACCACCAAAAGTTACCCCTTAGATCATTATACATCTTTGTTGTACTAGGATGAATAGAATAAGGAGTGTCATGAATTTCTGCCAAGATATTTTCCCTTAAGTCATTAACATTGGGAACACATAAATGGTCCTTGAGGTACAGAGTTCCGTCATCCGCAATACGAAACTCTTGACATTTTCCTTCTTTCATTTCTTACTTGATCCTTGCAAGACTTACATCTTCATCTTGTTTTCTCCGAATTTCATCGTACATCGTCGGAGCAAGAGAGAGTGCTGATAGCTGGCCTGCTATAAGTTCTAAACCGAAGTCTAGAATTTCCTTCCTTAAAGATGGAGACATTGCTTGCATTGACATCAACGTGGCAACTGACTTCCTACTTAGAGCATCAGCCACTCGGTTAGCTTTATCAGGATGATAAAGGATTTCACAATTGTAATCCTTCACCAACTCTAGCCATCTTCATTGTCTCATGTTCAGGTCTCTTTGCGTGAAGAAGTACTTCAGACTTTGATGATCAGTGAAGATCTTACATTGTACCCCGTATAAATAGTGTCTCTATATCTTCAACGCAAAAACGGTTGCTGCTAACTCGAGGTCATGAGTAGGATAGTTCTTTTCATAATCCTTCAATTGTCTTAAAGCATAAGCAATCACTCTTTCATTTTGCATCAGTACAGCTCCGAGGCCCATCTTGTACGCATCACTATAGATTACAAACTCATCATTTCCTTCAGGAATTGCCAACACTGGAGCCGTCGTTAGTCTTTTCTTCAGTTCTTGAAAACTCTTTTCAGATGCATCCGTCCATTCATACTTCTTTCCCTTGCAAGTCAAGTTCGTGAGAGGAGCTGCTATCTTGAAGAAATCTTCTACGAATCTCCGATAATAACCTGCTAGACCCAAGAAGCTCCTTATTTCACTTGCATTCATCGGTTGCTTCCAATTGAGTACAACTTCTACTTTAGCAGGGTCAACCATAATCCCATCCTTTGAAATAACATGCCCCAAGAATGACACTTTATCAAGCCAAAACTCGCATTTGGAGAACTTAGCATATAGCCGGTGTCTTCTTAAAGTTTCTAACACAATCCTTAAATGCTCCTTATGCTCTTTGTGATTCTTAGAATAGACAAGAATATCATCGATAAATACAACAACAAATTTATTGAGGAAATCCTTGAATACCCAGTTCATCAAATCCATAAAGGCAGCAGGTGCATTCGTCATACCGAAAGGCATAACCACAAATTCATGGGGACCATACCTCGACCTAAAAGCAGTCTTGGGGATATTTTCTTCTTTAATCTTCAACTGGTGATATCCTGATCATAGATCAATCTTTGAGAACACCGATGCACTCTTGAGCTGATCAAACAAATCATTAATTCAAGGCAACGAGTACTTGTTCTTGATCATCACCTTGTTTAGTTCTCTGTAGTCGATGTAGAGTCTCATAGTGCCATCCTTCTTCTTTACAAATAAGACTGGAGCTCCCCATGGTGAGTGACTTGGCCTGATAAATCCTTTGTCAAGTAGCTCCTTTAATTGCGTGTGAAGCTCTTTTAACTCTGTCGGGGCCATTCTGTAAGGCGCTTTAGAGATTGGATCGGTGCCAGGAGCCAGCTCAATCTCAAATTTAACTTCCCTTTATGGTGGTAGACTCATCAGATCATCAGGAAACACATCTTCATATTCATGAACAACATTCACATCTTCAATTCTTGTCTTTCCTTCTTCGCTTTTGTCTACAACGTTTGCCAGATAGCCCATGCAGCCACTTGCTAATAACTTCCTTGCTTTCATTGCCGATAAAAACATGCTGGGTTTCTTTCTAGACTCGCCAACATAAATGAACTTCTGATCACCTTCTGGATGGAAGATCACTTTTCGTTTTTGACATTCAATAGATGCATTGTACTTGCTCAGGAAATCCATCTCAAGAATCATGTCGTAGTCATGCATGTCGATCACAAAGAGGTCAACAAAAAGTTCCCTATTAGAAATCCATAGGGGCACTGCACGCAAACAGTGCGTAGATAATATCACTTTCCCGGATGGTAGTGTCGTAGTAAATCCCTGTCTCATAGGCTCTAAGTGAACCTCTAACTTCTTAGCATATGACATAGATACAAAAGAATGTGTGGCACCCGTATCAAAAAGAACATAAACATCATTAGATAAGCTTGTTATCTGACCTATGACCACATTGGATGCTTCTGCAGCCACTTGTTCTTTCATCATGGCATAGATTCGGGTATTCATTGGTGGGGCTTCAATTCTCCCTTGACTAATAAGTGGCCCTTCAAGAGAGCCTTGCATCTGATGAAGCTGGGCTTGAAGAGGAGGTCTTTGCGGGGCATTGGCATTCATCAGCTTGGGGCAATTCTTAACATAGTGGTCTTCATGCCCACAGATGAAACATTGGTTTGTTCCTAAGCGGCATTCCCCTGGATGCTTCTTCCCACATTTAGCACATGGTTGAAATCGCCTGTTATTATTGTTAGGCTGACTGTCATTGTGCCTCTTGTTGTCTTGGCCTGTTGTTGTTGAGGATTGCCCTTCCTCTTATTGTTCCTCCAGTTCTGGTTGTTGTTGTTGCTGCTGTTGTTGTTGTTGTTCCTGTCGGGAGGGCGGTTCTGGTTGCTTGCATTGTTGGCCTGATGGCCAAGCTGAGGCTGTTTCCTTCTTAATTTTGACAGATGAAACTCAGCACGTTGAGCCCTCATGACAACCTGTTCTTGGGTCCTGGGTGGACTAGCTCCATCAACAATTGCAGCAATGTCTGGCCTAAGGGCTCTGATCAGTCTTCTGACCCTTTCACTTTCATCCATAACCATGCCTGGACATAAACGGGCTAGCTGATCAAACTTCATCACCACATTGGTGACTGACATATTCCCCTGTCGTAAACTCTTGAACTCCTCATAATGCTTCATTGTGACATTCATATGAAAGAACTTCATGTTGAATTCATGAACAAAGTCTTCCCATGACATCTCTTCAACATTCCTGCTCATTTCGATGCCATCCCACCAAATCCTAGCTTCCATGGCGAGGCAGTATGAGGCACAGAGGACCTTCTCGTTGTCCGTGAAATCCATAAGTCTTAAGGTGGCCTCAATCGTCTTTAGCCATCCCTGAGCGATTAACGGGTCCTTAGAAGCCTCGAAGTCCACTGGCTTAACCTCTTCCATCTAACCAGTAGAGGTTCCTGATAGGCTGCTCTTGGTTCAGCAGTAGGAAGTGGGACTTCGTTTACTTATGGCTGCGGAGGAGGAGGAGGAGGCACATCATTGCCTCATCGTTCATCGTTTTGGCCGTTGGCCCTTAAAGCAGGAACTTCCCTTCTTTGGTCCTCTAATTGCCTTTGCAGTTCAGCGATCATCGTCATGAGTCTTTCGTTGGTCTGGGTGCGAGTCTGCATTCTTCTGTGGCCGTCCATCGTAAATTTCCTAAAAGAATTAGGACTTAGAAATAATCTCCCATTTATGAGATAGGTTTTCACTACTAGATCGTTAATCATTAAACATTTGAACCTTAATCTTATCATCATACTTGCATCTATACATCCAACTTTATAACATACTTACTTGGAGGACTTGGATTGACGTGTGGCGATATGAATTGTAATCAAAAACCGCTCTGATACCAAAGCCTGTAACGCCCCTTAGTTCAGACGTCACAGATATCGTTACATTCTTACATTCATACTTACTTGAACTTTAAGCGTATATATATGAATACAAAACTTAGACGATACTTTTAATTGTAAAAGTAAAACATACTTAACCAGGATCCATTCATACATTTTTTTATTAACTTAACATTATTAAATCACATGGCTAAACACATTCCATATCATAATTTATTTTAATAAAATAGATTTACCAAGTTGTAAAATCAGGACTTATAAAAACATCACAACATATCTCATCAATCATTATAACATTTAAAGTTTACTTACTCCCACAGTTCGGCAGGCCGAACTTGGGACTTCGGCAGGCCGGCAGAGGCTTTGCAAAACTAGCTTTAAAACTCATCTTCGTCCGGCAGGCCAAAAACATTATCGGTAGACCAAACCTTTAGACTTCAGCAGGCTGACCAAGGATGTTCGGTAGGCCGACCGAGCCAAAATCTTTGAGAAACTTAATTTTTTTTTAAAACAAACCAACTTTCATAAAAATACAGAAGATCAAAATTCATTAAAATGATAAAAATAACTTATAAAACCATAGATTAAGTATTTTTAAAACTTAACATAAAAATAATGTTCTAATTATAAAACTTGATTTAAAACATAAGACATTCATCTTGACGTTTCTTCTGGTTACAATTCATTGAGTTTTGTGTCTACACGCCTTTCCATGTCCTCTGCCTATTTTAAGATTTTCTTACTCTTATCTACAACATGACATAAAACTTGAATAAGCTAATGCTTAGTAAGTACATATAATTCTCACAATATAAAACATTTCATATACATCTTCATCATTATATCATAGGAGTGCCTTAAGCACAATTTCATAAAACATATCTTTCGTTACATTGACCATATTAAAACTTATTTCATTTTTATCTTAGGGGCCCAAGTGTTGTACCATAAACACAATCATAGGCGCGCCGTCATGAGAGGAGAAGGGTAGCTAATCCAAAACTAAACATGACATCATAACATAACATTGGTGTGCAACACTTATTAGGTGATACATATATATAATTTTCATACTTTAAAACATGTCATCATCATACATGCATAACTTTAAATCATGATAATCTTTCATAAGAAATCCTTTAAAGAAAATCATCATAAAATCATCATGAATATCCTTGTAAACATATCATCAAACCTTGAAAAAGGTGTCATGTTACAGGTGAGAATGTACTTACATTAACGCTAGCTTACTTAACCTTAATATACTTTTGGTGATGACGCCGCGGTCTCGATGTGCTCACTTCTTGAGTGTTCATGCAATTTATCTATTTAAAAATACAATAAAATTAATACTTATCTGATGGTCATGCCCAAAATATGTTTCTTCTTTAAACAGCGGACGTATGTAGTATAGAAAGATTGTCGTATCCACAGGGAGGTGAAGATTTGTAACTCGAGAGATTGTTAAAAATAAATGGTCAAAAAGGCAAGCGGTTTTTCAGATCAAAGTTTAAAATGAAAGAAATATTTTTGTGGTTTTTATTTTATTTAATTCAAAATTTAAAGCATAAAATTAAAACGGTGAAGCTTTGAGAATCCCTTGTATGTTTCGCAACTGATATGGAATTTTAATTCTAATTAATAATTATCTAAAGCATTTGATTTATTATATCTTTTCTCATTAATTGCAAGCACTTTTTACTAATTATATTGGTCAACCTAAATCGACAATATAGCAAGCCATAATGCAGTAAGGGTTTTCCTATAAAAACTAGCAAAATAATCATTTGTCACTAATGATTTGGTGCACTAATTATGAAAATTATAACCGTTGTCACTCAATATAATTAACATAATTTTAGGATAGAAAAGATAATAACAAATCAAAATTAATATATTTTTATGGAATAAATTATTGCGTTAATTTTGGCAGCACCTCGACTTATTAAATGGTTTAAGAATACATTATGCCATCCTCTGTCTACAATAAATCAAGAATTACCAAGCATTTACTGTGCCAGTCTATGTCTATAATGCAGCAGAAACTCAACTTAATAAATGTGCATGACTTTAGTATTATTAATATTAATTATGCAACACAATTAAATTACATAGAAAAAAGCATGACTGAGTTTATGTAAAAATTGGCAGCATAATAACAATAACAATAATTATTAAAAACATAAAGATATAATTTATTCCACAAAAATATAAGCATTATAACACAGATATAGAGTAAAAACCCATACCAAAATACTATGCATACAATATCATCTCTCTGTCTCACCAGACTCTCTACTCTAATTTAAGCATTATTTTATTATTATTTTTATTTTTTACCTAAAAGAGTTACTACTGAGTCTAACTCAGCAGTAAGGAAAAGAAGAAAAAGGGCCAAAGGCACGAAGGAGGTGTCTCAACTGAGGCAAATGCCTCAGTATTTATAGAGGCTTAAAAATCACAACTTGCCATTTGTAATTATATTTTTTCCCTGTTGAGAGTTAACAATTTCAGATCATTTGATCCATTTTCTCTTCTTTTTTTCATGCTGAGATTCGCTCTTTGATATGCGAATTTGAGTTTGTAATCCAGTGTGACGCAGACCAGACCAGCACAGAACAGGCACGATCTGAACCGTTCAAAGCGTGATATAACGGCTGAAAAGTGTGCGAAGGATGGGCCAAGGTGGGACCAGTGGGGCCGAGATTTAGGACCGTTAGATCAGTCTTGGTATTCGCATCGAATGGTTGAGAGAGTGGCTGCACGTAGACATGATCGCACGAGATTCCACGCAGGCCGAGATTCCCTCTGACTCTCTCTACAGCTTTGTCGGTGCGTGTGATGCACGCGCCAATCACAGGTTGACATGTGGAATCCATGACTGAGACACGCTGCTTCTCCGACATGCGTCAGCGTTGATGCTTCTTCTCGGCCGACGCGTGGCATGACGTTTGCAGCGGATGGACGGACGAGATTCGTTTGGCAGCTGATCCGAGGGATGAGAAATCGCCACATGTCCCTAAAAATTCAAACTCGAATTTTATTCATCTTCTTGATGCATTTGATGTCCGATTTTATCCGTTTTGGTGTCGTTTTGCTCCGTTTTTCCTCCAAATTTCAAATCTAAAAATCACAAACACACTAATATTATTATTTTACAAACATAATATTTACAAAAATATTTATTTTATATTAAAACACACAAAATAAATAAAAACTCCTAAAAATTTTCAGTCTCTTACGGTTTGACACAGATATAATTTTTATGACTTGGAAATATTTTTAGAAATTACTAAAAATATAATAAGACATATTTACAAACTTAAAAAACACTATCAAACACACTAAAATTTAAAATAAAATAACCGCACTACTTTTACGGTTTTGACTATTTACAGACTAGACACTTATTTAACACACTGAAATGACTCTAAAAATTACTAAAAATTCTATTAAACATAAAAACACACTAAAAACACATTTTTAAAGATATGTACACACTAAGACACAAAAATACTTATTAACACAAAATGCTATTAATTATAAGATTTAATGAGAAATAAAAGCATAAATAAATGATTTAAGCCTTAGAAAATGTACACTTTTATAGTGTCATCATTATCATAAAACATTCATTCATATATCATTCTTTCATATATCATTCATATATATATATATATTCATTCATCTCATATTACAAACATAATTCATAACCATAAAAATTGTCATCACATAAACATGTTATTATGATTTTTCTTAAAACATAAAAACTACCTTAAGCATATAAAAACAAACCATACATTTTGAGCATAATTATCTTTTAAATAAAAATTTTTTCGAACAATTAAATATATATATTTTAATTTTAAAAATTCATACAAACACCATATTATCATGCATACAATTATTTCATTATCATAAAATCATTTAAGCATACATAACATTTCATAAACAAAATCCAGAAATAACATTTATTAAAACAGTTTTCTTAATGTATTCCCATAAAAATTTCATAAGATAAAATACATTCATCATACATTAGACATGCACATTCTTGTCAATATTCATGAAAAACATCATTCATTACCCCTTAGATAACATTACATTTTTCATGCATCATAGTCAAACAATAATATTTTATTGTGAAGGGTAGAAGATAGAAAATTCATATTTTATCATAAAAACGTTGAAACAACTTGAAACTTAGGAAAGCATCTAATAACATATACATGCATATCATATTAAAAATTCAAAACAAATACAATACCTAAAGAAAGATATTGTAGACGAATTGAGGAGGAGAATTTCTTTTCAAAAACACCATTAAAACTAAATTCTTACCTTGAAATTTCTTCTCAAAATCCTTGAATTTAACCAACGAAATATAACTTTTTCTTTCAATACTTGCAGAGAATTTGTGAGAGGGAAAGAGATGGGATTCGTGGAGAAGAAGAGAAGAAAGAGAGAAAATCAGAAAACGTCTCAGATAGTGAATGAGAGGAGAAAAGCTGAGGAAAAGAATCGTTAAAAAAAAATTTTAACGTAACAAGCATAATGAACATTCATTGCCCTCCATTAAGTCAGAATTTCTGACTGTTTGACAGCCCAAGGCGTGAAGGAAGGAGAGAAGAAAAAGAAAGTCAAACAAATCATCACATCTTACCATATTTTGCCCTCTTAAAATAGGAAACCATTTAAAATAACACAAATCAATGCAAAGTCAAACCTTTTTATTTTCCTTAACTGATAAAATATTCCATTATTGTGCCAATTAATCACAATAAATCATTCATTTAATGTAATTATCTCAGCCATGAATTTGGAGAAATTTCTACTGACTGCACGTCAGCCGTGTTCGTCCTGCCGATTTTCCTTTTCGGCCTGCCGGTTCCAGCAAGTTCGGCCTGCCGATGGTTTCTTTCGGCCTACCGATCTTTGGCAGTCTGCTCGGCCTGCCGAACTGTCCTTAAATGCCAAACATCAAAACATTCAATTCATCATGCATCATAAATAAGCATACATTAAAATAATCATGAACACTTGAGCATAACGATTCCAAGCGGTCATCACCTGTCATAAAACTTGACATAAAAAAGTTAGTAACATTTAAATCATATTTCATAACATATAACATAAATTATTAATAAAATTCCTTAACATCGTTACTAACTTAACGTTGTCCGTTACATAAAAATAGGTTGGTGTTACAAGAATAGCAAAGCTTGTTATTATCTATGATTGGTAGTTTCAATAGAGAATTGAGAATTATCTTGTGATTAACTGTATAGTCGTTGTTTAGTGGTTGCAAACGATCTTTTAACCGATTTTATTATTCTAGTTTCGTGTTTATTTATTTTCTTTTGTTTTATTTAATTTTTTCATTTAGTTAATTAATTTCAAAATCCCCATTCTATGTTTTATTTTATCATGTCTTAGATTTTAGTGTTAATAACTAATTAATTAAACCCAAGCCTCTGCAGGAACGATCCTTACTTACTAATATACTTATTAAGGATGACATTTTAAAGTAGTTAAATTGTTGCTCCCACGAGACATACCAACATCAAACAAAAAGGAAACAAATTCTGAAAAATTCGGAGTGCAAGGATTTGGATAAACTTTATGAGAATCTGATTTAATACTTTATAGAGGAAGTCCAACATCCCTAGCCCATTGAAGACGGGTAATGATTTCCAATGCTTTCACGGCTTTTGAAGATAGTTTACCTTGAAAGTTGATTGCTAAAGCAACCTTGGGATCTCCCAGATAATTTCTTATGATAGTACGAACACCTACGAGGGCAGAAACGTTACAGATGGCAGCATCAATATTCAATTTGTAATGATTTAAATATGGAGGAAACTACGTCTTGAGAGACCCTTGAAGAAGAAGTCGTGGAAATTGAGAGTTTATTTTACTGATTGGAACTCTAATAAAAAATTTGAAGACCAAGCAGCTATAAGATGATTCGGCCGAAGTTGCTTTTCCTGGGCAAGTTTATCTCTGTCATTCCAAATAGCCCAAACGATACAAAGGAAAAGCTCCAAACTTACAGAATAGTGATCTTTAACATAATGGATGATATCTTTAAAATCCAAATAAAGAGAAACTCCAAACCTCTTTTTACGAATTTGTGCCATAAAAAGGCATTTGAGATAGTTTCAATGGAGTTATGGCAGCATGGGCAGAAACCTAAAGGAAGAACATTTCTTTTTTCAAGTGATTGTGTCATTGGTAATGCATCATGATAAGCTCTCCAAACGAAGATTCTGATTTCCGCTGCTAATTGAAGGCTCCAAAAGCTCTTCCACCATGATCTCTAAGAAGAGAATTTGAGGTAGAAGGAGGAAATTCTAAAGAAGCAGCAAGCTAAATGAGTTGATCAGTAGTTGGAAAATGATTCAAAGGGATGCGAGAATGATGGCGATATCATCAGAGTAAACAAATTTAACTAACTTGTCCAAATTCTAAGTCCTTCTGGCAATGATGAAGTGAGAGACCAAAATGGGCAAATAAGATCAGCCGAAGGAAGAGGCTTAGAGGTATTTGGTCTAGGAGTCCAAGCACCAGAAAAAGCTAAAATGTGATCCTCATTCCTAACTTCCATCTTAAATCTTGGAGAAGTAATGATTTTTACCCTAATAATGCTTACGCTAGGCAAATGGAGGAAGTCTTTTCTGGGGTAGTATCTAGCTTTAAAAACTTTTCCCAATAGTGAAGAGGGTTGAGAGTAAAGAAGCCAAGCTTCCTTAGCCAATAAAGCTTGATTAAAATGGATGAAAGAGTGAAAACCAAGACCACTTTCTTGTTCGGGGGTACATATTTTCTTCCAATGAAGCCAGCGAGTGTTGTTACTACTACTAGAAGATCCCACCAAAATTTAGCCATAAGAGACCATTATATTTCAAAGGTCAGTAGGAAAGTTGAAGCAAGACATAGCGTATGTTGGAATAGCTTGAATGACTGCTTTGAGAAGAACTTCTTTACCACCTTTTGAAAATTGCTTCTCTCTCCATTTAGAAAATTGACCCATGATTCTTGCTTTAATGTTGCAGAAAAGAAGCTTTGTCGATGCACCTGAAATTGAAAGGAGTCTAGGATAATACTCATGGCAAAGGCATATTGATTTTTAGGAGAAATTCTTGATTCTTCGTCATTATTGGGAGAAAAAGATATGGCTGACTTGGTAAAATTGATAAGTTGCTTTGAACCAAAAAAATAAGCAACACACTTAATGTTAGAAAAATTGGTTCGGTGAAGTAGCAGAATTTTAAAAAATTTTATTTAATCATGAGAAAACTAACTTATGATGCCAAAAACGATAAATTAAATTAAATTTAATATATTAATTGGAGACAAAAAATAACACTTTTAACTGAACAATTCTTCAACAACGAATATCTACTGTGAAGTATTCAATGTTATTATTTTCCTTCAGATGTATATATAGGCAAAACTCAGCAAATCTCCACCACTGCTGCACTCTTTCCAGCCGCTTAAGTGCTGAGGAACTAAGATTACTAAAAATGAGCAATCTAAGCTCTACTTTCTAATTTGCACTTGGGCAGACTGAGAATAAATGAAGACCCAAGGCCTCTATTTGTACGTAAAAATAGGATAAGGAGTCAAAAGTCTATTACAATCAGGAGATAAATGTTCTCTCTCCTTATTTGAATTTGGCGCCATCCGCTAGCTAGAGAATTCAAAATTTCTATCCAATCATAGTATAGGGTTTTTGTGATTGTCTGCATGATCTAGGATAATTCCAATTCAAACTAGAATTTTATTATTTAAATAAAAACCTAATTTAAATAATTGTGAACAACTATCCATAATTCACATTCAACAAGGATTTAAATTAATTATTTAAATACTAAATAATTAGTTATTCAAAATCACAATTACCAATTTGAATAATTATTTATAGAATTAATTAAATAATTAATTCTCTAGAAATTATGTATATGTAGCGCTTATCCTAGTAGGCCTACGCCCACTAGCAGTCCAACTAGGACTATGGCCCCACATGCCACGTCAGGCCCGACAGCCTTGCTCGTTATACTTTTGTCTTACCATTGATAATCTATATTTACCTGATTTATCATAATGGAATTAGTAAGATAATATTAGGACCCTATGGACATATATTATTATGGTCTAATAATAGAAAATAATTCTTGATTAATTATCCGTTTAATTATTAACTTTGGTGTTACTCCACTATAGACCTAAAAACTACACTCTTGATAATATATCATATTATGAGACTCCTAAAATATAAGTCTTGTCCATGATCTCTCATATTATATGTATACCATAAGTTATCTATAATCGGATGAACAACTTAGATATGTTTTACTTTCCGATTATTCATCTCAACCATCAGAAATTCATTCCTTTTGTAACACATACATATAAAATATCTTCTAGTTACTACGTGTATCTAGGTGATGGAGGCCTCGTTATATTTTCCAATTTCTTATTACTGCTTTCGAAAGGATAATATTGACTCTATGTTAGAAAACTATCAATTCTGTGTGTGTGAATTATGCTCTCATCGAATATAAGTTGCATCTCTAATATGATGACGATAGAGCCTTTGGCATATCAAAAGATATAAGCTATAAAAATGGAGTTATGATTCGACTTTAGGATTAAGATGACACATAAATGATGATCAAAGTGAATTGATTTAAATGAAATCGAATTATATTATTAAATCAATTCAACTTTAGGTCTAGTCTAGTATGCAACCACCACTAAGTTTACCATACTAATATGTCTGCTATGGAATCAATCCACTCAGACGGTCAAGTAAATTGCCTCCTTAATTGGATGTATATCCTTATTACAGTCTTGTCATATATAAAGTATCCAACTCTGTACATAGACTACAGACTATATAATTTAAACTATTAATCTTGAAATTGGATCTATCTACATGTAAACAACCATATATGCCTAATTCCAATATTTTCTTTTAATAATCACGGATCACATATTTGTTAATATACAATCATTAATATAAAAGCAATATGCGGACAATTATTAATACATAAAATATTCGTATAATTATTTATTTCATCAAAAGTGTCATAAATACAATTAAAGTATTCATTCCTTAAGGTACTGATCCTAACACTTAATGTGTAGCTTTATAGAATAAGGGACTATCACAAGCAAATAGTAAATGTGAAAATATTGGTGGTGCTCCTCGAGCAATGGAAGCTCCTTCTAAATTCCATTTCCCCCGGCCCTTTTTAAGAGCACAGAAAGACCCTCTGCACATATGAGAAAACGAAACGGAGATAAAGGATCCCCATGATGAATGCCTTGCTGTGGTGATATCATACTTTATTGAACTAAATTGATAAGGAAAGCCAAGGTAACCGTTGCAATGCATTTCATTATCAGAGAAACAAATCATTCATCAAATCCCATAGTCAATATCATCTTATGTTAAAAAGTCCATTCCGGTCAAAAGCTTGACTGAGATCAAGCTTCATTGCTGCAAAGCTTTTATTTCCATGTTTTTTCAGGTTTCAGGCGTGGACAAATTGAATGCAAGGACAACATTGCCTTTAATCAAACGACTTGCAAGGAAAGCACTTTGATGTACACTAATGATAGATGGCATGCCATTCTTAAAAGTCTGCTAATAATAGACTTAGAAGCAATATTGAAAAGAACATTACAAAAGCTTATGGCCGAAGAATAGATACATGCTTTGGACAATTTAACTTAAGGAATCAAAGTAATAAGAGTTGAATTAACGCTTCTCTAAACCATTGAGAAGTCTTATGATAGCATTTGTAACCGAAGGATCGATGACGTGCCAATGATTTTGAAAAAAAAACATTTTAGAGATTCCATCGGAGCTTAGACTTTTATTTGGCACATGAAGAAAAAAAGAGTAGCTTCCACTTCAACAGAAGTAAAGTCTCGAGCAAGTTTCACATTATCTTCCAAACTAAATATGAGAATGAACAATTCCAAGGATCAAATAAGTAGCTTGATCGGCAGGATGGCATTATGAAAAAAGATCTTGGAAGAATAATAAAAAACATTAGCAATCTCACACTCTTTTGTTTGACATGCTCTTCTAGAATCATGTAGCCCCATGTAGCCCTTTGATACGATTGAACTTTCTTCTTGCATAAGCCTTTTGATGGAAGAAACGAGTGTTAGAATCTCCTTCTTGTGTCCAGAATGTACCAGATCTTTGCTTTCAATGTTGCTCCTCTTGGATTAGTAATTCAAGAGTGTTTTTTTTTTTTTTTTTTTCAGCCAAAGAAACCATATCAAATGTTGCTGAAAAGTTTTTAAACAATTATTTAGAACTTTAACAGGGGCTTGAGCGTCTAAAATGTTCTGTTTGATTCGCTCAAATTTGTTATGATGCAATTTTAATAAATTCCCAGAAGCAAGTTTGACGTTATCTAGGATGTTGCCTAAGGAATCTATGTAATCTTTTTTTTTTAACCAAAAATTAGAAATAAACTATGCACATTCAGACTCCCCTTTCCGTAAAGCTTCAAATCGAAATGTAGAACGTTTACCACATGTGGGGTTGGAATCAGACACTGTAGAGTAATTCAAGAGTACAACTCTATGATCAAATCCATAATAATGCAAGTGAAGAAAAGAAGAAGGAAATAGGTAAAGCCAATCAGTGATGACCATTACCCAATCAAGTTGTTCTTTAACATTTGTAGAGGCAGAGGAGCTGTTATCCCAAGTGTAGGGACTGCCAAAGAAGTCTATTGGAGAAACCTTACAATGATTCAAGCCATTGGTTTTAGGAAATATTTTTCACAAAAAATAGTGGAAACGTGGCAATGGTATGGATCGTGTATAACTAAAATTTCCTCAAAACTTTTGTAAAACGCTATAGATTATATTAGTTTTGCACATAAATAAATATTTGTTTATTGGAATTTGATCCGAGACAAAAATGAAGGAATAGCAAAGGACATTCTCTTGAAGATATAACATCCACGCCTAGTCCTCGGTACCGAATGGACGAACAGGTGGGCATTGAAGGAATATGGTTTCTTAAAAATCACTCAACCAAATTAAGTCATTGAATAGAAGAACTTTTCTTCTTTGTCTTTCTCTCTTTCTAGACACCTACTAGAGGGGATTTTGGTAGAGTGCTTGCAGTCTTCCCAAAACTCATAAGTGTGTTCTAAATAAATAGAGAAGGCATCTATTTATAGAGAACTAGAGAGCTAATCAATTTCAAAAAGTCTCTTTATTTTAATTTAATATCAAATATTTAATTAAAATAACATACACAAGTTACTATTCTTGCACTATGATAGGCGCCACACATACGGATACTCTATCTGTGTGTGGCACCCATTCAAGGAGAAGGAGGAGAGAGAATCTACTTGTTACTTAATCTCATTTGTCTTCACATAAAACTTTTCATATTTAAATTAAATCACATTTATTTTAAAATTAGAAATACAAAATATGAAAACTTTATAAACAAGTTTTGATGTGCACAAAATGACTTTCCTTTTATGATATAGGTGCCATACAGTGGGACCAACCCACTGTGTGCACCACCAATAGTGGTGCCCACCCACTGTGTGACTTCCAAAATTAATTATTATTATTGTTTAATAAATATAAATTAATTCATAATTAATTAATTTTGAGTGATATTTAATTTAGGAATCCATAATTCTAAATTAATTATTTAAACAAATAATTCCACTAGTCCAAACAGTGTTTACAAGGATGGTGAAGGGACTAATAGGCCCATAACTTCAAGCTTCAATAAAACCAATATATCAATTCAACTCTTTAATTAATATAATAATTTTTTTATCAATTTCAATGTGACTATATTAAATACAATCCACTAAATACTTGGAATTGCAATATTGAAATTATATATATATATATATATATATTTAATTACTCATTTCTTAGAGTCGTTTACTTGATATAGTCATTACATGTAAGTCAATCCTATATAAATAATTCATAATTAGAGCTAGGTAATATCCGTTAACCTCTCTATTTACATCTTTATCTTTGAATACCATTAATTCTGTATTGAATATAAATTTACGAATCTAATCATGAATTGAGCGCTCATATTATTGAAGCCTTGAATCAATACTTAAGAGAATTATTTATCTACTTCTCGTTAGAGAAGGAAAGGATTATCTTATAATATTAACATTCCCAACTAGTCACTTCATCATGCCTCCAAGATATAAGGAATAAGATTTGATTCTCAATTCCATACCAAGTAAATTGAAAGACATAAATCCATATATATGGGTATGCTATTAACTTAGGATTAAGATCATCTTATATATAACTATCAATCGATGTGATTAGAACTTGCTATATTTAACAGAAATTTTTAGCTTTTCATATCTCATCATGTTTCGATCCTACATAATCTCATTATGCATAAAGTGCACTCATTTAATAACTCATTATATTAACAATTCAGCTAAGACCGTTCCATTCTTAATGAAATGACTTATACTAGTAATCCTCATTTAAAATTCTATACTTTAATTAAATAATTAATTATATGTTACCAACCATTTTAATTATCATCCTTAAATATTATCCACTAATATATAACGCTTATTATGGAATTTTAATTGTGGAATTTTAGTGATATTTATAAAGTATAAAAATACATACATACAAATATAATGAATAAATTCACTTTATTTATTTATAAACGTGTCTATTACAAAACATCATATACTTTATGAGCATCAATCCTAACAATCTCCCACTTGCCCTAAAGCATGTAGCTCTTCTAGAACTATTTTGTTCTTTGGTTTGAAATCTTTCATATAGTCATATTCAAGAAAAGTGGTATTTATCGATACAAATACCTTCTTATCTTTAGGACTATCGAACAAACTTCCTCTTGTGCCTTTAGTATATCCTACAAAGATATAGACTTTCGAATGAGGTTCTAACTTCTTGGTCTTAGGCTTTAGTACATGTGCCAGACATCCCCTTATGCAAATATGCCTTAAACTAGGTTTTCGACCATTCCATGACTCTAGAGACATCTTAGGTAGGCTTAGATGGAACTAAGTTTAGAATATAAACTGCGGTTCTTACGGCATATTCCCATAAGGATGTGGATAGAGAAGAATAACTTAACATTGATCTCATCATGTCAAGTAGCATATGATTTCTCTTTTTGGCCACACCATTTTGTTATGGCGTTCCAAGTGTAGTGGGTTGCAAAACTATTCCACTTTCCATCTAATTGTCTGTGAACTTTGTCCAGATTTCACCATCTCGATCTAATCGAAGCACCTTTAGTTGCTTTCCGAATTATTTTTTAGCTTCTACTCGGAATTGTTTAAACTTTATAAAAGTTTTAAATTTCTTGTGCATTAGGTAAGCATAGCCATGTCTAGAGTAATTGTTAATAAACGTGACAAAATATTCATATCCGCCTCTTACTTGGATGTCTAAAGGTTGATGAGACGGTAAAAGTGTATATTTTTTAAAGATAAAATCATTTATTTATGCTTTTATTTCTTATTAAATCCTCTAATTAATAGTATTTTTGTGTTAATAGGTATTTTTGTGCCTTAGTATATAAATGTATTTAAAAATGTATTTTTAGTGTGTTTTTATGTTTAATAATATTTTTAATAATTTTTATAGTCATTTCGGTATGTTAAATGTGTGATTAGTTTGTAAATAGTCAAAACCGTAAAAATAAAATTGTGTGATTTTATTTTGAGTCATAAAATATTTGTAAATAAGTTTTGAGCCTGCAAATACATTCTATTATGTCTCTAGTAATTTCTAAAAATAATCCCGAGTCTTAAATAGCATATCTGTTAAGGTTTGTTAATTTTAGAAATTTTTATATATTTTCAGTAATTTTTGTATGTTTTATTGTAAAATAAATATTTTTAATTATTGTGAAAATTATGTTTATAAAATAATTAATTTTGGTTTGTTTATTTTATTTTAGATTGGAAATCTAGAATAAAAACGAAGAAACATGGCATGAAAACGGGCAAAAAGGGACCTCAAATGCTTAAGGAATAAAAAAATAAAATAAAAACCAATCTGACACGTGGCGCGATATCATCCGTCGGATCACTTCAGTACAGCACATCTCAGCGTCCGCGTGTTTTCTCCTCTGCCGATCACGTGCATTATGTTCGTACGCCTATGTCCTTTTTTTACCCGTTGGATCAGCTTATGAAGACTAGATCTCACAGTTAGAAATGAGTCCAAGTCTCGTGCGTTTTTTCCTTCGGTGGACTGAATCTGCACTGTTCATAGAGTCAAAGTCAGCGATCTTAGGGCTACTGTGCGTCTATTTTGTGATCGCATCACACTGGATTACCCAGATTTTTAGTCCCTCCCTTCACTAATCCGAGAGACAAAAAATAATAATAATAATAATAAAATCAATAAAAATCAAAATTAGTTAAGGAATAATGGAGTGGTTAATTATAAATTATTCCAAAAAATTCTCCATCATTTAAATTGTATGCTACATCATTCTCCACTTAAAAATATCTTAATAAAATAATAAAAATAATAAATAAATAAATGTAAAAATCTTGTAAATAGTAGATTTTCTTCTACTATAATACCCCCACCCCTTCATGTAATTCACATCATTCTCCTTTGGAGAAAATTCTCTTCTTCCTTCTTCTTAGGTTAGTCCTCTTCTAAGTTTTAGTTTTATATTTTT
This sequence comes from Artocarpus heterophyllus, assembly GCA_025403435.1. NCBI lineage: Eukaryota > Viridiplantae > Streptophyta > Magnoliopsida > Rosales > Moraceae > Artocarpus > Artocarpus heterophyllus. Next base: position 8,095,405 of record CM046331.1, read on the forward strand.
GTAAAATAACTCTAGTTTTTATGTTTTAAAATAGTTGTGATCAGTAAAAATATGTGTGTTTCTACTTTCATCATGTTCCTCTAAATTTCTACTTTGATGGGGAGAGAGGGGGATATTCTGGCAAAATTAAGGTAAATATTTTTACTTTTTCAAAGTTTTTTAAGTTGTTATAATGTCAAAATCATTTTTAGAAAATATAATTTTTGTGTTAACTTAACTAAAATTCTTACAAAATTAAGTTTTGATTTATCATAGATATAGGATGGCATGAATAATGCTTAGGAATACTTTGATTATTCGTAGACATGAAATGACATGATAAATACTTAATGGTAAATTTTGTCGGTAATTTTAGTAAGTTAATTTGAAAACATACATATTTGTTAAAAATAAGTTTTTGATGCACTATAGATATGAATTGGCACAATAAATACTTGGTAACTCTTGATTTATTATGGACAAAGAATGACATATTGCATGCTTAAACCATGTTAATAAATAAGTTTAGAAAAACTAAAACATATTTAAATTAATTGCCAGAATTAAACCTTTAATCCTCAGTGTTTATTAAAATTGTTGTTACTTTTAAAATTAATTGCATCTATTGTTAAAGTTCCATCTCATACGTTAAATTTTATTTATTAAAGTTCCATTTACTATTCAAATCTAAGCTACATTTCTTGTTGTTAAAATTCCAAAAATAAAAAAAAATTTAAAAATCTAAAAATAAAAAAATGTAAATATTGTAAATAAATAGTAAATAAAATTAACTTTTATTCTCAGATTCTTCAGCTAAACATAATAGAACTGATATATTGGACCTTTGCAATATCTTTTCCCTGTGGGATCGACCTCGAACTCATCGAGATTTATTACTTGAACAACCTTATACTTGAGGTTATATCGGACATATACTTTTAGACCCAAACAAAGGTCCACATACATTAGTATGTATCAACTCAAGAGGCTCTTTGACACTTGTGCCTTTAGCTGAGAAAGGTCTCTTGGTCGTCTTACCTTCCAGACAGGGTTCATAGACTGGGCGTCACTAGCTTTTAGCTCCTTCAAAGAACCATCCTTTACTAGTCTTTCAATCCTATTTAGGTTAATGTGTCCAAGTCTAAGATGCCATAGATATGTGTCATTTTCATGATAAATCTTTTGCTTTTTATTCTTAAGTTCAGCTACTTTTAACATTTTAGTATTAAGTAGTAGTTTAAGACTAGGTTAAGAAAAATATAGACCACCATTTTGTTTTCTAGAACATATATTTAAACCATCCTTTGAAATAAAAATAGTTTCATCATCAAAAGAAACTTTAAATAATTGTTCATTTAGTCTAGAAACAAAAATCAAATTTCTTCTTAAACCCAAAATAAAATAAACATCGTTTAAAACTAAATATTTATTCCTAAAATGAAGTCTAACTTCTGTTGGAAACAAAGTGCGCAGCAGAATTTAAAAAAAAAAAAATTCATCAGAGTAATTTCCAAAACACAAGTTTGACATGTTATATGTATAAATTAGACAGATCTTACTAACCTTAGTGTGCCGAAGAACCTCCGCAACCTGTGTAGAGAAGTAACGTTCCATAAGAGCCTCAACCAACTGGTCTTCTTTGCTATTCTCTATTCACAACCGAAGTAAGTGTGGGCTCACACGTACAACTCTTCCACCGGTGAGTCTCCTTCCAACCAATAGAGAGAACCCAAAGCTAGTGTTCGTGATTTGTAAACAAAAGTTCTCAGGGAGTTTTTAGATGCTCACTAGAAGAGTATCACTCTTAATCTCTTAATTGATCTGAGTAAATCATGAGACTCACTCCCTTTATATAGCTATTGGTCCTAGGGTCAGTCCTTATCAGATTAGGTCTCAAAAACTCGAAACAGAATCAACTTTGGATCAATATCTGATAAGATCTGCGTGAAAACGCGTAATCTTATCTATCGCTAATTGGCAGGCCAAACGTGTCATTCGCCAGGCCGAACTCCCGAGAAAAAATCTCCGCGAATCTTTTATTTTCCACCCGAGATTCTAAAGGATAAAGTCTCAGTTTTGATTCAAATAACCCAATAAAAAAGTTATCTGATCAAAACAAACTTTATCAAGATAATCTCTAAGAAAATAAATCAATTCACAATAATTCTACAAGTTTATCTTGTTCTAATTTGTCCAAAATTAAAACAACCGATAAATAGACAAGAATTATCTGATCGTAATAATTCAACAAGTTTATCTTGAACTAATTTATTACAAAATTAATTCAACCGATAAACAGACATGAATTATTTGATTCTTACAAATTTTAAACCAATCTGATAAATCCGACATAAGTCACCAATTATTGGAAAAGCACACCGTGTCATTACAGGATTTTGTGAGCTAGCAAAGGGGACCAAAATGGACCTATAAAGTTCAAGCTCATGATAATTATGAAAACCAATATCCCAGATATACATTTCACAACTATCAACTCCAACGCTACTCCACTAAAAGCTTGGAGCTGCACTCTCAAACTTTATAGAATTACGAAGCTCGTGTAGCTAAGTCTATATGATATATCATAGTGTATCGTATCCCCATATGATCATCCATAATCGGCTTAAGGACAAGTTCTGTCGTACCTTCCCGATTATTTTTATCTTATGTTCCATTGTCTCGCCATTAGAAAACTTACCATCTAAAGATAGTATACCATTCGGTTACACCTATGTATCTAAATGGTTGAGCGCTCCAGTTTTCCAATTACAGGACAACACATATAAGAGGATATCATTACTCCGAAAGAGGAGCTATGGATTCCATATCTATGAATAATAAGTCTACGCTATCAAGAGTCATGCCTCCAACGTACCGGCATGCATACCACTATTGAGATGTGGGTGTCACCCTTTGGCACATCAAAAGACATAAGTTGAGACAACGGGCCGACTATTCATCTCAGGATTAAGATACAATACAAATGACTGTCTAATATGAATCGATTTGCGAAGACAGAATTATTAATCCAAATCAATTCATTTTATGTCCCGATCCAACACATCGTCACCTATGACAACGTGCCAATATTTTCTATTCACGAAGTCCAACTCCGATAGTCAAGACAAACAATCTCCCATAAGGGATATAGACAACACAACAATCTTTACATGAATAAAGCACCCAACTTTATTCCCTCGATTGCGGATCATATATTTTAGACCGTCACCTTAAGAACCGTGTCTTCCGCATAATCAGTCCATCATATGCCCAATTCTTAAGGTTTAGACTGACAGTCTCAGACTACTGTTTGCTTATCATACATTCAACAAATATGAATGTAAAGAGGACAAGATTTGGTATATATAAATGAATAAATTCTTTATTGATAAAAATGTCTCCAAAAACGTATTACATTTTTACTCCTTAGGGCATGAATGTCTAACAATCTCCCATTTGCACTAAGTGAGTAAATACAGCAAATTTTGCATCCCCATCGCTTCCACATGCCTCTCGAAGACTCTCCCAGTAAGTGTCTTCGTAAATGGATCAGCTAAATTGTCCTCTGACACGATCTTGCACACCGTGACATGCCCGCCCTCAACGAAGTCCTTTATCACATGATACTTCTGATCAATATGCTTACTCTTCTTGTGAAATCTTGGTTCCATAGTATTAGCTACCGCCGCACTATTATGACAGTACAGTAATACCGCATTATCCATACCAGGAACTACCTCAAGATCCCTAAGGAACTTGCGGAGCCACACTGCTTCTTTCGAAGCATCACTAGCCGCCACATACTCGGCCTCCATCGTTGAATCCAAAGTGCAATCTTGCTTCGCACTTCTCCAACTGATGGCACCGCCACCCAGAGTATACACAAACCCCGAAGTCGATTTCCTAGAATCCAGACAGGATTGAAAATCCGAATCAGTGTATCCTAGAGGAGTTAAATCCTCACCTGCATACACAAGCATATACCCTCGAGTCCTTCTCAGGTACTTGAAAATATGCTTTACCGCAACCTAATGGTTTGGTCCTAGATCAGCCTGAAATCGACTTACAATCCCGACCACATAGCTAATATCCGGCCGTGTGCAAAGCATGGCATAAATGAGACTACCCACTGCCGAAGCATAAGGCACATTCTTCATGTTTTCTCTTTCTTCATAAGACTTTGGAGAGTCTTTCTTAGAAAGAGTAATTCCAGACCTAGATGGTTGCCCACCTTTCTTGGAATCCTGCATTGCAAACCTCCTGAGCATTTTATCTATATAGCCGGCCTAAGACAAAGCTATTATTTTGTTCTTCCTATCCCGAAAGATCTGGATACCGAGAACAAAATTAGCCTCACCTAAGTCCTTCATGTCAAACTGCTTGGTCAACCATAATTTGACCGATGACAACGCCCCAACGTCATTGCTAATTAGCAGAATGTCATCTACATAGAGCAGTAAAAAAACCACCTTCCCATCCTTAATGTGTTTGTAAACACATGGTTCATCCACATTTTGTGAGAACCCATAAGTCTTGATCACTTGATCAAATCTTATGTTCCAAGAACAAGAAGCCTGCTTAAGTCCATAAATAGACTTTAGCAGCTTACAAACCGTACCCTCTTGACCCGCGACCTTGAATCCGTCTGGTTGTTCCATATAAATGGACTCATTAAGATTGTTGGAAACAAAGTACGCAGCGGAATTTTTTAAAATTTTTCATCAGAGTATTTTTCAAAACACAAGTTTGACATGTTATATGTATAAATTAAACAGATCTTACTAACCTCAGTGTGTCGGAGAACCTCCGCGACCTGTGTAGAGAAGTAACGTTCCAGAAGAGCCTCAACCAACTGGTCTTCTTTGCTATTCTCTATCCACAACTGGAGTGAGTGTGGGCTCACACGTACAGCTCTTCCACCGGTGACTCTCCTTCCAACCAACAGAGAGAACCCAAAGCTAGTGTTCGTGATTTGTGAACAAAAGCTCTCAGGGAGTTTTCAGATGCTTACTAGAAGAGTATCACTCTTAATCTCTCAAATTGATCTGAGTAAATCATTAGACTCACTCCCTTTTTATACCTATTGGTCCTAGGGTCAGTCCATATCAGATTTGGTCTCAAAAAATCGAAACAGAATCAAGTTCGGATCAATATCTGATAAGATACGCGTGAAAAATGCGTAATCTTATGTGCGCTGATAGGCAGGCCGAACTGTCTGATAGGCAGGCCGAACATGCCAGTTCGGCAGGCCAAACACGTCATCCGGCAGGCCGAACTGTCGAGAAAAAATCTCCGCGAATCTTTTATTTTCCACCCGAGATTCTAAAGGATAAAGTCTCAGTTTTGATTCAAATAGCCCAATAGAAAAGATATCTGATCAAAACAAACTTTATCAAGATAATCTCTAAGAAAATAAATCAATTCACAATAATTCTACAAGTTTATCTTGTTCTAATTGTCCAAAATTAAAACAACCGATAAACAGACAAGAATTATCCGAATGCAATAATTCAACAAGTTCATCTTGAACTAATTTTCTTACAAAATTAATTCAACCAATAAACAGACATAAATTATTTGATTCTTACAAATTTTAAACCAATCTGATAAATCCGACATAAGTCACCAATTATTGGAAAAGCACGCCGTGTTGTTACAGGATTTTGTGAGCTAGCAAAGGGGACCAAAATGGACCTATAAAGTTCAAGCTCATGATAATTATGAAACCCAATATCCCAGATATACATTTCACAATTATCAACTCCAACGCTACTCCACTAAAAGCTTGGAGCTGCACTCTCGAACTTTATAGAATTACGAAGCTCGTGTAGTTAAGTCTCCATGACATATCATAGTGTATCGTATCCCCATATGATCATCCATAATCGGCTTAAGGACAAGTTCTGTCTTACCTTCCCGATTATTTTTATCTTACGTTCCATTGTCTCACCATTAGAAAACTTACCATCCAAAGATAGTATACCATTCGGTTACACCTATGTATCCAAATGATTGAGCGCTCCAGTTTTCCAATTACAGGACAACGCATATAAGAGGATATCATTACTCCTAAAGAGGAGCTATGGATTCCATATCTATGAATAACAAGTCTACGCTATCAAGAGTCATGCCTCCAACGTACCGGCATGCATGCCACTATAGAGATGTGGGAGTCACCCATTGGTACATCAAAAGATACAAGTCGAGACAACGGGCCCATTATTCATCTCAGGATTAAGATACAATACAAATGATTGTCTAAAGTGAATCGATTTGCCAAGACAGAATTATTAATCCAAATCAATTCACTTTATGTCCCGATCCAACACATCGTCACCTTTGACAACGTGCCAATGTTTCTATTCATGGAGTCCAACTCCGATGGTCAAGACAAACCATCTCCCAAAAAGGGATGTAGACAACATAACAATCTTTACATAAATAAAGTGCCCAACTTTATTCCCTCGATTGCGGATCATATGTTTTAGACCATCACCTTAAGAATCGTGTCTTCCGCATAATCAGTCCATCATATGCCCAACTCTTAAGGTTTAGACTGATAGTCTCAGACTATTGTTTGCTTATCATACATTCAACAAATATGAACGTAAAGAGGACAATATTTGGTATATATAAATGAATAAATTCTTTATTGATAAAAATGTCTCCAAAAACGTATTACATTTTTACTCCTTAGAGCATACATGTCTAACAATCTCCCACTTGCACTAAGTGAGTAAATACTGCAAATTTCGCATCCCCATAGCTTCCACATGCCTCTCGAAGACTCTCCTAGTAAGTGTCTTCGTGAATGGATCAGCTAAATTGTCCTCTGACGCGATCTTGCATACCGTGACATGCCCGCTTTCAACGAAGTCCTTTATCACATGATACTTCCGATCAATATGCTTACTCTTCTTGTGAAATCTTGGTTCCTTAGCATTAGCTTTCGCCGCACTGTTATCACAGTACAGTGATAACGCTTTATCCATACCAGGAACTACCTCAAGATCCCCAAGGAACTTGCGGAGCCACACTGCTTCTTTCGAAGCATCACTAGCCGCCACATACTCGGCCTCCATCGTTGAATCCAAAGTGCAATCTTGCTTCGCACTTCTCCAACTGATGGCACCGCCACCTAGAGTAAACACAAACCCCGAAGTCGATTTCCTAGAATCCAGGCAGGATTGAAAATCTGAATCAGTGTATCCTAGAGGAGTCAAGTCCTCACCCGAATACACAAGCATATACCCTCGAGTCCTTCTCAGGTACTTGAAAATATGCTTTACCGCAACCCAATGGTTTGGTCCTGGATCCGCCTGAAATCGACTTACAATCCTGACCGCATAGCTAATATACGGTCGAGTGCAAAGCATGGCATACATGAGACTACCCACTGCCGAAGCATAAGGCACCTTCTTCATGTATTCTCTTTCTTCATAAGACTTTGGAGAGTCTTTCTTAGAAAGAGTAATTCCAGACCTAGATGGTTGCCCACCTTTCTTGGAATCCTGCATTGCAAACCTCCAGAGAATTTTATCTATGTAGCCGGCCTGTGACAAAGCTATCATTTTGTTCTTCCTATCCCAAAAGATCTGGATACCGAGAACAAAATTAGCATCACCTAAGTCCTTCATGTCAAACTGCTTGGTCAACCATAATTTGACCGATGACAATGCCCCAACGTCATTGCCAATTAGCAGAATGTCATCTACATAGAGTAGTAGAAAAACCACCTTCCCATTCTTAATGTGTTTGTAAACACATGGTTCATCCACATTTTGTGAGAACCCATAAGTCTTGATCACTTGATCAAATATGTTCCAAGAACGAGAAGCCTGCTTAAGTCCATAAATAGACTTTAGCAGCTTACAAACCTTACCCTCTTGACCCGCGACCTTGAACCTGTCTGGTTGTTCCATATAAATGGACTCATCAAGATAGCCATTCAGAAAAGCCGTCTTGACATCCATCTGCCAAATCTCGTAGTCGAGAGCGGCAGCTATGGACAAGAGAATCCGGATGGACTTAAGCATGGCTACAGGCGAAAAGGTTTCCTCATAATCGATTCCTTCCTTTTGCGTATAACCCTTAGCTACCAGTCTAGCCTTAAAGGTTTCGACCTTTCCATCCACTCCTCTTTTCCTCTTGTAGATCCACTTACACCCTATGGGTTTTACCCCTTCGGGAAGATCCACAAGCTCCCAGACCCGATTAGTCTCCATAGACTTCATCTCTATGTTCATGGCCTCTGTCCAGAGTCTTGAATCAACATCCTCCATGGCTTCTGCGTAAGTATAAGGATCCCTGTCATGTTCATCCGGTTCAGCCAAAAAGACCTCCCCATTGAACATATACCTTTCAGGTTGGCGCCCGATCCTCCCACTACGCCGAAGCCCCTGAGGTTGTTGTTCAGGTTTGTTTGGTTTTTCTACACCGATTGGAATGGTTTCATTCGGAACCTCCGGAGTAAACGGATCACCCCTCAACTCCTCAAGCACCACTTTGCTTCGAGGTTTAAAGTCGTTCATGTAACTCTCCTCAAGAAAAGTTGCATTAGTTGAAACCACGACTTTATTTTCCTTTGGGTTATAAAAATAACCCCCTTTAGTCCCTTTTGGATATCCTACAAACACGCAAACTTCTGAACGTGCTTCCAACTTATTCGGATCCTTAAACAGGACATGAGCTGGACATCCCCATATGCGAATATGGTTTAAGGATGTCTTCCGTCTTGTCCACAACTCGGGAGGAGTTTTAGGGACCGATTTTGAAGGCACATTGTTCAAAAGATAACATGCGGTTTGTAGTGCATATCCCCAAAAGGACAAAGGCAATGATGAATAACTCATCATGGACCGAATCATGTCCAACAAAGTCCTATTCCTTCTCTCTGCTACGCCATTCTGCTGTGGAGTGCCCGGCGCAGTTAAATGGGATAAAATCCCATTTTCTAACAAGTGTCTGAAGAACTCATCAGAAAGGTATTCCCCACCTCGATCCGATCGAAGTGCCTTTATGGGTCTACCCAATTGCTTTTCCACCTCAGCCCGAAACTCCCTGAACTTATCATAAGTTTCGCTTTTGTGGTGCATTAGGTACACATACTCATATCTTGAGTAATCGTCAATAAAAGTGACGAAGTACTCATACTCTCCTCGTGCCCGGATGTTCATCGGTCCGCAAACATCACTATGCACAAGTTCTAGAACCCCTTCAGCCCTATTGCCCTTAGACCCGTATGGCCTTTTGGTCATTTTACCATCCAAACAAGACTCACATTGAGGTATAGATTCCACCTTTAAGTGACTTAAAGGTCCATCCCTTACCAACCTTTGAATCCTATTCAGGTTAATATGGCCAAGGCGCAAATGCCAAAGATAAGTCTTATTAGAGTGAGAAGTTTTTAGTCTTTTTGAGTCATTATCATTTATCTCAGGATTAAGCAATAGGTCCATCTTAGGTTTGATAAAATATAGATTATTTTGCATCCATCCAGAACAGATAAAAGATTTGTTTTTACGAATCACCACTTTTTCATTAAAAGATACCACGTAGGAGTCTTTAAATAAAGAAGATATAGAAATTAAATTCCTTTTAAATTTAGGAACATAAAAACAATCTCGTAAAATTAAACTCCTATAATTATCAAAATAAAGATGGACATCTCCCACTGCTTCCGCTGAGACCAAGGATCCATCGCCCATCCGAAGCGTTAAGTCTTCACGAAGTAGACTTCTCGTTTCTTTGAATCCCTGCAGAGAAACACAAACTTGATTAGTTGCACCGGAATCTATGACCCAAATGTCATTGGATTCCTCAACCAAACAAGTTTCTAAATATAGAAGATCACACCTACCTCCCTTGGAAAGGAAGTCCTTGCAATGCTTCTTTATATGCCCGACCTTACCACAGAAGAAGCACTTAAGCTTCTTTGGGTTCTTCTTCTTCTTCTTCTTGCTCTTGGTTGCAGCAGGAATAGAAGACTTGCCACTCTTGGCCTGTTGCTTCTTTCCATTCCCAGAGTTAGGATTGGAACCAGAAGCAGCTACCATATTGGCCTCACCACCAGCAGGAGACTCCCTGATCAGCAGTTCAAACTCCTGTAACTGTTTCATCAGTTCTGTCAAGGTCATATCTCATCTATTGCTCAGATTAAAAGTAGCTCTAAACGGAATAAATTCTTTAGACAGAGTCTCAAAGACCATAGTCATCTGAGTTTCAGCATCGATGTCGGCTCCATTGGTTTGAGCCTCAGCGAGGTAACCCATGACCAACATCATATGCTCCTTTACAGATGTCCCCGGTCTCTGTCTATAGTTTAAGAGTTTCTGAAGCGCCCCTTGCCGCTTTGTTATGGCCTGGCCTCCAAACATGTCCTCAAGATTATCCAAGATCTGCTTCGCAGTCTCATAATCCTGATGTTGAGCCTGCAGCACGTTGTTCATGCTAGCCATTACATAGCAGCGGGCCTGATCATTAGCATCTTTCCAGCGGTCGTACGCTTGGAATTGCTCATTACTTGAGTCTCCCGTAGGCTCGGGAGGACAAGGAGTTGTCAGAACATATTTCAGTTTCTCAAAGGATAGGACGATGTCCAGATTCCGTTTCCAATCGTTATAGTTCTCACCGGTTAATTGGTTTTTGTCAAGTATCGATGATAAAGCATTTTTAGACATTTTCAATCTACAATAAAGAATCATATACCAAACATAAGCAAACAAATATAATAATTTAGTAAGATAACACAATCATGTAAAATCATACAAATGTGTTTATGTGTTAAAACCTTGAAAATATCACAACCTTACAACGATAATTCCCAACTCAGAATTCAACAAGCTCCTAGGGAAGTCATGCCAAATTCAATTAGGAACACGGATCCCTCCTGATTAATATATGCCATCCAGGACCCGTATGATCCAGCATATACTAATAATCGTTTCTTTGGCCATTAATTTTATTGACATAGCTCCTAGGGGAGGTTAATAATAAAATTAACATGAGTGTATAACCACCGTTGCAATATTTTATCCATGATTTATAATCACCACCTAGGGGTGTGCAACCATAAATCATACTAAAATACCTTATCCTTTCAGAGATCCAATCTGGTACATGATAGAAATCCCTTCCTAGGGGTCGGGACCACCATGTTCGTCCTATGGACCAATGATGGAGGCCTTAGGTTCTCTCTTCAAAAACCTTCTCCCACTCAATCTTTTGAAGTCAAGGTTTTATTTTAAAATTATGCATGAACAATTTTAATATGAGCGGCACTCCCTATTCTATATGACATGTTATCAATATACATGGTAAATCATATTATAATGCAGACAAGCAAAGCAATCAAGCAAAGCTACAAGCATAATAATAATAACCGTAATATTATGGTTCCACCCTAGAGAATAGAAAACTAAGATTACAAGAGAATAATCGAGACATTTATCGATTCTTCATCCTTGAATCCTCAAGCTGTATCCTTCTTCATGTAATATCCATCTTCAAGTCCTCAATCCCGTATGAATCGAACACTTCATATTTCCGGTCATATCCAAATTTAATGTTTCTCAGAATCGTCCCAAAATAAAATTAAAACTGCACCAAAAATTGCACCTTTTCTGGACATTTGGTGGCTCTCGGTCGGCAGTCCGATCTGGGTGATCGGCCTACCGATCATGGAGGTTCGGCCTGGCGAACATGAAGGTTCGGCCTGCCGGCAGAGCACCAAAATTTCTGCCCCACTGTCGGCTTGCCAGACCGTACGTCCGGCCTGCCGATTTGTGACCTTCGGCCTGCCGAACTGTGAGATCCGGCATGCCGACCGAGCAGAAGAAACCTTAATCCAGAAAATACAATTTTAATGCAATTCATTTATTTTATTTTCAACAATTCAAAAACATAAAATTAGAGACTCAGGAAATACCTGGAGGCGCCATCATCAATCTTTAAGATCCGACTTCTCGTTCCGTCTTCTCCAAATAATTATTTAATTACAATATTCTTATAAATTAAAAATTAAATAAAAATTCCTAGACGGAGATGATAGTCCGCCATCTAATTACATGAAAAACCTAAATACACATTCTAACCTCTAAGGAACCATAACCGGTATTAATTAATTAATAAATAATTAAACAACAATTTAATCAACCATAATTAATTAATAAACATTCACCATATAATCCATGACAACATATATATTATATAGAAACCTAGAGTGTCATCTCTCTATAAAATTTAATTCAAGCATTGGAGAGATTAAGATCACAAAATTTATGCATATAACATGATCACAAACTTGCAAATTTATGTAAAAACCTCGGCTCTGATACCAATTGTTGGAAACAAAGTGCGCAGCGGAATTTTTAAAAATTTTTCATCAGAGTATTTTCCAAAACACAAGTTTGACATGTTATATGTATAAATTAAACAGATCTTATTAACCTCAGTGTGTCGAAGAACCTCCGCGACCTGTGTAGAGAAGTAACGTTCCAGAAGAGCCTCAACCAACTGGTCTTCTTTGCTATTCTCTATCCACAACCGGAGTGAGTGTGGGCTCACACGTACAGCTCTTCCACCGGTGACTCTCCTTCCAACCAACAGAGAGAACCCAAAGCTAGTGTTCGTGATTTGTGAACAAAAGCTCTCAGGGAGTTTTCAGATGCTCACTAGAAGAGTATCACTCTTAATCTCTCAAATTGATCTGAGTAAATCATTAGACTCACTCCCTTTTTATACCTATTGGTCCTAGGGTCAGTCCATATCAGATTTGGTCTCAAAAAATTGAAACAGAATCAAGTTCGGATCAATATATGATAAGATACGCGTGAAAAATGCGTAATCTTATGTGCGCTGATAGGCAGGCCGAACATGCCAGTTCGGCAGGCCAAACACGTCGTCCGGCAGGCCGAACTGCTGAGAAAAAATCTCCGCGAATCTTTTATTTTCCACCCGAGATTCTAAAGGATAAAGTCTCAGTTTTGATTCAAATAGCCCAATAGAAAAGATATCTGATCAAAACAAACTTTATAAAGATAATCTCTAAGAAAATAAATCAATTCACAATAATTCTACAAGTTTATCTTGTTCTAATTGTCCAAAATTAAAACAACCGATAAACAGACAAGAATTATCCGAAAGCAATAATTCAACAAGTTCATCTTGAACTAATTTTCTTACAAAATTAATTCAACCAATAAACAGACATGAATTATTTGATTCTTATAAATTTTAAACCAATCTGATAAATCCGACATAAGTCACCAATTATTGGAAAAGCACGCCGTGTTGTTATAGGATTTTGTGAGCTAGCAAAGGGGACCAAAATGGACCTATAAAGTTCAAGCTCATGATAATTATGAAACCCAATATCCCAGATATACATTTCACAATTATCAACTCCAATGCTACTCCACTAAAAGCTTGGAGCTGCACTCTCGAACTTTATAGAATTACGAAGCTCGTGTAGCTAAGTCTCCATGACATATCATAGTGTATCGCATCCCCATATGATCATCCATAATCGGCTTAAGGACAAGTTCTGTCTTACCTTCCCGATTATTTTTATCTTACGTTCCATTGTCTCACCATTAGAAAACTTACCATCCAAAGATAGTATACCATTCGGTTACACCTATGTATCCAAATGATTGAGCGCTCCAGTTTTCCAATTACAGGACAACGCATATAAGAGGATATCATTACTCCTAAAAAGGAGCTATGGATTCCATATCTATGAATAACAAGTCTACGCTATCAAGAGTCATGCCTCCAACGTACCGGCATGCATGCCACTATAGAGATGTGGGAGTCACCCATTGGTAGATCAAAAGACACAAGTCGAGACAACGGGCCCATTATTCATCTCAGGATTAAGATACAATACAAATGATTGTCTAAAGTGAATCGATTTGCCAAGACAGAATTATTAATCCAAATCAATTCACTTTATGTCCCGATCCAACACATCGTCACCTTTGACAACGTGCCAATGTTTCTATTCATGGAGTCCAACTCCGATGGTCAAGACAAACCATCTCCCAAAAAGGGATGTAGACAACATAACAATCTTTACATAAATAAAGTGCCTAACTTTATTCCCTCGATTGCGGATCATATGTTTTAGACCATCACCTTAAGAATCGTGTCTTCCGCATAATCAGTCCATCATATGCCCAACTCTTAAGGTTTAGACTGATAGTCTCAGACTATTGTTTGCTTATCATACATTCAACAAATATGAACGTAAAGAGGACAATATTTGGTATATATAAATGAATAAATTCTTTATTGATAAAAATGTCTCCAAAAACGTATTACATTTTTACTCCTTGGAGCATACATGTCTAACAAAGATAGCCATTCAAAAAAGCCGTCTTGACATCCATCTGCCAAATCTCGTAGTCGGGAGCGGTAGCTATGGACATGAGAATCTGGATGGACTTAAGCATGGCTACAGGCGAAAAGGTTTCCTCATAGTCGCTTCCTTCCTTTTGCGTATAACCCTTAGCTACCAGTCTAGCCTTAAAGGTTTTGACCTTTCCATCTACTCCTCTTTTCCTCTTGTAGATCCACTTACACCCTATGGGTTTTACCCCTCGGGAAGATCCACAAGCTCCCAGACCCGATTAGTCTCCATAGACTTCATCTCTATGTTCATGGCCTCTGTCCAAAGTCTTGAATCAACATCCTCCATAGCTTCTGTGTAAGTATAAGGATCCCTGTCATGTTCATCCGGTTCAGCCAAGAAGACCTCCCCATTGAACATATACCTCTCAAGTTGACGCCCGATCCTCCCACTACGCCGAAGCCCCTGAGATTATTGTTCAGGTTTGTTTGGTTTTTCTACACCGATTGGAATGGTTTCGTTCGGAACCTCCGGAGTGAACGGATCACCCCTTAACTCCTCAAACACCACTTTGCTTCGAGGTTTAAAGTCGTCCATGTAACTCTCCTCAAGGAAAGTTGCATTAGTTGAAACCACGACTTTATTTTCCTTTGGGTTATAAAAATAACTCCCTTTAGTCCCTTTTGGATATCCTACAAACACGCAAACTTTCGAACGTGCTTCCAACTTATTCGGATCCTTAAACAAGACATGAGCTGGACATCCCCATATGCGAATATAGTTTAAGGATGTCTTCCGTCTTATCCACAACTCGTGAGGAGTTTTAGGGACCGATTTTGAAGGCACATTGTTCAAAATCTAACATGCGGTTTGTAGTGCATATCCCCAAAAGGATAAAGGCAATGATGAATAACTCATCATGGACCTAATTATGTTCAACAAAGTCTTATTCCTTCTCTCCGCTACGCCATTCTACTGCGGAGTGCCGGCGCAGTCAAATGGGATAAAATCCCATTCTCTAACAAGTGTCCCAAGAACTCATCAGAAAGGTATTCTCCACCTCGATCAGATAGAATTCTCCACCTCGATCAGATAGAAGTGCCTTTATGGGTATACCCAATTGCTTTTCCACTTCAACCCAAAGCTCCCTAAACTTATCATAAGTTTTGCTTTTGTGGTGCATCAAGTACACATACCCATATCTTGAGTAATCATCAATAAAAGTGACGAAATACTCATACCCTCCTCGTGCCCGGATGTTCATCGGTTCGCAAACATCACTATGCACAATTTCTAGACCCCTTCGACCCTATTGCCCTTAGACCCGTATGGTCTTTTGGTCATTTTACCCTCCAAACAAGACTCATATTGAGGTATAGATTTCACCTTTAAGTGACTTAAAGGTCCATCCCTTACCATCATTTGAATCCTATTCAGGTTAATATGGCCAAGGCGCAAATGCCAAAGATAAGTCTTATTAGAGTGAGAAGTTTTAAGTCTTTTTGAGTCATTATCATTTATCTCAGCATTAAGCAATAAGTCCATCTTAGGTTTGATGAAATATAGATTATTTTGCATCTATCCAGAACAGATAAAAGATTTGTTTTTACGAATCACCACTTTTTCATTAAAAGATACCATGTAGGAGTCTTTAAATAAAGAAGATATAGAAATTAAATTCCTTTTAAATTTAGGAACATAAAAACAATGTCGCAAAATTAAATTCCTATAATTATCAAAGTAAAGATGGACATCTCCCATTGCTTCCGCTGAGACCAAGGATCCATCGCCCATCCGAAGCGTTAAGTCTTCACACAGCAGACTTCTTGTTTCTTTGAATCCCTTTAGAGAAACACAAACATGATTAGTTGCACAGGAATCTTTGACCTAGATGTCACTGGAGTCCTTAACCAAACAAGTTTCTAAATATAGAAGATCACACCTACCTCCCTTGGAAAGGAAGTCCTTGCAATGCTTCTTTATATGCCCGACTTTACCACAGAAGAAGCACTTAAGCTTCTTTAGGTTCTTCTTCTTCTTATTCTTGCTCTTGGAAGTAGCAGGAATAGAAGACTTTCCGTTCTTGGCCTGTTGCTTCTTTCCATTCCCAGAGTTAGGATTGGAACCAAAAGCAGCTACCATGTTGGCCTCACCACCAGCAGGAGACTCCCTGATCAGCAGTTCGAACTCCTGTAACTGTTTCATCAGTTCTGTCAAGGTCATATCCCGTCTATTGCTTAAATTAAAAGTAGCTCTAAACAGAATAAATTCCTTAGACAGAGTCTCAAAGACCATAGTCATCTGAGTTTCAACATCAATGTCGGCTCCATTGGTTTGAGCCTCAGCGAGGTAACCCATGACTAACATCATGTGCTCCTTTACAGATGTCCCCGGTCTCTGTCTACAGTTTAAGAGTTTTTGAAGCGCCCCTTGCTGCTTTGTTATGGCTTGGCCTCCAAACATGTCCTCAAGATTATCCAAGATCTGCTTCGTAGTCTCATAATCCTAATGTTGAGCTTGCAACACGTTGTTCATGCTAGCCATAACATAGCAGCGGGCCTGATCAGCATCTTTCCAACGGTCGTACGCTTGGAATTGCTCATTACTTGAGTCTCCCGTAGGCTCGAGAGGACACGGGGTTGTCAGTACACATTTCTGTTTCTCAAAGGATAGGACGATGTCTAGGTTCCGTTTCCAATCGTTATAATTCTCACCGGTTAATTGGCTTTTGTCAAGTATCGATGATAAAGCGTTTTTAGACATTTTCAATCTACAATAAAGAATCATATACCAAATATAAGAAAACATATAATAATAGTTTAGTAAGATAACACAATCATGTAAAAACATACAAATGTGTTTATGTGTCAAAACCTTGAAAATATCACAACCTTACAACGATAATTCCCAACTCAGAATTTAACAAGCTCCTAGTGGAGTCATGCCAAATTCAATCAGGAACACGGATCCCCTCCTAATTAATATATGCCATCCAGGACCCGTATGATCCAGCATATACTAATAATCATTTTTTTGGCCATTAATTTTATTAATAGAGCTCCTAGGGGAGGTTAATAATAAAATTAACGTGAGTATATAACCACCGTTTCAATATTTTATCCATGATTTATAATCACCACCTAGGAATGTGCAACCATAAATCATACTAAAATACCTTATCCTTTCAGAGATCCAATCTGGTACATGATAGAAATCCCTTCCTAGGGGTCGGGACCACCATGTTCGTCCTATGGACCAATGATGGAGGCCTTAGGTTCTCTCTTCAAAAACCTTCTCCCACTCAATCTTTTGAAGTCAAGGTTTTATTTTAAAATTATGCATGAACAATTTTAATATGAGCGGCACTCCCTATTCTATATGACATGTTATCAATATACATGATAAATCATATTATAATGCAGACAAGCAAAGCAATCAAGCAAAGCTACAAGCAAAATAATAATAACCGTAATATTATGGTTCCACCCTAGAGAATAGAAAACTAAGATTACAAGAGAATAATCGAGACATTTATCGATTCTTCATCCTTGAATCCTCAAGCTATATCCTTCTTTATGTAATATCCATCTTCAAGTCTTTAATCCCGTATGAATCGAATACTTCATATTTCCAGTCATATCCAAATTTAATGTTTCTTAGAATCGTCCCAAAAATAAAACTAAAACTGCACCGAAAAAATTGCACATTTTTTGGATACTTGGCAGCTCCCGGTCGGCAGGCCGATCTGGGAGATCGGCCTGCCGGTCATGCTTCATCGGCCTGTCGATCTTATACATCGGCCCGTCGATCCATGAAGGTTCGGCCTGCCGGCAGAGCACCCCAATTTCTACCCCACTGTCGGCCTGCCTGACCACACGTTTAGCCTGCCGATCTGTGACCATTGGCCTGCCGAACTGTGATGTCTAGCATGCCGACCGAATAGTAATCACTTTTTCTAGAAAATACAACTTTAATGCAATTTATCAATTTTATTTTCAACAATTCAAAAACATAAAATTAGAGACTCAGGAAATACCTGGAGGCGCCATCATCAATCTTTAACATCTGACTTCTCATTCTGTCTTCTCCAAATAATCATTTAATTACAAAATTCTTATAAATTTAAAATTAAATAACAATTCCTAGACGGAGATGATAGTCCGCCATCTAATTACACGAAAAACCTAGATACACATTCTAACCTCAAAGGAACCATAACCGGTATGAATTAATTAATTAATAAATAATTAAACAATGATTTAATCAACCATAATTAATTAATAAATATTCACCACATAATCCATGACAACATATATATTATATAGAAACCTAGAGTACCATCTCTCTATAAAATTCAATTCAAGCATAGGAGAGACTAAGATCACAAAATTTATGCATATAACATGATCACAAACTTACAAATTTATGTAAAAACCATGGCTCTGATACTAATTGTTGGAAACAAAATACGCAGCGAAATTTTAAAAAAAAATTTTCATCAGAGTAATTTTTAAAACACAAGTTTGACATGTTATATGTATAAATTAGACAGATCTTACAAACCTTAGTGTGCCGAAGAACCTCCGCAACCTGTGTAGAGAAGTAACGTTCTAGAAGAACCTCAACCAACTGGTCTTCTTTGCTATTCTCTATCCACAACCGGAGTGAGTGTGGGCTCACACGTACAGCTCTTCCACCCATGACTCTCCGTCCAACCAATAGAGAGAACCCAAAGCTAGTGTTCGTGATTTGTAAACAAAAGCTCTCAGGGAGTTTTTAGATGCTCACTAGAAGAGTATCACTCTTAATCTCTCAATTGATCTGAGTAAATTATGAGACTCACTCCCTTTATATAGCTATTGGTCCTGGGGTCTGTCCTTATCAGATTAGGTCTCAAAAACTTGAAACAGAATCAAGTTTGGATCAATATCTGATAAGATCAGCGTGAAAATGCATAATCTTATCTCTCGCTGATCGGTAAGCCGAACGTGTCATTCGGCAGGCCGAACAGGCTGAACTCCTGAGAAAAAATCTCCACGAATCTTTTATTTTCCACCCGAGATTCTAAAGGATAAAGTCTCAGTTTTTATTCAAATAACCCAATATAAAAGTTATCTGATCAAAACAAACTTTATCAAGATAATCTCTAAGAAAATAAATCAATTCACAATAATTCTACAAGTTTATCTTGTTCTAATTTGTCCAAAATTAAAACAACCGATAAACAGACAAGAATTATCTGATCGTAATAATTCAACAAGTTTATCTTGAACTAATTTCTTACAAAATTAATTCAACCGATAAACAGACATGAATTATTTGATTCTTACAAATTTTAAACCAATCTGATAAATCTGACATAAGTCACTAATTATTGGAAAAGCACGCCGTGTCGTTACAGGATTTTGTGAGCTAGCAAAGGGGACCAAAATGGACCTATAAAGTTCAAGCTCATGATAATTATGAAACCCAATATCCTAGATATACATTTCACAATTATCAACTCCAACGCTACTCCACTAAAAGCTTAGAGCTGCACTCTCGAACTTTATAGAATTACGAAGCTCGTGTAGCTAAGTCTCCATGACATATCATAGTGTATCGTATCCCCATATGATCATCCATAATCGGCTTAAGGACAAGTTGTCTTACCTTCCCGATTATTTTTATCTTACGTTCCATTGTCTCACCATTAGAAAACTTACCATCTAAAGATAGTATACCATTCGGTTACACCTATTTACCCAAATGGTTGAGCGCTCCAGTTTTTCAATTACAAGACAACGCATATAAGAGGATATCATTACTCCTAAAGAGGAGCTATGGATTCCATATCTATGAATAATAAGTCTACGCTATCAAGAGTCATGCCTCCAACGTACCGGCATGCATACCACTATTGAGATGTAGGTGTCACCCTTTGGCACACCAAAAGACACAAGTTGAGACAACGGGCCAACTATTCATCTCAGGATTAAGATACAATACAAATGACTGTCTAAAGTGAATCTATTTGCCAAGACAGAATTATTAATCCAAATCAATTCACTTTATGTCCTGATCCAACACATTGTCACTTATGACAACGTGTCAATGTTTCTATTCACGGAGTCCAACTCTGATGGTCAAGACAAACCATCTCCCATAAGGGATATAGACAACACAACAATCTTTACATGAATAAAGCACCCAACTTTATTCCCTCGATTGCGGATCATATGTTTTAGACCGTCACCTTAAGAACCGTGTCTTCCGCATAATCCGTCCATCATATACCCAATTCTTAAGGTTTAGACTGACAGTCTCAGACTACTGTTTGCTTATCAATCATTCAATAAATATGAATGTAAAGAGGACAAGATTTGGTATATATAAATGAATAAATTCTTTTTGATAAAAATGTCTCCAAAAATATATTACATTTTTACTCCATAGGGCATACATGTCTAACAACTTCTCCCACTGCTTTAGCCGAAATCCTTGCTTCATTGCCCACGACCATCATGTACTCCCTATTGATAAGTTCTCATGAAGAACTAAGACTCTGTAGAGAAGAACAAACATGGTTTGTGGCTTTTAAGTTAACTACTTAGATTGAGAACTCATTCTCTACAACATATGTCCTTAGAACTAGTAAATCTTATTTACCTTGGTTCTTCTTCTTCTTCTTCAGCTCCGTGAGATACTTCTTACATTTCTTTTACAATGGCCTAGCTGATCACAGTGGAAAAATTTTCCTTTGGCCTAAGTGTCAAAGCTTATATTTTTGCCCTTCACAACCTTCAAAGGTTTTTTCTTATTCTTCTTGGATTTGGGTTTTTTAACATTCTTGTTTTTCCTCTTGTTAGTTTTGCAAGAACTGGCTTTAGCAGTATTTGCTTCACCACTCTTTGCACCCTAAACTGATAAATGTTTATGGAGCTTATTCAACAGCTGAGTGAGTCCCATGTGCATGTTGTTCATGACATAGTTAGTCTTGAACTGCTAGAAAGCGGGACTTAGACTCTTTAAGATTATTCTTACTTATGTACCCTCATCTATGTTCGCTCTATTAAGCTCAACCCCATGAAGATGATTGATCATGTTGAGCATATGGATGCGAGCGAGAGTGCTCGGCTCCATCTTGTTATTCATGAATAGCTTCATAGCATTAAGATGAGCCTTCTCGTTTGGTTGGCCAAACATGTTATCCATTGATTGTATTATCTCATAAGTAGTTAAAATTTTCATACTTCTTACGAAGCACTTCAAACATACCAATTAAGAGATAGCACTTAACTTTTGATCGACTTTCTTCCAACGAGTGTAGGCATCCTGGTTTGCTACTCTAGCATTTGTCATAGGGACCAGAGAACACTCCTTTAGAAGGATGAATTTGTAATTGTCATTCACGAGCATAAGATTCATGTTACTTTTCCATTTGGCATAGTTCTCGCCAGTAAGTTGTTCAAGTTCGAGTAGGTTGACAATAGGATTAGACATATTGCTAGAAAATAAATAAATAAACATTCAATTCACATACATGAATATTATAACAAATATAAAAGTTTTAGGCATAGTAAATATGATGCATGGATGCACATGAAAGATACATAAACATCTTTACTAAAATTTAGCCAATGATGATTCAATTTACCACAAATAAAGTGATGCCGTAGGGTAGGTCAAATTACTTGCAAATTACATAGAGGCACCACAATTAAAAAACGTCATTCAAAATATCTCATAATTTTACATTTACTAACTCCCTTTATTTTTGTCAAGAATGCAATTAACATTTAATTACATCTTTTTTAGTGTAGCCTACCATTTCAGATTCCTAATAGCTCATTTGGCATTAATTGATTCTAACCAACTTTTCATTTAGAAACAATGTAAAGCTTTCACATGCTACAATAAAAGCAAACAAGTTGCTATAGTGTAAAGATCTCATATACTACAATGTCTATAGTTCTAACCAATGGTTTTAACCACTATGTCAAACGCTCTATAAGACTTCAACTCTAAAGTGTCGCCGTAGGTAGGTCAAATTAGAGATACATCTTGGATTCCTATCGCAAGGAAGAACAATATTGTATCAATTCGAATGGACACCCTCCAAAAGGAGGAGGAAATCAATGCCGTCTTGCGGCACCATTTGAAACTTACAGCATTATTTTAACGGTGAAGACTAGTGGGTTAGATTGCTATATAACTCTCTCCCACTTAAAATTTTGCAAATATGTATTTTATTTGTAAATTATCTCATGGTTTACAATTTTAGAGGTATAAACATTTTATACTTTTTTAAATATAGGATATCCTAAAATTTAACCCTTAAATTTAATTTCATATAATAATACTATGTTGCAAATCAAATTTGCAACTGTTAATTAATTTAATCACATTAAATTGATTTACAATGCGTAATCTATATTTATAATTAAAACAATTATAATGTATAAAATAAATACGCGTGTGTATATGACATGTTATAAAACATATGATTAAGCATACTAGAACTAATATGACATGTTATAATGTATGAACATACAATAAATTATCAACATGAAATAAAGCATTAATTTGGTAATTGAGATGGATTTGACCAGGTTCGTTGGATATTTAAATTTACAACTCGTTGAAATAATGACATTAAAATAAATTCCTAATCTATTTAAATCTTCAATATTTTCACGGGTCTTCTTGTAATTCTCCTTGAATCATCATCTTTCATCTAAAGGGCTAAATTAGAATAAAAATGAAAAAATGGTTAGAAAGCAAGCCTAAAACCTTGTTAGGGTTTTGGCTTTAGCACTGGCCGCTGCAGCGCCTGTTACAGGTGCTGTGGCACTTCGGTTTTTGTCTCCGCAAATGGCCACGTGCTACCTATTCTAGCGTTTTGCTCCTTTTTTTTTTTTTTACGTTTTCTTAATGATTTCTTAAATCGTCAACCTCTAGCCATCTCATGGTCGATAGTGTTGGAAAAATAATATGCAGCAGAATTTTAAAATTTTTATATTAACATAAGTTTGACATGCTATATGCATGAATTAACCAGATCTTACTAACCTTTGTGTGCCGAAAAGCTCCTGTAATCAATGAAGAGAAGTAACACTCCAGAAGGACCCAAACCAACTGGCATTCTTTGCTATTCTCTATCCATGATCAGAGTGAGTGTGGGATCATGTCGTTTAGCTTTTCCCAAGTGGCTCTGTTTCCAACCAATTGAGAAATACCCAAAGCTATAATTTGTGATTTGTGAATGATAGCTCTCCGGGGAGTTTCAAAGTCTGACTAACAAAGTCTCACTTTAGATTTCTCAACTAATCTCAACAATAATGAGACTCACTCCTTTTTTATAGAAGTTGGGCCAGGAGTCAGTCCTTATCAAATAAGGCCTCAAAAATTTGAATCAGAATCAATATTCGATAAAATATATGTAAAAACTCATAATCTTTTTATCGCCTGGTCGACAGGTTGAATTAGTAGATCGGCCTGTCGATCCTCCTCAATCAGTAGGCCGAACTTAAAGATCGGCCTACCGAACTTAAAGTTTTCCCTATGAATCTTTATTTTCCACCTGAGATTCTAGGGATAGAGCCTCAGTTTTAATTCAAATAACCCAATAGAGAAGTTATCTGATTAAAATAATTATATCTAGATAATCTTTAGGAAAATAAATATTCTTGATAATTCAACAAGTTTATCTTGAATTTATTTATTCAAAATTAATCTAACCGACAAACAGACATAAATTATCTAATCCCGATAATTGAAAAAGTCTATCTTGAATTAATGTTATCACAAAATTAATTCAACCGATAAACAAACATAAATTATCTGATTTTACCAAATTTTAGCCCATTTGATAAATTTGACATAAGTTATCAAATATTGAAAAAGCATGCCGTATCGTTATAGGATTTTTATGAACTAGCAAAGGGGACCTAATGGACCTATATAGTTCAAGCTCCCGATAATTATAAAACCTAATATCCCAGATATACATTTCATAATTATCAGCTTTAAAGCTACTCCACTAAAAGCTTAGAGTTTCACACTCGAACTATATAGAATAATGAAGCCCATGTAGCTAAGTCTCCATGACATATCATAATGTATCGTATCCCTATAGGATTATCCATAATTGGCTTAAGGACAAGTTCTATCTTACCTTCCTGATTATTTTTATCTTAAGTTCTATTATCTCTTCATCGAAAAACTTACCATCCAAAGACAGTATACCATTCGGTTCCACCATGTATTCAAATGGTTGAGCACTTTAGTTTTTCAATTACAGGATAACACATATAAGAGGATATCAACTACTCCTAAAGAAGAGCTATGGATTCTATATCTATGAAAAACAGGTCTATGTTAGACATGTATGCCCTAAGCAGTAAAAATGTAATAAGTTTTTGGAGACAATTTTATCAATAAAGAATTTATTATTTATATACTAAATCTTGTCCTCTTTACGTTTATATTTGTTAAATGTATATTAAACAAACAAAAGTCTGAGACTATCGGTCTAAACCTTAAGAATTGGGCATATGATGGACAGATTATGCGAAAGACACGATTCTGAAGGTGATGGTCTAAATCATAAGATCCGCAATCGAGGGAATAAAGTTAGGCACTTTATTCATGCAAAGATTGTTATGTTGTCTATATCCCAATTGGGAGATGGTTTGTCTTGGCCATCGGAGGTGGACTCCATGAATAGAAACATTGGTAGGTTGTCATAGGTGACGATTTGTTGGATCGGGACATAAAGTGAATTGATTTGGATTAATAATTCTTTCTCGACAAATCGATTCACTTTAGACAATCATTTATGTTGTATCTTAATCCTGAGATGAATAGTGGGCCCGTTGCCTTGGCTTGTGTCTTTTGATGTACCAAAGGGTGACACCCATATCTTAATAGTGATATGCATGCCGGTACGTTGGAGGCATGACTCTTGATAGCGCAGACCTGTTATTCATAGATATGAAATCCATAGCTCCTCTTTAGGAGTAATGATATCCTCTTATATGCGTTATCCTGTAATTGAAAACTGGAGCGCTTAACCATTTGGATACATAGGTGTAACCGAATGGTATACTATCTTTGGATGGTAAGTTTTCTGATGGTGAGATAATGGAATGTAAGATAAAAATAATCAAGAAGGTAAGACAGAACTTGTCCTTAAGCCTATTATGGATTATCATATGGGGATGCGATACACTATGATATGTCAAAGAGACTTAGCTATTCGAGCTTCGTAATTCTATGTAGTTTGAGAGTATAGCTCCAAGCTTTTAGTAGAGTAGCATTGGAGTTGATAATTATGAAATGTATATCTGGGATATTGAGTTTCGTAATTATCGGGAGCTTGAACTATATAGGTCCATTTGGTCCCCTTTGCTAGCTCACAACATCCTATAACGATACGGCGTGCTTTTTCAATAATTGATAACGTATGTCGGATTTATTAGATTGGTTGAAATTTAGAATAATCAAATAATTCATGCCTGTTTATCAGTTAAATTAATTTTGTGATAATAATTAATTCAAGATAAACTTGTTGAATTGTAAGGATCAGATAATTCTTG
This sequence comes from Artocarpus heterophyllus, assembly GCA_025403435.1. Lineage (NCBI taxonomy): Eukaryota > Viridiplantae > Streptophyta > Magnoliopsida > Rosales > Moraceae > Artocarpus > Artocarpus heterophyllus. Next base: position 8,121,313 of record CM046331.1, read on the forward strand.
TCTGTTTATCGGTTGATTTAATTTTTGGATAAATTAGATCAAGATAAACTTGTAGGATTATTGGGAATTCATTTATTTTCTTAGAGATTATCTAGATAAAGTTGTTTTAATTAGATAACCTCTCTATTGGGTTATTTGAATTAAAACTGAGACTTTATCTTATAGAATCTTGGATGGAAAATAAAAGATTCGCTGAGATTTTTTATCGATAGTTCTGCATGCCGATCCTCAAGTTTGGCCTGCCGATGGGGCAAGTTCGGCGTGCCTATTAGGTAGATCGGCTTGCCTATCGCGCAGTAAAAAGATCACGCGTTTTCACATGAATTTCATCCGATATTGATCCGAATTTGATTCTGATTCAAATTTTTGAGACCTAATCTGATAAGGAGTGACCCTAGACCCAACCTCTATAAATAGGGGGTAAGTTACACAAGTTATTTAGATCAATTAAGAGATTAAGAGTGATACTCTACTAGTGAGAATCCGAAAACTTCCTGAGAGCTTTTGTTCACAAATCACGAACACTTGCTTTGGGTTCTCTCGATTGGTTGGAAGGAGAGTCACCTTGGTGAAGAGCTGTACGTGTGAGCCTACACTCACTTTGGTCGTGGATAGAGAATAGCAAAGAAGACCAGTTGGTTGAGGATCTTTTGGAACATTATTTCTGTTCTCATTTTGTGAGGGTTCTTCGGCATACAAAGGTTAGTAAGATCTGGTTAATTTATGCATATAGCATATCAAACTTGTGTTTTTGAAAATATTCTAATGTAAAATTTTTAAAATTCTGCTGCGTACTCTTTTTCCAACAATTGGTATCAGAGCCATGGTTTTTTACATAAATTTACAAGTTTGTGATCATGTTATATGTATAAATTTTGTGATCTTAATCTCTCCTATGCTTGAATTTAATTTTATAGAGAGTTGGCACTCTAGGTTTCTATATATTATATATGTTGTCATGGATTATGTGGTGAATGTTTATTAATTAATTATGGTTGATTAAATTGTTATTTCATTATTTATTAATTAATTAATTTATACCAGTTATGGTTCCTTAGAGGTTAGAATGTGTTTTTAGGTTTTTCATGTAATTAGATGGCAGACTATCATCTCCGTCTAGGAATTGTTATTTAATTTTAAATTTATAAGAATTTTATAATTAAATAATTATTCGGAGAAGACGGATCTAGAAGACGGATCTAAAAGATTGATTATGATGCTCTCAGGTATTTCTTGAGGCTCTAATTTTTTGTTTTTGAATTGTTGAAAATAAAATTGATGAATTGCATTAAAAATTGTATTTTCTGGAAAGGGGATTTCTCCTCGGTCAGCATGCCGAACTTACTAGTTTGGCAGGCCGATGGTCGAAGATCGATAGGCCGAACGTGTGGTTCGGCAGGCCGTCAGTGGGGTAGAAATCAGATTGCTTTGGCAGCAGGCCGAACTTTCATGGATCGGCAGGCCGATCACTCAGATCGACCTGCCGACCGAGAGCTGGAAAATTTATAGAAAAAGTGCAGTTTTTTCGATGCAGTTTTAATTTTATTTTTGGGACAATTCTGAGAAACATTAAATTTGGATATGACCGAAAATATGAAGTATTTGATTCATACAGGATAGAAGACTTGAAGATGGGAATTACATGAAGAGGGATGAAGAATCAAAAATATGTCTTGATTATTCTCTTGTAATCTTAGTTTTCTATTCTCTAGGATGGAGCCATAATATTACGGTTATTTATTATTTTGCTTGTAGCTTTGCTTAATTGCTTTACTTGTTTACATTATAATATGATTTGTCATGTATATTAATAACATGTCATATAGATAGGGGGTGCCGCTCATATTAAAATTGTTCATGCATATTCTTAAAATAAAACCTTGATTTCAAAAGATTGAGTGGGAGAAGGTTTTTGAAGAGAGGACCTAAGGCCTCCATCATTGGTTCATAGGTAGAACATGCTGGTCCCGACTCCTAGGAAGGGATTTCTATCATGTACTAGATTGGATCCCTGAAAGGATAAGGTATTTTAGCATGATTTATGATTGCACGCCCTTAGGTGGTGATTATAAATCATGGATAAAATATTGAAATGATGGTTATACACTCGCGTTAATTTTATTATTAACCTCCCCTAGGAGCTCTGTTAATAAAATTAATGGCCAAAGAAACGATTATTAATATATGCTGGATCATACAGGTCCTGAATGGCATATATTAATCAGGAGGGAGTCGTGTTCCTGATTGAATTTGGCATTACTCCCCTAGGAGCATGTTGAATTCTGAGTTGGGAATTATCGTTGTAAGGTTGTGATATTTTCAAGGTTTTAATACATAAACACATTTGTATTTTTTACATGATTGTGTTATCTTACTAAATTATTATATGTTTGCTTATGTTTGGTATATGATTCTTTATTGTAGATTAAAAATGTCTAAAAACTCTTTATCATCAATACTTGACAAAAACCTATTAATTGGAGAGAATTATAATGATTGGAAACGGAACCTGGATATCGTCCTGTCCTTTGAGAAACTGAAATATGTACTGATAACCCCTTGTCCTCCCGAGTCTATGGGACACTCAACTAATGAACAATTCCAAGCGTATGATCGCTGGAAAGATGCTAATGATCAGGTCTGCTGCTATGTTATGGCTAGCATGAATAACGTGCTGCAAGCTCAACATCAGGATTATGAGACTACGAAGCAGATCTTGGATAATCTTGAGGATATGTTTGGAGGCCAGGCCATAACAAAGTGGCAAGGGGCGGTTCAAAAACTTCTAAACTATAGACAGAGGCCGGGGGCATCTATAAAGGAGCATATGATATTGGTCATGGGTTACCTCGCTGAGGCTCAAACCAATGGAGCTAACATTGATGCTGAAACTCAGATAACTATGGTCTTTGAGACTCTGTCTAAGGAATTTATTCTTTTTAGAGCTACATTTAATTTAAGCAATAGACGGGATATGACCTGAATAAAACTGATGAAACAGTTACAAGAGTTTGAACTGCTGATTAGGGAGTCTCCTACGGGTGTGGGGCCAACATGGTAGCTGCTTTTGGTTCCAATCCTAACTCTGGGAATAGAAAGAAGCAACGGGCCAAGAACGGGAAGTCTTCTATTCTTGCCACTACCAAGAGCAAGAAGAAGAAGAAGAAGAACCCACAGAAGCTTAAGTGCTTCTTCTGTGGGAAGTTCGGGCATATCAAGAAGCATTGCAAGGACTTCCTTTCCAAAGGAGGTAGGTGTGATCTTCTGTATTTAGAAACTTGTTTGGTTGAGGAATCAAGTGACATTTGAGTCATAGATTTCGGTGCAACTAATCATGTTTGTGTTTCTCTGTAGGGGTTCAAAGAAACGAGAAGTCTGCTGCATGAAGACTTCATGCTTCGATGGGCAATGGATCGTTGGTCAAAGCGGAAGCAATAGGAGATGTCCATCTTTATTTTTATAATTATGGGAATTTATTTTTGCAAGATTGTTTTTATGTTCCTAAATTTAAAAGGAATTTAATTTCTGTATCTTGTTTATTTAAAGACTCCTATTTGGTTTCTTTTAATGATAAAGTGGTGATTCGTAAAAATAAATCTTTTATCTGTTCTGGATGGATGCAAAATAATCTATATTTTATCAAAGCTAAGATGGACTTATTGCTTAATGCTGAGATGAATGATAATAACTCTAAAAGACTTAAAGCTTCTTACTCTAATAAGACTTATCTTTGGCATTTGCGCCTTGGTCATATTAACCTGAATAGGATCTAAAGGTTGGTAAGGGATGGACCTTTAAGTCACTTAAAGGTGGAATCTAAACCTCTATATGAATCTTGTTTGAAGGGTAAAATGACCAAAAGACCATTCGGGTCTAAGGGCAATAGGGTCGAAGGGGTTCTAGAACTTGTGCATAGTGATGTTTGTGGACCAATGAACATCCGGGCACGAGAAGGGTATGAGTACTTCATCACTTTTATTGACGATTACTCAAGATATGGGTATGTGTACCTGATGCACCACAAAAACAAAACTTTTGACAAGTTCAGGGAGTTTTGGGCTGAAGTGGAAAAGCAATTGGGTAAACCCATAAAGGCACTTCGATCGGATCGAGATGGGGAATACCTTTCTGATGAGTTCTTGGAATACTTATTAGAGAATGAGATTTTATCTCATTTGACTGCACCGGGCACTCCGCAGCAAAATGGCGTAGCGGAAAGAAGAAATAGGACTTTGTTGGACATGATTAGGTCCATGATGAGTTATTCATCATTGCCTTTATTCTTTTGGGGATATGCACTACAAACAACATGTTATCTTTTGAACAATGTGCTTTCAAAATCAGTCCCTAAAACTCCTCACGAGTTGTGGACGGGTAGAAAGACATCCTTAAACCATATTCGCATATGGGGATGTCCGACTCATGTCCTATTTAAGGATCCGAATAAGTTGGAAGCACGTTCGAAAGTTTGCATGTTTGTAGGATATCCAAAAGGGATTAAAGGGGGTTATTTTTATAACCCAAAGGAAAATAAAATCGTGGTTTCAACTAATGCAACTTTCCTTGAGGAGAGTTACATGGACGACTTTAAACCTCAAAGCAAAGTGGTGCTAGAGGAGTTGAGGAGTGATCCAATCACTCCGAAGGTTCCAAATGAAACTATTCTGATCAGTGTAGAAAAACCAAACAAACCTGAACAATAACCTTAGGGGCTTCGGCGTAGTGGGAGGATCGGGTGTCAAACTGAGAGGTATATGTTCAATGGGGAGGTCTTTTTGGCTAAACTGGATGAACATGATAGGGATCCTTATACTTACGTAGAAGCTATGGAGGATGTTGATTCAAAACTCTGGACAGAGGCCATGAACACAGAGATGAAGTCTATGGAGACTAATCAGGTCTAGGAGCTTGTGGATTTTCCCAAAGGGGTAAAACCCATAGGTTGTAAATGGATCTACAAGAGGAAAAGAGGAGTGGATGGAAAGGTCAAAACCTTTAAGGCTAGACTGGTAGCTAAGGGTTATACGCAAAAGGAAGGAATTGATTATGAGGAAACCTTTTCGCCTATAGCCATGCTTAAGTCCATCCGGATTCTCTTGTCCATAGCTGCTACTCTCGACTACAAGATTTGACAGATGGATGTCAAGACGGCTTTTCAAAATGCCTATCTTGATGAGTCCATTTATATGAAACAACCAGACGGGTTCAAGGTCACGGGTCAAGAGAGTAAGGTTTGTAGGCTGCTGAAGTCAATTTATGGACTTAAGCAGGCTTCTCGTTCTTGGAAAATAAGATTTGATCAGGTGATCAAGACTTATGGGTTCTCACAAAATGTGGATGAACCATGTGTTTACAAACACATTAAGGATGGGAAGGTGGTTTTTCTATTGCTCTATGTAGATGACATTATGCTAATTGGCAATGACATTGGGGCATTGTCATCGGTCAAATTATGGTTGACCAAGCAGTTTGACATGGAAGACTTAGGTGAGTCTAATTTTGTTTTCGGTATCTAGATCTTTTAGGATAGGAAGAACAAAATGATAGCTTTGTCCCAGGCCGGCTACATAGATAAAATTCTCAGAAGGTTTGCAATGCAGGATTCTAAGAAAGGTGGGCAACCATCTAGGTCTGGAATTACTCTTTCTAAGAAAGACTCTCTAAAGTCTTATGAAGAAAGAGAATACATGAAGAAGGTGCCTTATGCTTCGGCAGTGGGTAGTCTCATGTATGCCATGCTTTGTACACGATCGGATATTAGTTATACGGTTGGGATTGTAAGTCGATTTCAGGCGGATCGGGGACCGAACCATTGGGTTGCGGTAAAGCATATTTTCAAGTACCTGAGAAGGACTCGAGGGTATATGCTTGTATATTCAGGTGAGGACCTGACTCCTCCAGGATTTATTGACTCAGATTTTCAATCCTGTCTAGATTCTAGGAAATCGACTTTGGGTTTTGTGTTTACTCTGAGCGGTAGTGCCATCAGTTGGAGAAGTGGGTAGTCTCATGTATGCCATGCTTTGTACACAACCGGATATTAGTTATGCGGTTGGGATTGTAAGTTAATTTCAGGCGGATCGGGGACCAAACCATTGGGTTGCGGTAAAGCATATTTTCAAGTACCTGAGAAGGACTCGAGGGTATATGCTTGTATATTCGAGTGAGGACCTGACTCCTCTAGAATATACTGACTCAGATTTTCAATCCTGTCTAGATTCTAGGAAATCGACTTTGGGTTTTGTGTTTACTCTGAGCGGTAGTGCCATCAGTTGGAGAAGTGCTAAGCAAGATTGAATTTCAGATTCAACGATGGAGGCCGAGTATGTGGCAGCTAGTGATGCTTCGAAAGAATCAGTGTGGCTCCGCGAGTTCCTTGGGGATCTTGAGGTAGTTCCTGGTATGGATAAGATGGTATCACTGTACTGTGATAACAGTGCGGCGGTAGCTAATGCTAAGGAACCAAGATTTCACAAGAAGAGTAAACATATTGATCGGAAGTATCATGTGATAAAGGACTTCGTTGAGGGTGGGCATGTCACAGTGTGCAAAATCGCATCAGAGGACAATTTAGTTGATCCATTTACGAAGACACTTACTGGGAGAGTCTTCGAGAGACATGTGGAAGTTATGGGATGCGAGATTTGTCGTATTTACTCACTTAGTGCACGAGGGAGATTGTTAGACATGTATGCCCTAAGGAGTAAAAATGTAATAAGTTTTTGCAGACATTTTTATCAATAAAGAATTTATTATTTATATACCAAATCTTGTCCTCTTTACGTTCATATTTGTTGAATGTATGTTAAGCAAACAAAAGTCTAAGACTGTCGGTCTAAACCATGACGGATTATGCAAAAGACATGATTCTTTAGGTGATGGTCTAAATCATAAGATCCGCAATCAAGGGAATAAAGTTGGGCGCTTTATTCATGCAAAGATTGTTATGTTGTCTATATCCCAATTGGGAGATGGTTTGTCTTGGCCATCAGAGGTGGACTCCATAAATAGAAACATTGGCTTGTTGTCATAGGTGACGATGTGTTGGATCGAGACATAAAGTGAATTGATTTGGATTAATAATTATGTCTCGGTAAATCGATTCACTTTAGACAATCATTTGTGTTGTATCTTAATCCTGAGATGAATAGTGAGCCCGTTGTCTTGGCTTGTGTCTTTTGATGTACCAAAGGGTGACACCCATATCTTAATAGTGGTATGCATGCCGGTACATTAGAGGCATGACTCTTGATAGCGTAGACCTGTTATTCATAGATATAGAATCCATAGCTCCTCCTTAGAAGTAATGATATCCTCTTATATGCGTTATCCTATAATTGAAAAACTGGAGCGCTCAACCATTTGGATACGTAAGTGTAACCGAATGGTATACTATCTTTGGATGGTAAGTTTTCTGATGGTGAGAAAATGGAACGTAAGATAAAAATAATCGAGAAGGTAAGACAGAACTTGTCCTTAAGCCGATTATACATAATCATATAGGGATGCAATACACTATGATATGTCATGGAGACTTAGCTATACGAGCTTCGTAATTCTATGTAGTTCGAGAGTGTAGCTCCAAGCTTTTAGTGGAGTAGCATTGTAGTTGATAATTATGCAATGTATACCTAGGATATTGGGTTTCGTAATTATCGGGAGCTTAAACTATATAGGTCCATTTGGTCCCCTTTGCTAGCTCACAACATCCTGTAACGATACGGCGTGCTTTTTCAATAATTGGTAACTTATGTCGGATTTATTAGATTGGTTGAAATTTGGAAGAATCAAATAATTCATGCCTGTTTATCAATTGAATTAATTTTGTGATAAAAATTAATTCAAGATAAACTTGTTGAATTGTAAGGATTAGATAATTCTTGTCTGTTTATCGGTTGATTTAATTTTTGCATAAATTAGATCAAGATAAACTTATAGAATTATTGGAAATTCATTTATTTTCTTAGAGGTTTTCTAGATAAATTTGTTTTAATTAGATAACTTCTCTATTAGGTTATTTGAATTAAAACTGAGACTTTATCCTATAGAATCTCGGGTGAAAAATAAAAGATTCGTTGAGATTTTTTATCGGCAGTTCGGCATGGCAATCCTCAAGTTAGGCCTACCGATGGGGCAAGTTTGGCCTGCCTATTTGGTAGATCGGCCTGCCTATCGCGCAGTAAAAAGATCACGTGTTTTTACGTGGATTTCATCCGATATTGTTCCGAATTTCATTTTGATTCGAATTTTTGAGACCTAATCTGATAAGGAGTGACCCTAGACCCAACCTCTATAAATAGGGGGTAAGTTACACAAGTTATTTAAATCAATTGAGAGATTAAGAGTGATACTCTACTAGTGAGAATCTAAAAACTCCCAGAGAGCTTTTGTTCAGAAATCACAAACACTTGCTTTGGGTTCTCTCGATTGGTTGGAAGGAGAGTCACCTTGGTGAAGAGCTGTACATGTGAGCCCACACTCACTCAAGTCGTGGATAAAGAATAGCAAAGAAGACCAGTTGGTTGAGGCTCTTCTGGAACGTTACTTCTCTTCACGTTTTGCGAGGGTTCTTCAACATACAAAGGTTAATAAGATCTAGTTAATTTATGCATATAGCATGTCAAACTTGTGTTTTTGAAAATACTCTAATGTAAAATTTTGAAAATTTCACTGCGTATTATTTTTTCCAACAGTCTACACTATCAAGAGTCATGCCTCCAACGTACCGGCATGCGTACCACTATAAAATATGGATGTCACCTTTTGGTACATCAAAAGACATAAGTCAAGACAACGGGTCCACTCTTCATCTCATGATTAAGATACAATACAAATGATTGTCTACAGTGAATTGATTTGCCAAGATAGAATTATTAATCCAAATCAATTGACTTTATGTCCCGATCCAACACATCGTCACCTATAACAATGTGCCAATGTTTCTATTCATGGAGTCCTCCTCCAACGGCCAAGACAAACCATCTCCCATTAAGGATATAGATAACATAGCAATCTTTACATGAATAAAGTGCCCAACTTTATTCCCTTGATTGCGGATCTCCTAATTTAGACTGTCACCTTAAGAATCGTGTCTTCCACATAATTTGTCCATCATATGCCTAATTCTTAAAGGTTTTGATAGAAAGTCTTAGAGTTTTGTTTGCTTAACATACATTCAACAAATATGAATGTAAAGAGGATAAGATTTGATATATGAATAATAAATAAATTCTTTATTGATAAAAATATCTCCAAAAACATATTACATTTTTACTCCTTAAGGCATACACGTCTAATAAATAATTCTAATACTTTAGGTCTTTGTGACACTTTAGGTCTTCAAGAACTTTTCCGTCTTTGATGTTACAATGATATAGAAAATGCAGAAAAATAAATTTCAAAAATTCCTAACCCTTAATAACATGAGAACATCAATTCTAATAAAAAATTAAAATTACGATATAAATAAGAGGATCCTCATAACCATATAATTAACGACCAAATCCACCTTGTATACATTCACTATTTATCACATGAACAATAATAATAAACAAATATATTAACGCAAAGTGCCTATCCATCACATACACACACAATCGAGAATATATATATATATATATATATATTTACTTATAACGATTATCTCATAATCAATGCAAAAATTAATATATTCTATAGCCAACTCTAGTACCAATTATTAGTTTTGGAAAATGTTTTTCACAAATATAGCAGAACCGTAGTAATGATATAGATCGTATATAACAAAAATTTTCTAAAAACTTGTATGAAATGGTATAGATTATATTAATTTTGCTCATAAATAAATATGTAATACTTTACTTACTAAAATTTGATCGGAGACAAAAAACAAAGAAACAGCAAAGGACGTTCTCTTGAAGATGTAACCAGCATTTTCCTCACCTAGTCCTTAACACCAATGGACGAATGGGTGGGCATCGAAAGAATATAGTTTCTTAAAGATCACTCAACTAATTTAAGTCACGAAATAGAAGAACTCTTCTTCTTTCTCTTTCTCTCTTTCTACACGCCTACTAGAGGAGCTTTTGATAAATTACTCTCAATCTCTCCAAGACTTACAAGTGTGTTCTAAATGAATAGAGGAGGCATCTATTTATAGAGAACAAGAGAGATAATCAATTTTAGAAAGTCTCTTTATTTTAATATAATATCAAATATTTAAATTAAATAACAGATACAAGTTTCCTATTCATGCACTGTGATAGGCGCCACACGCACAGATACTTTATCTGTATGTGGTGCCAATTCAAGGAGAAGGAGGAGACATAATCTTCTTATTACCTAATCTCATTTGTCTCTACATTAAACTTTCCATATTTGAATTAGGTAACATTTAGTCAAAATTGGAAATACCAAATATGGAAACTTTGTAAATAAGTTTGATGTGCATGAAAGGACTTTCCTTTTGTGATATAGACACCATACACAATGGGACCCTCCCATTGTGTGTGCCACCCACTATGTGACTTCTGAAATTAATTATTTTATTTTATTAAATAATTTAATTATTCAATAAATATAAATTAATTCATCATTAATTTAATTTGAGTGATATTTAATTTAAAATTTCATAATTCTAAATTAATTATTTAAACAAATGATTCCACTTGTCCAAACATCGTTTACAAGGATGGCGCGGGACTAACAGATCCGTAATTTCAAGCTCCAATAAAACAAATGTATTAATTAAACTTTTTAATTAATATATTACTCTTTTATTAATTCGAATGTAATTCTACTAAATACTTAAAAATGCACTCTTGAAATTATAGATATTTAAGTACTCATTTCTTAGAGTCGTCCACTTGATATAGTCATTTCAACTTAAGTAATTCATAATTGGAGCTAGGTAATATCCATTAACCTCTCTAATTACTGTTGGAAACAAAGTGCGCAGCGAAATTTTAAAAATTTTTCATCAGAGTAATTTCTAAAACACAAGTTTGATATGTTATATGTATAAATTAGACAAATCTTACTAACCTCAGTGTGCCGAAGAACCTCCGCAACCTGTGTAGAGAAGTAACGTTCCAGAAGAGCCTCAACCAACTAGTCTTCTTTGCTATTCTCTATCCACAACCGGAGTGAGTGTGGGCTCACACGTACAGCTCTTCCACCGGTGACTCTCCTTCCAACCAATAGAGAGAACCCAAAGCTAGTGTTCGTGATTTGTGAACAAAAGCTCTCAGGGAGTTTTCAGATGCTCACTAGAGGAGTATCACTCTTAATCTCTCAAATTGATCTCTATTGATCTGAGTAAATCATGTGACTCACTCCCTTTTTATAGCTATTGGTCCTGGAGTCAGTCCATATCAGATTAGGTCTCAAAAACTCAAAACAGAATCAAGTTCGGATCAATATCTGATAACATCCACATGAAAACGCGTAATCTTATCTCCCGCTGATCGGCAGGCTGAACAGGCCAGTTCGACAGGCCGAACACGTGATCCGGCAGGCCGATCTCCCCAGAAAAAATCTTCGCGAATCTTTTATTTTCCACCCGAGATTCTAAAGGATAAAGTCTCAGTTTTGATTCAAATAACCCAATAGAGAAGTTATCTGATCAACACAAACTTTATCAAGATAATCTCTAAGAAAATAAATCAATTCACAATAATTCTACAAGTTTATCTTGTTCTAATTTGTCTAAACTTGTTGAATTATTGCGATAAGATAATTCTTGTCTGCCCAATAGAGAAGTTATCTGATCAAAACAAACTTTATCAAGATAATCTCTAAGAAAATAAATCAATTCACAATAATTCTACAAGTTTATCTTGTTCTAATTTGTCTAAAATTAAAACAACCGATAAACAGACAAGAATTATCTTATCGCAATAATTCAACAAGTTTATCTTGAACTAATTTCTTACAAAATTAATTCAACCGATAAACAAACATGAATTATTTGATTCTTACAAATTTTAAACCAATCAGATAAATCCGACATAAGTCACCAATTATTGGAAAAGCACGCCGTGTCGTTACAGGACTTTGTGAGCTAGCAAAGGGGACCAAAATGGACCTATAAAGTTCAAGCTCATGATAATTATGAAACCCAATATCCCAGATATACATTTCACAATTATCAACTCTAACGCTACTCCACTAAAAGCTTGGAGCTGCACTCTCAAACTTTATAGAATTACGAAGCTCGTGTAGCTAGGTCTCCATGACATATCATAGTGTATCGTATCCCCATATGATCATCCATAATCGGCTTAAGGACAAGTTCTGTCTTACCTTCCCGATTATTTTATCTTACGTTCCATTGTCTCACCATTAGAAAACTTACCATCCAAAGATAGTATACCATTCGGTTACACCTATGTATCTAAATGGTTAAGCGCTCTAGTTTTTCAATTACAGGACAACACATATAAGAGGATATCATTACTCCTAAAGAGGAGCTATGAATTCCATATCTATGAATAACAAGTCTACGCTATCAAGAGTCTGCCTCCAACGTACCGGCATGCATACCACTATAGAGATGTGAGAGTCATCCATTAGTACATCAAAAGACACAAGTCGAGACAATGGGCCCATTATTCATCTCATGATTAAGATACAATACAAATGACTGTCTAAAGTGAATCGTTTTGCCAAGACAGAATTATTAATCCAAATCAATTCACTTTATGTCTCGATCCAACACATCGTCACCTATGACAACGTGCCAATGTTTCTATTCACGAAGTCCAACTCCGATGGCCAAGACAAACCATCTCCCAAAAGGGATATAGACAACATAACAATCTTTACATGAAGAAAACGCCCAACTTTATTCCCTCGATTGCATATCATATGTTTTAGACCGTCACCTTAAGAATCGTGTCTTCCGCATAATCAGTCCATCATATGCCCAATTCTTAAGGTTTAGACTGACAGTCTCAGACTACTGTTTGCTTATCATACATTCAACAAATATGAACGTAAAGAAGACAAGATTTGGTATATATAAATGAATAAATTCTTTATTGATAAAAATGTCTCCAAAAACGTATTACATTTTTACTCCTTAGGGCATACATGTCTAACAATCTCCCACTTGCACTAAGTGAGTAAATACAACAAATTTCGCATCCCCATAGCTTCCATATGCCTCTCGAAGACTCTCCCAGTAAGTGTCTTCGTAAATGGATCAGCTAAATTGTCCTCTAACGCGATCTTGCACACCGTGACATGCCCGCCCTCAACGAAGTCCTTTATCACATGATACTTCCGATCAATATGCTTACTCTTGTTGTGAAATCTTGGTTCCTTAGCATTAGCTACTACCGCACTGTTATCACAGTACAGTGATACCGCTTTATCCATACCAGGAACTACCTCAAGATCCCCAAGGAACTAGCGGAGCCACACTGCTTCTTTTGAAGCATCACTAGCTGCCACATACTCAGCCTCCATCGCTGAATCCGAAGTGTAATCTTGCTTCGCACTTCTCCAACTGATGGCACCGCCAACCAGAGTAAACACAAACCCCGAAGTCGATTTCCTAGAATCTAGACAGGATTGAAAATCTGAATTAGTGTATCCTAGAGGAGTTAAATCCTCACCCGAATACACAAGCATATACCCTCGAGTCCTTCTCAGGTACTTGAAAATATGCTTTACCGCAACCCAATGGTTCGGTCCTGGATCCGCCTGAAATCGACTTACAATCCCGACCGCATAGCTAATATCCGGTCGAGTGCAAAGCATGGCATACATGAGACTACCCACTGCCGAAGCATAAGGCACCTTCTTCATGTATTCTCTTTCTTCATAAGACTTTGGAGAGTCTTTCTTAGAAAGAGTAATTCCAGACCTGGATGGTTGCCCACCTTTCTTGGAATCCTACATTACAAACCTCCTGAGAATTTTATCTATGTAGCCGGCCTGAGACAAAGCTATCATTTTGTTCTTCCTATCCCGAAAGATCTAGATACCGAGAACAAAATTTGCCTCACCTAAGTGCTTCATGTCAAACTGCTTGGTCAACCATAATTTGACCGATGACAACACCCCAACGTCATTGCCAATCAGCAGAATGTCATCTACATAGAGCAGTAGAAAAACCACCTTCCCATCCTTAATGTGTTTGTAAACACATGGTTCATCCTTAATGTCTTGATCACTTGATCAAATCTTATGTTCCAAGAACGAGAAGCCTGCTTAAGTCCATAAATAGACTTTAGCAGCTTACAAACCTTACCCTCTTGACCCGCGACCTTGAACCCGTCTGGTTGTTCCATATAAATGGACTCATCAAGATAGCCATTTAGAAAAGTCGTCTAGACATCCATCTGCCAAATCTCATAGTCGAGAGCAGCAGCTATGGACAAGAGAATCCGGATGGACTTAAGCATGGCTACAGGCGAAAAGGTTTTCTCATAATCGATTCCTTCCTTTTGCGTATAACCCTTAGCTACCAGTCTAGCCTTAAAGGTTTTGACCTTTCCATCCACTCCCCTTTCCTCTTGTAGATCCACTTACACCCTATGGGTTTTACCCCTTCAGGAAGATCCACAAGCTCCCAGACCCGATTAGTCTCCATAGACTTCATCTCTATGTTCATGGCCTCTGTCCAGAGTCTTGAATCAACATCCTCCATGGCTTCTGCGTAAGTATAAGGATCCCTGTCATGTTCATCCGGTTCAGCCAAAAAGACCTCCCCATTGAACATATACCTCTAAGGTTGACCCCCGATCCTCCCACTACGCCGAAGCCCCTGAGGTTGTTGTTCAGGTTTGTTTGGTTTTTCTACACCGATCGGAATGGTTTCGTTCGGAACCTCCGGAGTGAATGAATCACCCCTTAACTCCTCAAGCACCACTTTGCTTCGAGGTTTAAAGTAGTCCATGTAACTCTCTTCAAGGAAAGTTGCATTAGTTGAAACCGCAACTTTATTTTCCTTTGGGTTATAAAAATAACCCCCTTTGGTCCCTTTTGGATATCCTACAAACACGTAAACTTCTGAACGTGCTTCCAACTTATTTGGATCCTTAAACAGGACATGAGCTGGACATTCCCATATGCGAATATGGTTTAAGGATGTCTTCCGTCTTGTCCACAACTCGTGAGGAGTTTTAGGGACCGATTTTGAAGGCATATTGTTCAAAAGATAACATGCGGTTTGTAGTGCATATCTCCAAAAGGATAAAGGCAATGATGAATAACTCATCATGGACCGAATCATGTCCAACAAAGTCCTATTCCTTCTCTCTGCTATGCCATTGTGCTGCGGAGTGCCCGGTGCAGTCAAATGGGATAAAATCCCATTCTCTAACAAGCGTCCCAAGAACTCATCAGAAAGGTATTCCCCACCTCGATCAGATCGAAGTGCCTTTATGGGTCTACCCAATTGCTTTTCCAGTTCAGCCCGAAACTCCCTGAACTTATCATAAGTTTCGCTTTTATGGTGCATCAGGTACACATACCCATATCTTGAGTAATCGTTAATAAAAGTGATGAAGTACTCATACCCTCCTCGTGCCCGGAAGTTCATCGGTCCGCAAACATCACTATGCACAAGTTCTAGAACCCCTTCGGCCCTATTGCCCTTAGACCCGTATGGTCTTTTGGTCATTTTACCCTCCAAACAAGATTCACATTGAGGTATAGATTCCACCTTTAAGTGACTTAAAGGTCCATCCCTTACCAACCTTTGAATCCTATTCAGGTTAATATGGCCAAGGCGCAAATGCCAAAGATAAGTCTTATTAGAGTGAGAAGTTTTAAGTCTTTTTGAGTCATTATCATTTATCTCAGCATTAAGCAATAAGTCCATCTTAGGTTTGATAAAGTATAGATTATTTTGCATCCATCTAGAACAGATAAAAGATTTGTTTTTACGAATCACCACTTTTTCATTAAAATATACCACGTAGGAGTCTTTAAATAAAGAAGATACAGAAATTAAATTCCTTTTAAATTTAGGAACATAAAAACAATCTCGCAAAATTAAATTCCTATAATTATCAAAATATAGATGGACATCTCCTACTGTTTCTGTTGATACCAAGGATCCATCGCCCATCCGAAGCGTTAAGTCTTCACGAAGTAGACTTCTCGTTTCTTTGAATCCCTCCTTTAGAAAGGAAGTCCTTGCAATGCTTCTTTATATGCCCGACCTTACCACAGAAGAAGCACTTAAGCTTCTTTGGGTTCTTCTTCTTCTTCTTCTTGCTCTTGGTAGCAGGAGGAGTAGAAGACTTCCCACTCCTGGCCCGTTGTTTCTTTCCATTCCCAGAGTTAGGATTGGAACCAGAAGCAGCTACCATATTGGCCTCACCACCAGCAGGAAACTCCCTGATCAGCAGTTCAAACTCCTGTAACTGTTTCATCAGTTCTGTCAAGGTCATATCCCGTCTATTGCTTAAATTAAAAGTAGCTCTAAACGGAATAAATTCCTTAGACAGAGTCTCAAAGACCATAGTCATCTGAGTTTCAGCATCGATGTCGGCTCCATTGGTTTGAGCCTTAACGAGGTAACCCATGACCAACATCATGTGCTCCTTTACAGATGTCCCCGGTCTCTGTCTACAGTTTAAGAGTTTTCGAAGCGCCCCTTGCCGCTTTGTTATGGCCTGGCCTCCAAACGTGTCCTCAAGATTATCCAAGATCTACTTCGCAGTCTCATAATCCTGATGTTGAGCCTGCAGCACGTTGTTCATGCTGGCCATAACATAGCAGCGAGCCTGATCATTAGTATCTTTCCAGCGGTCGTACGCTTGGAATTGCTCATTACTTGAGTCTCCTGTAGGCTCGGGACAAGGAGTTGTCAGTACATATTTCAGTTTCTCAAAGGATAGGACGATGTCCAGGTTCCGTTTCCAATCATTATAGTTCTCACCGGTTAATTAGTTTTTGTCAAGTATCGATGATAAAGCGTTTTTAGACATTTTCAATCTACAATAAAGAATCATATACCAAACATAAGCAAACATATATAGTAATTTAGTAAGATAACACAATCATGTAAAATCATACAAATGTGTTTATGTGTCAAAACCTTGAAAATATCACAACCTTACAACGATAATTCCCAACTCAGAATTCAACAAGCTCCTAGGGG
This sequence comes from Artocarpus heterophyllus, assembly GCA_025403435.1. Lineage (NCBI taxonomy): Eukaryota > Viridiplantae > Streptophyta > Magnoliopsida > Rosales > Moraceae > Artocarpus > Artocarpus heterophyllus. The sequence continues at coordinate 8,138,411 of CM046331.1, forward strand.
AGTCATGCTAAATTCAATCAGGAACACAGATCCCCTCCTGATTAATATATGTCATCCAGGACCCGTATGATCCAGCATATACTAATAATCGTTTCTTTGGCCATTAATTTTATTAACAGAGCTCCTAGGGGAGGTTAATAATAAAATTAACGTGAGTGTATAACCACCGTTTCAATATTTTATCCATGATTTATAATCACCACCTAGGGATGTGCAACCATAAATCATGCTAAAATACCTTATCCTTTCAGAGATCCAATCTGGTACATGATAGAAATCCCTTCCTAGGGGTCGGGACCACCATGTTCTTCCTATAGACCAACGATGGAGGCCATAGGTCCTCTCTTCAAAAACCTTCTCCCACTCAATCTTTTGAAGTCAAGGTTTTATTTTAAAATCATGCATGAACAATTTTAATATGAGCGGCACTCCCTATTCTATATGACATGTTATCAATATACATGGTAAATCATATTATAATGCAGACAAGCAAAGCAATCAAGCAAAGCTACAAGCAAAATAATAATAACCGTAATATTATGGTTCCACCCTAGAGAATAGAAAACTAAGATTACAAGAGAATAATCGAGACATCTATCGATTCTTCATCCTTGAATCCTCAAGCTGTATCCTTCTTCATGTAATATCCATCTTCAAGTCTTCAATCCCGTATGAATCGAATACTTCATATTTCCGGTCAAATCCAAATTTAATGTTTCTCGGAATCGTCTCAAAAATAAAATTAAAACTGCACCGAAAAAATTGCACCTTTTTTGGACACTCGACAGCTCTCGGTCGGCAGGCCAATCTAGGTGATCGGCATGCCAGTCTTGCTCCATCGGCCTGCCGATCTGAAACATCAGCCTGCCGATCTATGCAGGTTTGGCCTGCCGAACTGAAACTTTGGCCTGCCGGCAGAGCACCAAATTTTATGCCCCACTGTCGGCCTGTCGGACCACACGTCCGGCCTGCCGATCTGTGACCTCCGACCTGTCGAACTGTGAGGTCCGACATGCCGACGGAGCAGAAAACCATCAATCCAGAAAATACAATTTTAATGCAATTCATCAATTTTTTTTCAACAATTTAAAACATAAAATTAGAGACTCAGGAAATACCTAAAGGCGCCATCATCAATCTTTAAGATCTGACTTCTCGTTCCGTCTTCTCCGAATAATTATTTAATTACAAAATTCTTACAAATTTAAAATTAAATAACAATTCCTAGACGGAGATGATAGTCCGCCATCTAATTACATGAAAAACCTAGATACACATTCTAACCTCTAAGGAACCATAACCGGTATTAATTAATTAATAAATAATTAAACAACGATTTAATCAACCATAATTAATTAATAAACATTCACCACATAATCCATGACAATATATATATTATATAGAAACCTAGAGTGCCATCTCTCTATAAAATTCAATTCAAGCATAGGAGAGATTAAGATCACAAAATTTATGCATATAACATGATCACAAACTTGCAAATTTATGTAAAAACCTTGGCTCTGATACAATTGTTGAAAACAAAGTACGCAGCGGAATTTTAAAAATTTTTCATCAGAGTAATTTCCAAAACACAAGTTTGACATGTTATATGTATAAATTAGACAGATCTTACTAACCTCAGTGTGCCGAAGAACCTCCGCAACCTGTGTAGAGAAGTAACGTTCCAGAAGAGCCTCAACCAACTGGTCTTCTTTGCTATTCTCTATCCACAACCGGAGTGAGTGTGGGCTCACACGTACAGCTCTTCCACCGGTGACTCTCCTTCCAACCAATAGAGAGAACCCAAAGCTAGTGTTTGTGATTTGTGAACAAAATCTCTCAGGGAGTTTTCAGATGCTCACTAGAAGAGTATATTTAACAAAAAGCTCAGGGAGTTTTCAGATGCTCACTAGAACAAAAGCTCTCAGGGAGTTTTAGACCGTCACCTTAAGAATCGTGTCTTCCACATAATCAGTCCATCATATGCCCAATGCTTAAGGTTTAGACTGACAGTCTCAGACTACTGTTTGCTTATCATACATTCAACAAATATGAACGTAAAGAAGACAAGATTTGGTATATATAAATGAATAAATTCTTTATTGATAAAAATGTCTCCAAAAGCGTATCATATTTTTACTCCTTAGGACATACATGTCTAACAATTACATCTTTATCCTTGAGTAACATCAATTCTCTAATGAATAATAAATTCATGAATTTAATCATGAACTAAGCGCTTTTATTATTTAAGGCCCAAATCAATACTTAAGAGAATTATTTACATGCTTCTCGTTAAAGAATGAATGGATTCCATATTGCAATATTAACATTCTTGGCCACTCATTTCATCATGCCTCCAAGATACAAGGAATAAGATTTAACTTTCAAATTTATACTAAGTAAATTGAAAGACATAAATCTATACATAGGAGTCTGTTTATAATTCAAAATTAAGATCATCTTATATATGACTATCGGTCGATATGATTAAAAATTGCTATATTTAACAAAAATTATTAGCTGTTCATATCTCATCATGTCTTGGTCCTACATAATCTTATCATGCATAATGCACTCATTAAATGACTCACTGCATTAACAATTCAGATAAGACCATTTCATTCTTCATAGAAATGACTTGTACTAGTAACACTTAATTAAAAATTTCATACTTTAATTAAAAAATTAATTATATGTTACCAACTATTTTAATTATAATCTTTAAATATTATCCTCTTGTATATAACGCTTATATACAATATTTAAGGTCACATAAATAATTATAAAATTTTAATTCATAAAGTATCCAAAATTTATACATGCAAATATAATAAATAAATTTACTTTATTTATTTATAAATATGTCTATTACAAAATATCATATGCTTTATGGGCATTAATCCTGACACAAGCATAGTCTAAAATCCTCCAAATTATCATCATGTGACAAAATTGCATTGAAATGCCGAATAATAAACCATGGAGAAATGACAGCAATATCATGAAGTGGCTTAAGAAGATTCTAGGAACACCTTTTGGTTTATCAGTATAGAAGGTAGAAAGCAAAGAAAAGCTAGATGGGAGATTAACAAAACTATCAATATGACGTTGTGAAAAAGAGCGGACAGAAATTGAAAAGTGATCAGGCCAAAAGAGCATAAGACTTCCACGCTTCCAACCCTCAGTACTTCAAAACCAGGAATGAAATTCAGTGAGATTTTTAGTTGACTAATCTGACCAATTGTTAATCTAGTTTCTAAAAGTAGTAAGATAGACGGGTAATGTTGTTTGACAAGCAAGTGTATGCGACGAATAGCCTCGCGGTTCCGCAATCCACGATAATTCTTAAGAAAAGATCTTCATTCGTCCAAGGAAGGTTGCAAAGTAGAACTCTGCAAAATAGAAGAATCTGAGATTGGGATCACATCAAAATCAGCCTTTGAACATTTGGAACTCTTGGAAGCAAAAAAGGTTTTAATACTGGGAGCAATTAATTGGCGTTTGAGAGTTTGTTGGTTACATTTGGATTTTGATGGTGAGTTTTGAACAATTTTTTGAATTGGGGGGATTGGTGAAGAGGAATTTTTTGATCGTTTATAAACTATTATGGAAATTTCAGAAGTTTTGTGGGAAGTTAAAGGATTGTTAAAATTGATTAGAGATTAAGAGGAGGGAGTAGTTAATTTCACAGTTGGGGAATTTTCAAAATGATTAGGGACATTAAACTTATATCAAATAACTACTCCTTTGCCTTTAGAAACCGTTCTTTCTTGAGAAACTGTGAAACTTTATGAACTAGAAAAACGTGACCAATATCTGAGTTTTGTAATGATGGAGAATTGAGTTTTGTGGCCTCTTTAATTGCTATTCTGAAAATTCTAGCCAAGAAAAGTGGAGGTTTATTCTCGGAATTAGCAATTTTAAATCTTTTTTATTAAACCTATCACCTGTAAGTTTTGGCTTATTATTAATATTATATCTCAATATCCTCCAATTCTACAAATTCAGGACAATAAAAACTCGCGGGAGAGATATTACTAGAATAATAATTGAAATTTGACACTCCTTCGTATTTCAATATGGCCCAAAATATTCAGGAAGTTGGACAAAGATTCACCTTCTTAATGGTTTGAAGAAGTCAACGACGACCTGACTTGATGAAAGATCATAATTCAAAGAGTGTGAACATCAACTTCAAGGAGAGATCCCGGTTGTCGACCTGTATATGCTCCCAAACGCTCGTTCATACTAAAAAAGGAATATTTTGCAGCTGAACCTCAAATAAAACCATAAAGAAATGAAAGGATTTTGGAGAATGAATACATCAAGAATTTGGACTACCGTCAATTGTTGCTCGAAATGCCACGGCTGACGAGCAACAACCCTTCTTCGATCACCTTCACTTCCAAATTGGACCAAAAAAATCATCATCAAGTTCATTTATAGTAGAAGGAAATCTTGTGGACCAAATATGGTAGAGAGCGTTGTAGAGTCTAAATTTGTTATAAGGCTTAGTCATAAGGACTTTACTAAAGAAATATAGTTTTTTATTTTTATTTTTTAAAAAAATTTGGTTGGATGGTGAGGAGAAAAAAAATTATACACAATTTTTTTCATCATCCGCAAGATGCATGGCGTTGCTAAATTGAGGAAAATTATCTATAGTTGGGTAATTGACGGAGAGAACAAAAGATTGAATTAACAATCGACTAAAAACATTATAAACTTTACGAACTCTTATATAAGGAGACTAACAAGAATCAGTTAAAATCCACTGTCAACATAAAGTTGAACAAATTAGATCCTCTACTTAGGATCTCTGCTATTCTCGGATTCAATCTCTTGCATGTATTGGAACAAGTTGTAATTGAAAAGAATTCTGCAAAAGAAGCATTCTCTTTATGGTCAATCTCTTGCGGGTTTTTTTTTTTTTTTTGGTAGGATATTGCTACTCTTTTTTTAACAAGTAGAAATGTAAAATAAATAAAAGAAATAGTGTATTAGTTTAGAATCTAACTAACCCAAGTATAAGAGGAGTGGAGGGAGTGGAGGGACGTGTACGCTCCTTCTTTTCTCATTCCTCTCTCTTTACTCTCATTTCACCATGGAGGAAAGAAAGCAGAAGTCCCAAAATGGTGATTTCTCTCTCTCCTTTTTAGGTTGCCCTTTTTCTTTAAAATATATTTCTATTCATTCCTTGGTTTTGTCCTGATTGCTTTGATTTTGCGATTTTTAAGTCAAAGGACAGCAATGGCGGCGACTGCGAAGGCAAGGAGACCATCAATAAGGTAGCATCGACGCTGAGGGAGACAGTGGTGGTGTCAAGTGTAACAGCAACGTGGAGCACAATGGCAGCTACAGCGGTGATGTGAAGACCAGGGGAAAAAGTAATGTCGATGTTGAGGGAGGTAGTGGTGCATCGATCAGTCTTGAAAAATACTTATAGATGGATGCTGACGATGGTAATGACCACATCGACAACAACACCAAAGCTGTCTGTGGCGAGGAGGAGTGGCCTCCCGTGAGGAATGGCCCGCCGCCAACGCCTAGGAGGACTTGCCTCCTTCCAATGCCAAGGAGGACTGGCCTCCCGCCTTCGATGGATACCCATGCCCATTTGGTGGTTGCCGGTATTTGAAATATTCTCGCCTTTGAAGAGGACTGGCCCCTCACCTCATTTATTTAAGAACTCGTTTGGTTACAATTTCCAAGTGTAATAACCACCCATTAATCATATCTTGTACTTTTCTCTCATGATAATATGCTTCCTGGGATTATCCACAACAGAAAGAGAACAAAAAGAAAAGGGTAAATTGGTAAAAGCGATGCAGTTTTGCAAAACCACATTTGATGCCTTCTGTACACCTTCTTCTTCTTTTCCTTCTCTTCCTTTTTCTTCTTCTCCTATTCAATCAATCTCACCTCTCTCTCCCTCTCTCTCTTCTAATTCACGCTAAACTTTTCACCAAATCCTAAATCTGAACAAATGGAGCAACCAAAAAGTCCATATACATTTTTGAAAAATTGATCTTTTGGCAACTTGATCTCTTAGGAAATCATGTCGTTCGAGGAGAAGGAGGTGATCAAGCACATGTTAGTGTTAGAACATAATTTTATAATGAAAACTATCATCAACCAAGATCATTCATGTTTAATCTCTAAAAGAATTAATAAGACACAGAAGCTAACATGAATCCATTGTTTAAATTGTGATTCCCGAGTTTATAGATTGAGGATCTTCTAAGTTTGGTATGTAAGTCCTCCTTTAGAGAATAATGTACGTACTGATTTGGAGACCACAACCTCTTTATATAACTGCAAACCCTCTCAATTGTCCTTAATTACCAATTTAACTCATCATAAAGTTAGTAATTCTATTGGTCTTTACACATATGATGCCCACACTTAATGATGCATTAAAAGCCTAAAACCTAAATTGATCATTTTAATTGGGCCAAACTTACTTGATAGCTTATAATACACATTTATTTAATATATTAGCCCATAATTAGATTTATTCCAACAATCTTCTACTTGAGCTGTATATGTAACCTTATAAATGTAAATTATACCTTATTAATCCATGAATGTCGCTATCAAAACCTTGTGCATCTCCACAATCTTGTCCATTAACTATATCAACATAGGACCAAAACGACATTCGTTACATATGTCGTAACTAGACCAATCAATGATCACATATATCAATATAACTAATGACAAAAATCCAGCATGGATATGTAGCATGAAAATTTCATATAATGTGATCTTAATATACCTATTTTCAACTGGTCCACTTTAAAACCTTAATAATATCAAACCATACTAAAATCAGAGTGTGAATAAATCGAAACTTTATTTTTATAGAAAATAACCTCAAAAATATCTATAAACTGAAATAATTGAAAAAGTGTCTACATCACAAAAGCATCTAAAATTACAAACTCCCACTAAAACTGAACATTCAAAAAAGACATGACAGCCATTTGAGTGGTGCACTCATGAAACATTTTAAGTGACAATCCCTTAGTAAGCAGATCTGTAGCCTAGAATTTATACCAATGTGTTTTATAGACAGCTGTCTACTCTGAACTCTTTCTTTAACAAGTAGGAACTTGATGTCTATATGTTTCGACTTCGTCGAACTCCTGTTGTTATTAGAATATATTCCAATAGCACACACTTATGGTAGTGCAAAACACTCAACAATTTCAACGTTCATATCTTACGAATCACTCTAATCCAAATTGAATTGCTTTGAAAATTGAACCAAAATCCGTACAATTGTGAAGCTTAAACATAGAGCTCATGAATTTGTTCTTCTCGTAGAACCAACAGCTCCTAAGCCAACGTATTTAACTCGACCTCGAGTGGAGAGTCAGAGATGCCGGGACCATGTTAGAGCCGTCGGTGCCGACATTGGGTACGGTGTTCCCCACAATGCAAAATAGGGGAGGGTGTTAAGGAAACTCATTAGAGAAGACAAAGTAGGATTCAGGGTCATTGAACGATAGAGATTCTCGTCTGCAAAGAAAGAGAGAGATCCAGAGGCATGGCTGATAGAGAGAGGGAGATTAGGGGGGAAAAGAGAGAAAGAGAGAGAAGTAGATCATGTGAAAGAGAAGAAAGGAGACTTGAGAGAGATTAAATTAGGGACAAAATTTCAATGATAAATTTAATTAAAAAAAGAAAAGAATTATAAAATATGCAGTATTAAAAGGTGAAAAAATAGAAAAAATATTGATAAGCAGTTCTCATATGGGGCATTCCTTGTAAATTCTTTTTTATATAAAAAATACGGATCGGTTTAGCACTAGGCCCACTTGGCTCTCTGGGTGGATTTTGGCCTTTTCTGGCCTTTTTTAGGCTAGCTCAATTCGCTTTTATTTTTGGCGTACATTGGTTAGACGGGCCGACCGAGTTGACAACTTTAGACTTAATTCATTGTCATGAAGAACGACTATTCTCTTTAGCTTCTAAACTACCCGACCTAACCCAAAATGCTCTCAGACCGGGCTTTATTGCGTAGGGGAGCTTGGGCTTTGATCACAATACCTTACACACGACAATGTAGCATTCTTGGAGGCATTGCTGAGGATGCAACGACCATCTAGACAGCTTCGGTCATTTTCTTTTCGTTTCCTTGCTATTTAATGTTTTCAACTCTGGGTTCCATCATGCCAGTTTGACGTCGCTTTTTCTATTTAAGATGAAAGTTTATCATGATTAGTGAGCAATTCTTTCAAATATCACGTATTAATTATGTCTCAGCATCAACTATTTGTCACCTCATACAATGCTCAAATTTGATTTTAGAAATTAAAATGAAAATATAGAATTCTTCTACTTCAACAGTATGACCACTACGTTTTAATCGTTTAATGACCAAAAATCAATGAAAATTTGTTCAAGTGTGGATGCAATTTTATGAATTGATCACTGTCCTAGCATTATCATTTGTCATTCAAAATTTATTTTACATATCACTAGAGAAATTTCTAGTCCATCAAAGATTGAAAGAGCTACTTTGAAAATAACTATAGTCATTTCATGAGGATGACTTGTTGGTACTAGCTAATTAATTTCTCATTGAAAGCAATGGCTATTTTGATTACCTATAGGACAACAAATGAAAAATCTTTTGGCCAAAGTTCTAAGGTTGATATAATTCATGGGTTTGAGCCACAATTTAAATATTTTTTCCATAGTATTTTCTTTCACGAGAATTTTAGAAGTTGTTAATTGGTATATGGTGAGTAGTGAGGTAAAAAAATACCACTCGTAGCAGGAAATTTAGCCAGTGCAATATATTCTGCCATGGTTAGAATAGAGAGATAATTTTGCAATTGAAATATTTTTCCACAATAGCTTAAAAGCAAATAAACGCATGGTAAACATATTTCCTTTTCTTTAAGTAAACAAAACAAATTATTTCATGAAATGATTAACCAAGATGACATAGTATTTAAAACCATCATGAGATTAGACGAGTAAAGTCTATATATTAGAGAAAATTATTTCAAGAGGTTGAGAGGGGATAAGTTAGGAGACAAAAAAAAATGACGTTTATTGTAACGACAAGTATTATACAAAAGTTTGGAAGACATAGAATGTTGGCTCCAAGATTTCAAATGAAATATTTATTTTTGTTTTGATGACAACAAACAATTAATTGTTAAAGTACTAATGATTTATCTTTAGAATGTAGTGCTATTTTGTGAAGAATTGATTCTTAGCAACTCAAGATAATTGGAAGAAATCTATCAAGACTTGGAAGCATTAGAACGCGAACATGGATCATATTACCGAGAGATTGAAGATCGCAAGAATTTCTTTTAAGCCTCTTATGTAAGGGAGCAACAATCTTGAATTACTTAGTTTTTGTAAGCTTAAATCACACACACACACACACACTAGCATTTATAAAAGTTTTCAAAATTTGCATATGTGTTTTCAATACATTTTAATCTACAAAATGTTTTCATACTTGGACTTTGTATCTAAAGTGTAGACTTAAAAGTCACACTTAAAAAGCACACAAATCAACAAACAAAGTTTCATAAAAATTGCATTTTGAAAACGTCTTGCGAGATCATGTTCAGCAAGACCGGCCTGTCGACTATTCTGCTTCGGCCAACCGGTAAAATACTTTAGAAGCAGGATTTAATTCTTACTTTGGGCGGTCTGCCTGACTCACAAGACTGACCTCTAGATATACCAACCGACCTACTAAAAGCCCTATCTCGGCCTATTGATGAAATGCCTTATCATTAATATTTTACTAATATGGCAAAATACTGCTAATAAAGACAAGTGTGAGACCATCACGGGAGAAGTTGTCAGTAAAATTGCGTAAATGCCTTGATGGACAATTTTAAAATCTAAAATATAAAAAATTCAATAGATTGTACGTTTTTTGAACTCAAATTCTTAATTTGTAATTTTATAACTTTTGAAATATATTAAGAACAACTTGATTTGTTATTATTTTATAGGATGAGTATACAAAGCAACAAACTTAATGGACCTTCCATCCGTCGGAAATGATGACATACTGTTGAGGGCACTAGGAATACTGGAACATTCAAGACGTGTTTGTAGTTAGTCTAAGTATGTCAAGCAGTCTCAATGCTTCAACCTTCATCCCACTTCGAGATTTGATTCTCTACAATGAGAAATTGCAGAACTATGAGGTCATGTGACCAACTTTATTTTAGAAGGAGGTGTTAAATTGGCGGATGAGACCATTTCACAACACAACAGCTTCAAGCATAGCTACAACCCTCTTGACAAAGAAGTAGAAGCTTTAAAAGCTCTAACTCTAGATGCTCCAATGTCACCTCATCGTCAAGAGCCCAAACAACATCAAGAATGTAGACTCTTTATTGATGATACAATTAATGGTGGGTGTATGTTTTTGCGCTTGGAAAGGCATGGATATAGGGTCTTCCAACTAATACAGTCTATGGAACACCCTTTAAGGAGCAAAACATGTGTGTGAACATTATCACACCTATAGTCAAAATAGCTGAACTGCCTTTTTCAACAATTGAAGCAACAATTGTGGGTGAAGCTGTTGAATGCTTCGTTGCATGGCCAAGAAGGTTAATTGAAGTCGTCGCAATGACAAAGACAAGTTGAGCACCTAGCCACATTCCTAAACATGTTAAAGGAAAGAAACACCCAAAAAAAAAGGTGTTGGAAAAGCAAGATAGTCACAACCCAGAGTAGAACAACATCGAGTGGTTGGGAAACAACCTATTGCAAATGAGCCCCTGGCTTTATTTAACTTCTCTATAGTTCCTCCATAATTTATGCAGTTGGCTTTGTACGCACAAAGACTCATATGGGATGTGTTGGTGGTTAGTTGCTCGACACTACCAACAATCACTAGAAATGACATGCCTACTTATGTGGAATACGAAGAAATTTATTACTTTATCAACTTGGACAAAATCAGGGCAAATTGTAGACTTGCATACCTCAGGTAATAACTCTATCCTTAATTCTTACGTTTAAATCTAGCTAGGCTTGAAAGGTATGTTAAAATAAGTTTGTGTGTTGTTTTCCTTGTAGTTTTTTGGCCGAATATTATGAACGTCAAGGCGTAGCTCACAATTTTGGTTTCATATGAACAACCCTTGTCTCAAGTGCTGCAAGAGACCTACATAATAATATTAAAGAGCGTATCATGTCACTTCTCATACTTTAAGCTCAAGCATTGAGAGGGAAATTATTCTTCATGCCATACAATGTTGGGGAACATTGGATGTTGGCACTTGTTTCACCATAGGAGGACCAAATATTTTAGTTTGATCCCCTTGGACACCCAGCACATGTTGATTTTGTATCATTTACAAAATTATAAGTATCAATTTTTGTTATAAAATACGGTTTGATAAGTTTTACATTATTGTGTTTAATTCATTTTAATCATGACAAATTGTTAGAGCTCTTAGTGATTGGAAACTTCCAGTGAGAAGCGATATAACACATCGAGTGAAAGGTATGCTATATTCCCACCGTAAGTGTCCTATACAAGGTGGAAACACAGAATGTGGTTTTTTTTATTTATTTTACATTACACGCTGGACATAATTGATATTAGTGATGCAAGAACAGTTCAGGCCGGCCGGTTCTCCTTAGGCCTACACGGGCCATAGGTCGGCCTGGCCCGACCCATGAATTTCGTGGGCCGGGCTGGGCCAGCCCATATTAATACTTGGCTTGGCCGGGCCTGCAGGCCAATTTTACATGGGTCGTGTCGGGCAGTGCCGTGGGCCTTAAATGAGCCGGCCAATCTTGACCCATCATGGGTTTAAATGGGTCAGCCCATCTAACCATATAATTTTCAATTTTTTTATTTTTGAATTTTTAAACAAGTTAACAAATATAAAATTTTGAATAGTTAAGGGAAATATAAAAAATGATACTTTATTTATGATTGCCTCATTAAAAACCTTTCCAAGGAAAACCCAGTAGGACAAAACCTTGGCAAGAAAAAAAGAGTACAATCGGGATAATTACACATAAGATGTTTATAAAATTACAAAAAACAAAAAAAATATAAAAAAATATTGTTCATAATTAATTACAACGTATTACTCCTAGTGGGAGTATCAGAAATGTCCAAATTTTCAAAGTCATCAACCCAATCATCTTGAACTTCTTGGCTTCTTCTGCGAGCATCCTCCCAATCTTTGACGCACATTACTGCTTCCAAAATATCGTCACTCATACGTGCACACCGTTCATCAAGTACTCCACCATTATAACTAAATACTTGTTCACTTGCAACTGTAGACACTGGTATGGTTAGTATATCACAAGCCATTTTAGAGAGCACAAGAAAAGTTCTTGATTGTGATCTCCAAAATGACAAAAGATCAAACTTATTGAAATCATGACCACCGCCTTCTTCATTGAAAATGAATGCCACAAAATTTGTTTCCAGATAGTTTTCCAACTCACTGCGTGTTGAAGATGTGGATGAGGCACCGAAACCAAATCCGGTGTAGTTAATCATACTTGCCCATGAAGAACCATGTGGTACAGATGTAGTATTTGCTAAAGGTGCAGGGGATACTGTTTGTTCTCCTCCATATTTTTCATTATATGGAGTAAATATGTTGTTAACTTTTGCTTGAACATTTTGAATGGTTATGATGTCAGAATGCACCTATAATTTTTCCCCTATACCCTTAAGTAAATATTCAACACTAGCTAATTTAACTCTTGAATCCAATACAGCGGCTATGCAATACAAAGGTGGAACATGCTCCCAATATTTTTTGAATTTTTGTTTCATGAACTCAACAGATTCCCTAAACATGTCAAAATCTCTATGCATATCGAAGGTTGCAGCAATATCGTACAATTTATGTAATGCATGAGGAGAGGTGGGATAGTACACACTTGAGAGTTGGAGAGTGGCTTCCTAAAAAACCTTTAAGAAATTATAGAAGCATGAAGCAATTTGCCAATCAAATTCTTGAAGCGGCTCAGTTGGATTCTTCAAGTTGTAATATGCGGTTATGACCTCTTTGTATGGCAGGCATGCATTCAGCATCAAATATGTTAAATTCCACCGGTGTCCTATGTCAGTTGGCAGTTTTCTAGGTTTCATGCTTGCTCTCTTGCAAAGTTTAGCAAACTCTTCAATTCGAGAGCTAGAACTTGCTATGTAACCCAAGGCCGTTCGAATATTTTCCAAATAATCTTGAAAAAATTTCATGCCATCTTGAACACACAAGTTAATAATATGACAAGCACATCTTTGGTGAAAAAGTGTTTCGCCATGTTGTGGTCTCAATGTTGTTTTGGAAAGGTTAATAGCAGCAATATTAGCAGATGCATTATCAAATGCGATGCTCAAAACCTTTTCTTTAATGCCATAAAAATCAAAAACTTCTATGATGACATCATGAATGGCCTTGGCATCATGCGGAAAAGGCATTGGTCGAAAAGCAATTAACCTTTTTTGAAAAGACCAATCTTTATGCACGTAATGTGCAGTTACATAGATATAACTAGTTTTAGTACGACCTTCCCACAAATCAGATGTGCATGCAACAGATGCAGTGAATGAACTAAATTCAGTTACTAACTTTTTCCTCATTGAATGAAAAACTTTCATGATGTCAGCTCTTATGGTAGTTCTTGAAACACGCCTATATTGTGGATTATAAGCATTTGGATGTACTCCTTAAAGGCTGGATCATCAACAAGACTAATTGGTTGTTGAGCACTAGCCAAATATCTAGCATGCCATTCTCTAGCTCTTTGTTGGTCATATGACCAATTGGTAACACTACCATCAAGGCTAAATTGAAGTGTTTGTTGACGATAATCAACACCACCTACACCATGCTTAGCTTTGTATTTTTTGCGATGCCTCTCTAAGTGACCAGTGCTAGAAAAGGATTTACTTGTGTAGTTTTGTTTGCATACTTTGCAAATTGCGCGCTTTTCTGTTACACCATTCTCGTTTGTACGTGTTACGAGATCAAAGTAACTCCAAACTGGTGAAGTTCGTTGAACTTTCCTTTTGCCCTTACAAGTGACGTCAAAGAAGCCATCAACTTGAGATAGTAAGTCAACTCCAATTTCTTCCAGTGGTTCATTAAATTGTTCTTCTTCATTAATCACCAAATGTGAAATGTTGGCTCTCCCTCTATGCGATGATGCCATAGCTTCAATAAAAAATAACAAGAAATTAACGTAACATAAAAATTAAATAAAATAATTACACAATAAAATTAACTATAACAATACAAAATTAATGAACAACAAATGAAATAAATTATACCTTCAAGTTTTTTTTCCTTTCCGAAGAACTCTAAGTAATCTAAAAAACAAGACAATACATAAGATCTTAGAAGTTTGTTGAATGTAGAGATACAACAATAGGCCGGGGCACGTGGGCCGGCCCGAGCCCGTCCTGATACAGTGATGGGCCGGGCCGTGCCGTTCACGGCCCAGCACGGCCCATAAATACTTGTGGGCTAGGCCGGGCCTATATATGTTGGCCCATGGGCCGGCCCGGCATGGCCCATGGAAAATCATGGGTCGAGCTGGGCTGGGCTGGGCCTGGGCCGAGCTGGGATGGGCTGGGCCTCGGCCGGCCCGGCCCGTCTAGGCCCACAATGGGCCGGCCCATCTCGGCCCGTCTAGGCCCACAATGGGCTGGCCCATCCCACCAGCCCAGGTTGGGCCGACCCATCTAGGCCCACAATGGGCCGGCCCATCCTGGCCCACAATGGGCCAGCCCACCGGCCCAAGTTGGGCTGGCCCATCTAGGCCCATACAAGGCCACAATGGGCCTATTGTAGGCCAATTTCATATATATATATATATATATATATATATTTAGATATATTTTTTCATGTTCATTCACGGGTGAACATGGCTGAGTATGGCCTTCCCCAGTAAGTCATGTAATGCTCATTGTAAGTCATGTATTGTCACATCAAAAGACTATACATTTAATATATATATTATTTAATACATATAAGAATTAAATATTATATAATATATATACATGTCATATTCACCCGTGAATGAATAATTGAATATGCCATTAGATTTCCCCAATGCAATCACATCACAATACGTCTGCCAAGTTCATTTTCTTCTCTTTTCATTTCTTTTTATTTTTTTCCTTGTAGGCATGCTTTGCTTTTGAGAAGTAAAGTTGAGAATCAGATGCTGAATCTGTAGGTTATGTATTATCACATCAAAATACTATACATTTAATATATATATTATTTAATACATGTAAGAATTAAATATTATATAATATATATACATGCCATATTCACCCGTGAGTGAACATAGCATTAGATCCCCCATGCACATCACATTGCAATAGGCCTGACAAGCTCTTTTTCTTTTCTTTGCATTTTTAAAATTTTTTTCTTGTAGGTATTGTTAGTATGTGTGGAGCTTAATTATTACCCTGACGCAGATTACCCCTACGTAGAGGTTGTACGTGGATCAAGCTTAATTTTATATGCAAGTGTATTTTACATAGGGGCAGTTTAGGTTTTTTAGATAAGGCATGCTTTGCTTTGGAGAAGCAAAGCTAAGAATCAGATATTGAGTCTATAGGTCATGTATTATCACATCAAAATACTATACATTTAATATATATATATTATTTAATACATATAAGAATTAAATATTATATAATTTATGCATGCCATATTCACCCGTGAGTGAACATGGCATTAGATTCCCCTATGCAATTATAAAAGGGCAGGCCTAACATAGAGGCTCAGAAGGAAGGCCTGCAATTTGCAAAGCTGAGACGTTAAGTCTTTAGCGAATTGTCTAATCAAGTTACACTTGAAAGAAAAAAAATAAAAAAAAAAAGATTTAAAAAATAAAAAAATAAAAAAATAAACTTTTTTTACCTATAAATAAATGTAGAACATTCACAGAGATACTCATTCAACAAACTTCTAAGATCTTATGTATTGTCTTGTTTTTTAGATTACTTAGAGTTCTTCAGAAAGGAAAAAAAACTTGAAGGTATAATTTATTTCATTTGTTGTTCATTAATTTTGTATTGTTATAAGTTAATTTTATTGTGTAATTATTTTATTTAATTTTTATGTTACGTTAATTTATTGTTATTTTTTATTGAAGCTATGGCATCATCACCTAGAGGGAGAAACAACATTTCACAGTTGGTGATCAACGAAGAAGAACAATTTAATGATCCACTGGAAGAAATTGGAGTTGACTTGCTATCTCAAGTTGATGGCTCCTCTGAAGTCACTCGTAAGGGCAAAAGGAAAATTCAACTAACTTCACCAGTTTGGAATTACTTTGATCTCGTAACACGTACAAACGAGCATGGTGCAACAGAAGAGCGCGTAATTTGCAAAGTATGCAAACAAGACTACACAGGTAAATCCTCTTCTGGCACTGGTCACTTAGAGAGGCATCGCAAAAAAAGTGAAGCTAAGCATGGTGTAGGTGGTGTTGATTATCGTCAACAAACACTTCAATTTAGCCCTGATGGTAGTGTTATAAATTGGTCATATGACCAACAAAGAGCAAGAGAATGGCATGCTAGATATTTGGCTAGTGCTCAACAACCAATTAGTCTTGCTGATGATCCAGCCTTTGAGGAGTACATTCAAAATGCCTATAATCCACAATATAGGCGTGTTTCAAGAACTACCACAAGAGCTGACACCATGAAAGTTTTTTATTCAATGAGGGAAAAGTTAGTAACTGAATTTAATTCATTCACTGCATCTGTTGCATGCACATCTGATTTGTGGGAAGGTCGTACCAAAACTAGTTATATCTATGTAACTGCACATTATGTGGATAAAGATTGGTCTTTTCAAAAAAGATTAATTGCTTTTCGACCAATGCCTTATCCGCATGATGCCAAGGCCATTCATGATGTCATCATGGAAGTTTTTGATTTTTATGGCATTAAAGAAAAGGTTTTGAGCATCACATTTGATAATGCATCTGCTAATACTGCTGCTATTAACCTTTTCAAAACAACATTGAGACCACAACATGGCGAAACACTTTTTCACCAAAGATGTGCTTGTCATATTATTAACTTGTGTGTTCAAGATGGCATGAAATTTTTTCAAGGTTATTTGGAAAATATTCGAACGGCCTTAGGTTACATAGCAAGTTCTGGCTCTCGAATTGAAGAGTTTGCTAAGCTTTGCAAAAGAGCAAGCATGAAACCCAGAAAACTTCCAACTGACATAGGAAACCGGTGGAATTCAACATATTTGATGCTGAATGCATGCCTACCATACAAAGAGGTCACAACCGCGTATTACAACTTGAAGAATCCAACTGAGCTGCTTTAAGAATTCGATTGACAAATTGCTTCATGCTTTTACAATTTCTTAAAGGTTTTTTATAAAGCTACTCTCCAACTCTCAGGTGTGTACTATCCCACCTCTCCTCATGCATTACATAAGTTGTACGACATTGCTGCAACCTTCGATATGCATAGAGATTTTGACATGTTTAAGGAATTTGTTGAGTTCATGGAACAAAAATTCAAAAAATATTGGGAGCGTGTTCTACCGTTGTATTGCATAGCTACTGTATTGGATCCGAGAGTTAAATTAGCTGGTGTTGAATATTTGCTTAAGGGTATAGGGGAAAAATTAAGGGTGCATTTTGACATCATAACTATTCAAAATATGCAAGCAAAAGTTAACAACATATTTACTGCATATAATGAAAAATATGGAGGAGGCCAAATAATATCCCCTACACCTTTAGCAAATACTACTTCTGTACCACATGATTCTTCATGGGCAAGTATGATTAGCTACACCGGATTTAGTTTCGGTGCATCGTCTACATCTTCAACACGCAGTGAATTGGAAAACTATCTGGAAACAAATTTTGCGGCATTCATTTTCAACGAGCAAGGTGGTGGTCATGATTTCAATAAGTTTGATCTTTTGTAATTTTGGAGATCACAGTCAAGAACTTTTCCTGTGCTCTCTAAAATGGCTTGTGATATACTAAGCATACCAGTGTCTACAGTTGCAAGTGAACAAGTATTTAGTTGCAGTGGTAGAGTACTTGATGAACGGCGTGCACGTATGAGTGACAATATTCTGGAAGCAGTAATGTGCGTCAAAGATTGGGAGGATGCTCATAGAAGAAGCCAAGAAGTTCAAGATGATTGGGTTGATGACTTTGAAAATTTGGACATTTCTGATACTCCCACTGGGAGTTATACGTTGTAATTAATTATGAATAATATTTTTTTATGTTTTTTTTTTGTTTTTAGTAATTTTGTAAACATCTAATGTATAATTATCCCGATTATACTCTTTTTTCCTTACCAAGGTTTTGTCCCACTGGGTTTTCCTTGGAAAGGTTTTTAATGAGGCAATCGTAAATAAAATATCCTTTTTTATATTTCCCTTAACTCTTCAAACTTTTATATTTATTAACTTGTTTAAAAATTAAAAAATTAAAAAATTAAAAATTACATGTTTAGATGGGCTGGCCCATTTAAACCCATGATAGGCCGGCCCATTTAAGGCCCACGGCACGGCCCGACACGACCCATAGCATGGCCCGGCACGACCCATATAAAATTAGCCCGCGGGCCGGGCCGGGCCAAGTTATTTTTAATATGGGCCGGCCCAGCCCGCGGGCCGTGTGGGCCTGAGGAGAACGAGCCGGGCCGGGCCGGGTCAGGCCGTTCTTGCAACACTAGTTCAATGAGTATCTTTGTGAATGCTCTACGTTTATTTATAGGTAAAAAATTGATTTTTTATTTTTTTTTAATTTTTTTCTTTCAAGTGTGCTTTGATTAGACAATTCGCTGAAGACTTAACGTCTCAGCTTTGTACATTACAAGCCTTCCTTCTGAGCCTCTATGTTAGGCCTGCCCCTTTATAGTTGTATAGGGGAATCTAATGCCATGTTCGCTCACGGGTGAATATGGCATGCATAAATTATATAATATTTAATTTTTATATGTATTAAATAATATATATATTAAATGTATAGTATCTTCATGTGACAATACATGACCTATAGACTCAGTATCCGATTCTTAGCTTTGCTTCTCAAAAGCAAAGCATGCCTTATGTAAAAAACCCAAACTACCCTTATGTAAAATAAACTTGCATATAAAATTTTTGCCCAGGGGGTGGCCCCTGGGAGGGGGGTTTACCACCCCCTTCCAACCCCCACGTCGACCTTACTGCGAAAGGTCGATCCACATACAACCTCTGCATAGGGGGCAATCTACGTCAGGGTAATAATTAAGCTCCACACATATTAACAATGCCTACAAGAAAAAAAATTTAAAAAAATGCAAAGAAAAGAAAAAGAGCTTGCCAGGCCTATTGCAATGTGATGTGCATGGGGGAATCTAATGCTATGTTCCCTCACGGGTGAATATAGTATGTATATATATTTATAATATTTAATTTTTACATGTATCAAATAATATATATATATTAAATGTCTAGTATTTTGATATGATAATACATGACCTACAGATTCAGTATTTGATTCTCAATTTTACTTCTTAAAATCAAAGCATGCCTACAAGGAAAAAAATAAAAAAAAAATAAAAAGAAATGAAAAGAAAAGAAAAAGAACTTGCCATGTCTATTGTGATGTAATTGTATTGGAGAAATCTAATGCCATATTCACTCACGGGTGAATATGGCATGTATATATATTATATAATATTTAATTCTTATATGTATTAAATAATATATATATTAAATGTATAGTATTTTGATGTGATAATACATGACTTTCAATGGGCCTTACATGACTTACTGAAGAAGGTCATACTCAACCATGTTCACCCGTGAATGAACATGGAAAAATATATCTAAATAAATATATATATATATGTATGAAATTGGGCCACAATTGGCTGGCCCATTGTGGGCTTGTATGGGCCTAGATGGGCCGGCCCATTATAGGCCGGGATGGGCCAGCCCATTGTGGGCCTACTGGCCCGGCCTAGGCCCAGCCCAGCTCGGCCCATGATTTTCCATGGGCCGTGTCGGGCTGGCCTATGGGCCAACATATATTGGTCCAACCTAGTCCACTAGTATTTATGGGCTGTGCCAGGCTATGAACATTGCCAGGTCATGCCGGCCCAACCCATCATTATAGAAGGACGGGCTCGGGCCAGCCCACGGGCCTCGGCCCATTGTTGCATCTCTAATTGATATTGGTATACAAGGGCTATCAAAAAAGGAATTTTATATAAGTAGTTATCTTTGATATAGTTAGAGTAGATAAATGATTTTATGAAATAGTTCAATATAAATGATTTTGTAAATATTTTATTATATAATGTAAATATCTTATTTTGCAACTAGGGCCTTGTATTAATGGATAATACATGAGACTAGTCATCCCATGGGGAAAATTTTTTGGGTATTTTTTATTGTCGATGACCAATTTTCTACGACAATTTTTAGAAAAAACCATTGTGGAAACAAGTCCTTACACGATGGTCTTTAGAAAAACCATCGTGTAAGAGTAAATTGCACGATGGTTTCCTTAAAGAACCATTGTGTAATTGTGACATTCCATGATAGTTTTCTTGGAAAATCGTCATGGTAAATTTGTGCAAAATCTCCCCCACACCAGCTTTAACATGCCTTCAATAAAGGTAAAAAATCATCGTAAAAAGTTCCAAAAGTACTACGACGAACGATTTTACGATGATATTTTAACTGTCGTGAAAGATTTCCATAACGATTTTAAACTGTCATAGAAGCCTCGGTTTTTAGTAGTGGAATAAATCTTCTTCTCTCTCTTTCTCTCTTTAGACACCCACACTACGATGCTTGTAAGAGTTTTTATAGTCTCCCTAAGGCTCTCAATCGTATGTTTCTAATGAATAGATGAGCCCTCTATTTATAGAGAATGGGAGACCCAATCAATTCTAAAAGCTTTCTTTATTTTAATTTTAAATGTCAAATATTTATTAAAATAAAAGAAACACGTTTCTCTTTCCTTACACTAGTTGTGGCACCACACACAGAGAATTTCTTTGTGCTTGTCACACCAATCATTAAACAAGTAGGAAGGAATATTGCTTGTTGCCCAATCTGATTTGTTTCTATATTTGAATTTTTTATTTTGAATTAAATTATATCTATCCAAAATCAGAAATTCTAAATATAGAAACTTGGTGAACAAGCTTTGAATTGCATAAGGAACTTTCCTTGCTTTAGAATGCGCCATACATAATAGATAGGTTCCACTATATGTCTTGCAAATTTAATTATTAATTATTATTAAATAATCTTATTATTTAATAATTATAAATTAATTCATAGTTAATTTATTTTGAGCAATATTTAATTTAAAATTCTACTATTATAAATAAATTAATTAATCCAATAATTCAACTTGCTCAAACAATGTTTACAAGAAAAGCAGGGAGGTACTAGAGCTATAATTTCAAGCAACAATAAAACAAATATATTAATTAAACTTTTTACTTAATATATTACTTTTTTATTAATTCTAATGTTACTCCATTAAAAACTTAAAATTGCACTCTTAAAATAAGAAATATAATTACTCATTTCTTAGAATCATTCATTTGATATAGTCATTGCATATAAATTGATCCTCTATAAATAATTCATAATTAAAGCTAAGAAAAATCTATTATCGTTTCTAATTATTTCTTTTTCCTTGAGTGTCATTAAGTTTCTAATGAATAATAAATTCATGAACTTAATCATAAATTGAGTACCTATATTATTCAAGATCCGAATCAATACTCAAGAGAATTAACTTTTTCAACTGCTTATTTCATTATGCCTTCAAAATACAAGGGATAGATTAGATTCTCAAATTCGTACCAAGTAAATCAAAAGGCATAATTTCATAAATAGGAGTCTGCTAATAAATCAAGATCAAGATCATTTTGTATATGATCATCGATCGATGTGATTAGAACTTGTTGTATTTAACAAAAATTATTAGCTGTTCATATCACGCTATGTCCCAATCCTACATGATCTCATTATGTATGATGTACTCATTTAATTACTCAATACATTAATGGTTCAAATAAGAACGTTCCATTCTTAATAGAAATGACATTCACTAGTAACCTCAATTAAAGATTACATACTTTAATTGTATAATTAAGTATAATAATTTATTATATTATTGATGATTTTAATTATCGTCCTTAAATATCATTTTCTTCTATATAATACATATATGCATTATTTAAGATCATGTAGATAAATATGAAATTTTAATGATATTCATAAAATATTTAAAAAATACAAACACACAAATATGTATGATGTACTCATTTAATTACTCAATACATTAATGGTTCAAATAAGAACGTTCCATTCTTAATAGAAATGACATTTACTAGTAACCTCAATTAAAGATTACATACTTTAATTGTATAATTAAGTATAATAATTTATTATATTATTGACGATTTTAATTATCGTCCTTAAATATCATTTTCTTCTATATAATACATATATGCATTATTTAAGATCATGTAGATAAATATGAAATTTTAATGATATTCACAAAATATTTAAAAAATACAAACACACAAATATAATGAAAAATTTGCTTTATTAAATTATAAATATGTCCTTATAAAACATTTTATGCTTTGAGGGAATATATCATAACAATCTCTCACTTGCTCTAAAGCATATAAGACAAATCTCTTAATCCATAACCCTCTAGATGCTTCTAAAATATTTTGATAGGTAAGGTCTTCGTGAATGGATTTGCAAGGTTGTCTTCTGATGTAATAATCTTCGTCACGTCACCTCTCTTAACTATCTCCCGTATTAGATGGTACCTTTTTTATATCGTGTCTAGGTTCTTTACTATTTACGATTGCACTATTGTTGTTACAATATAGTTTAATTGGCTTATCTATATCTAGAACAACATTCAGATCAGCCAAAAACTTCTAGAGCTAGACTGCTTCCATTGATGCTTTATAAATAGTCACATATTTAATGTCTATTGTCGTGTTAGAACAAACTTTTATTTCACACTCGTCTAGACAACGGCTCTACCACAAAGAATAAAGATGGAACCTGATATTGACCTTTAATTGTCCCAATACAATTGATTTGGAATCTATGTGACTTTTAAGAGATAGATCTCTACTGGGAATACACGAGCATGTACTTTCTCATTCTCCTAAGATGCTTGAGAATGGACTTCACAGCCATCCAATGATCAGATCTTGAATTTGACTAAAACTTACTGACTATCCCTACTACATAGCATATGTCATGCCTCGTATACTACATAGCATACATTAGGCTCCAACTCTTAATGCCTAATTCATTTCTTCTTCCTCCTGAAGAGTCTTTGGACATTGCTCTTTAGAGAGATAGATACCATGCCTAGTAGGCGAATTCCCTCTCTTGGAGTTTTTCATCCTATATCTGACAAGCACCATGTCTATATACATAGCATGAGGAAAATTCCTTATCTTAGAGTTCTACATCCCATACTTGACAAGCACCTTGTCGACTCCCTCCTTTTGGGTATAACCCAAAATTCCTTATCTTAGAGTTCTACATCCCATACTTGACAAGCACCTTGTCGGCTCCCTCCTTTTGGGTAAAACCCTTGGCTAACATCTTAGCGTTGAAAGTCTTCACCTTTCTGTCCACTTCTCTCTCTTTCTTGTTGATCCTTTTACACCTAATGGGTTTTACTCTTTTGAGAGGATCAACAAGCTCCCAGACTGAGTTGGAATACATAGATTCTATCTCGAGTTTCATGGCTACTTTTCTTTGTTAGAATCTTCTATTGTTGACTTGTAAAATGGATCTTGCTCTGTGTCCCATAATGACTAGTTGTGCTTCTCCAGAAAAGTGAGCGGATAATCTAATTTTCCTCAAACTATGACAAAGCACTAGAGGAGTTTGATTGCAAGTAGTGACCTCTTTAGTTTGCCGTTCGACAACTCTTATTTACTCGATGACAATTCTTGTTAGTTGTGAGCCAATCTAATCAGCAAGTAATTCTTTAAGAAACACTTTGCTCCTAGGCTTAAAATCTTTCACATAGTTGTCAAGAAAAGTGGCATTGTTAATACAAATACCTTTTATCTTTAGGACTGTAGAACAAACCTCCTCTTATACCTTAAGGATAACCTACAAAGATGCAAACTTCAAAACGAGGTTCTTCATGTATAGTGCATTTATTTAACAACTCACTATATTAATGATTTAGTTAAAATTGTTCCATTCTTAATAAAAATGGCTGTGCACTAGTAATGCTCAATAAAAGATTCTATACTTTGATTGCATAATTAATTATATGTTACCTAGTCATTTTAATTATTATCCTTAAATATTATCCTCCTGTATATAATACTTATTTACAATATTTAAGGTCATATAGACAATTATAAATTTTTATGATATTCATAACGTATTTAAAAAGACATACACATTAATAAATGAAAAATTCATTTCATTCATTTATAAATATATCCTTTATAGAACATCATATACTTTGGGGGCATATATCCTAACATTACTAAAGTAACAATGATTACCTAATATATGCTCCGATAAGAGCAGATTCATTCTACAATGTATGTTAACTACATGGAGGGCAATGAATTTATAAAGTGTTTTTGTCCGAGCATTCAACTTAGCTACTTCTATCATTGACTTTCACATTAGTGATTTAACAATTTCAACTTTAGTAGGGTTTCAATAATTTTAACCAACTTTGGCTTTGGCTTTGAGGCTAGCAAGATTGGTAGCTATAGGAGTTCTCGATACTTTTACTTCTTGAAGAGGGAAAAGCGAGGTTGTAGCCCAAAATCTTATGAAAGATGCTAATGTAGTTGCACTAACTATCTTGTGGAAGACACAAACGCAAATTGCAGCACCACTATAGCTAAACACAATGACTTGAACTCTAATTGTCACTGGACCTTCTTGATATTCATTAAACTTGATCAGATTGTAAGGATGGAAGGGAAGAAATTGGTTAACTAATGGACCGATTTCTTTCTTTCCTATGATTGTTGAAATCAAAGTTCTCGATTGAGCTTCAACAAAGAGAGCTCCTTCATGTTGCACTTGATGGAAGAATTGCCTATTATCCTTCCTACCAAAGGGTAGAAACGACTTAGTGCTTATGAGAATGATTTCTTAAGGCTCTTGATATTGCGACATAATTACTATTAACATCAGAAGCTGGAAGACAAATAGGACGATGGGAACATATTTTGGAGGAACAAATTGATCAAACATGGAACTTTAAAGTCTTTGAGATGATCAGAGTTTAGAGAGGACGGCTTAAAATGCTTCTTTACAACAATCTAAACCTTCATGTCCATTATCATTATAAATGGGATAAGGATATGCTATTTAGAAAATGTTGTTTATGGTTGATATTTTTCTTTCACAATTAATTATAGATAGATCATGGAGGATATTTAAACAATTTATTTTGTTATCTCTACTTATCTTAATATTATATAAGTCTCCATAGGCAAAACCCTTCTTTTTTTGATACATGGTAATCTATTTCATTCTAATTTTGTTCCTTTTTTTCACTTCTTTGCGTCTTCTTCTTCTCAATTTCTCCTCTTTTCATTCCTTTTCTTGGGTCTTCTTCTTCTTCTTCAAGATGCCTACTCACTCGATGAAGTTGCCTAACTGGAAGTGCAATGCGGCATCCTTAGCAAAAGCGGTGGAGACAAAGAGAACAGTGCCGTCCTCGGTCGACAAAGGAACATCGCTATTTGTAGCTGCTAAGGATGATAAGGACGAATCTTGGGCTTCCATTAGCAGATCAACCAAAACTAATTGGAACTAGAAAGGCAAATATGAATCAACAAAAACTGAGAAGATAAGATTCATATTAATAGAAAACCCTAAAACTAGTGAAGTAGAGGGAAAATAAGCAAAAGGAAATCTGAATTTGAATATGCAATTTTGGTTTAGATTAAAAGCAAACCCTAGAGTCGGGAAAGGAAAAGAGTTTTTGGGATGTTCATTTTTTTCCTATTGCTGAGATGTGTTTGATTTCTAGAGGAAAATGAAAAACCCTATTATGCCAAATTTGGAGGAAGTGACTCATTTCACACATACAAATTTGACTTTAACTTACACAACCTTTGTCAAAGTAAGATTTTGGTTTTGCTTTGCCAACAGAAAAATATTGGATAAAAATATGAATAAGCATCCAATTCGTGTTTAATAAGTGTTGGTTGTTTTGAATATATTTGCATGAGCCAAGGTTTACATAATATGTTTTTTTTTTAAATATGCAAATTTCTAAAATCATGTATTTCAAAATAGGATATTTGTATCGTTCAAAAATAATCATCAACATTTTTAAATGTTAGTTTGGATTCAATTTTCCTATATAAAGTCCAAATTCTTCATAATAATATCATTAGCTGAAAAAAAGCCATAAATATGTTTCTCATTCCACATATATAACACTAGTCTCCCTTACTTCTTTTTAATAAGCTTGTAACAAAATTTGAATCTTTTAAAAAAAAAATCATCATTTTAATTAATTAACTAATTGGTCTCTATTAACCAAAAACCATTAGAGATAAATAAAAAAGCACACACAAAAAATACTTTAAAAAGAAAACAAGAAAGAAAACAACCTAATCAAAAGCTTAAACTAATACCCCACCATTATAGCTAACGAAAAGAAGCCTCCTTCTCTCTTTAGTGTTAGGATCATGTCCTAAGGAATAAATACTTTAGTTGTATTTATGATATTTTTGGTAAAATAAATAATAATGCGAATATTATGTGTATTAATAATGGTCCTCATATTACTATCATATTAATGATTGTATACTAGCAAACATGTGATCCATGACTATTAGAATAAAATCTTAAAATTAGGCATATATGGAATTTATATGCAGAAAAGATTCAAGTCGGAGATTAATAGTCTAGTTTATATAGTCTGCAATCTATGTATGAGTTGGGCACTTTATATGTGCTAAGACTATAATGAGGATCCATGTCCAATTGGAGAGGTAGCTTATCTCAGTCATTGGAGTAGATTGGCTCCATGGTAGACACATTGGTGTGGTAGACCTAACGGTGGTCTCACACTAACTAGACCTAAAGTTGTATTGATCTAATAATAATTATATTTGACTTAAATCAATTCTCTTTGATAGTTATTTATGTGTTATCTTAACCCTAAAGTGGAGTCATGATTCCATGTATGTAGCTTGTATCTTTCGATATGCTAAATGCAAGATTTTTGATGATTGAAGGCTCTATTGTCGATATCTTAGAGATGCAACCTATATTCAATGAGAGCATAATCCATAGACATGGAATCTGTAGCTCTCTAACAAAGAATCAATGTTATCCTTTCAAAGGCATTATTCAGATATTGGAAAATATAGCGAGGCTTTGATCATCTTGATACATATGGTAACCTGATGATATTCCTTTTTTATATGTTGTAAAAGGAATGAATTTTTTGATAGTGAAATAATGAAACTTTGAGATAAAATAATCGAAAGATAAAACGAAACTAAGTCCTTCATCTAGTTATAGATAACCTATGGGGATGCATATAATATGAGAGGTCATGAACAAGACTTATATTTCAGGAGCCTTGTAATACTATATATTATTGGGAGTGCAGCTTCAGGTCTATAGTGGAGAGACATTGAAGTTAATAATTAAATGGACAATTAATCAGGGATTAATTATTTGCTATAATTAGATCTTGATAATATATGTCTATTGGGTCCTAATGCTAGCTTATGAATTCCTTTATGACAGATTGGGCAAGTTTGGATTACCATGAGTAAAACAAAAGTTTACGCGAGTCGGGCTTGATGGGACGTGCGGGCCTCAGTCCGATTGGACTACTAGTGGGCATAGGCCCACTTGGGAATGGCTCCAACATCTGCTAAATATTAGAGAATTAATAACTTGATTAATTTAGGAAAATAATTATTCAAATTTGTAATTAGGATTTTGCATAATTAATTATTTAAATTTGTATTTGAATTATTAATTTAAATCATATTTGAATTTGAATTATGAATAAAGGATAATTTTTCACAATTATTTAAATTAGATAATTATCTTGGATAATGGAAACCTAATTTAAATTATTTTTTTTGAATTGGACTTATTCTGAATGATACAGATAATCACAAATCTGTGCATTGTGATTGGTTGAAATTTTAGAGATAATTCTTCTAAAGTTGCTGCCACTATAGGGATAAAAGAGAAAATATTTATCTCCTAATCCTAATAGACTTCTGACTCTTCCTACTACTTCTATAAATAGAGGCGTTTGGTCTTCATTTATTATAAGATTGCTTAAGTGCAAATTCGAGAGAAGAGCTTAGATTATTTATCTTTAGTAATCCTAATTCTTAAGCACTTTAGTAGGTAGAAGGAGTGTAGCTGTGGTGAAGATTTGCTGAGTTATGTCCAAACACATAATGATCTGAAGAAGAGAATAACTATTGAAGATCTAGCAATAGAGATTCATTCTTGAAGCATGAATCTATAATATGGCATGGGTGTGAATTGAATGGGTCTGCATAAAGCATATCCGTGAGCTTCTATAATACAATATAGTGATATGTATAAGATTATATTTATTATAATAATTTAATATATGATATATTATATATTAAGGATAATAATGAATAATTATTTGAATAAAATTATTTTGTTGTTATTATCTAAATAATTTTTTAATAATCTTTTCAATTGTATAAGGATTATAGGTAAAAAATTATTTGGAGTTTAGAAAATTTAAATTTTGATCCATTGTGATTCAAAGGGAAATAAGGGATAAGTAAAATCTTATGTTTGAATGGGATTCTAATAGTTAGAATTGAATTTTTGTAATTCAATTCGGGAAGCTAGGTTTTATTTGGATAAGATCTAAATTTAGAATTTAGATCTAGGGTAATTTTCAAATCCTTAACCCTAAGAGAAATCATAAATGTATAAATGTTATCTATTTTGATTTCAGGTGACTTAAATAAATGGATAAATGAATTAATTTCAGTGGGTGATTAAATAAAATTTTTAAATTTTCGCTACGTCACCAAATTGATTTTTCCAACATCTAGCCTCTCCATATCGAAATATTTTAACTACATTAGCATCTAATAGTAGATCTTGTTATGAAGTGCTGAGCCTAATTTGCACCCAAAAAATTTACCCCACATAATGGATAATGGGGATCAACCTTCTTTGGCCAAGAAAGAGTTCAGTAAAAGCTAGAAGTGAGTATTAGGCCTTCTTTGGCTGAGAGCATGCACTGGGGCGCCAAGTCAAGTACAATGACCAGAAAAAAAATCTTAAAATCAAATATTGTAATTTACATCTTTAGGTCAAGGATTTTCCTAGAAAAAAATCATGTACAATTTTTGTGATTAAAGGATTTATGAAATGAATATATAAATCCCAAGATTCTATAGTAAATATTAAAGTTAATTATTTAACTTTATGTGATCGATTAATTCATTGATAATTTTCACAACAATTTAAGACGGAGGACATTTCAAATCATAAATCAATTGAGAATTCGATATGTAAGAATTTCAAGTACAAGTGTGCTAAGAAAGACTCTAACTCATAGCAAGTTCTTAAGTGCCTCTTAGCTAGAACCAGTGTCACAATAGTAGAATTTTTGGTAAAAGTCCTATCCAAGTTCGTGTTAGACATGCGTGTCATAAGGAGTAAAAATGTATTATATTTTTAGAGATATTTTTATCAATAAAGAATGTATTTATTATTCATATACCAAATTATTGTCCTCTTTATGTTCATATTCGTTTAATGTATGATAAGCAAACAAAAGCCTGAGAACGGCGGTCTAAACCTTTAGAATCATGCATATTATAGACAGATTATGCGAAGACATAATTCTAAAGGTGATAGTCTAAATCATAAGATCTGCAATCGAGAGAATAAAGTTGGACACTTGTAAAGATTGTTATGCTATCTATATCCCTTATCTAATAATGATTGACCATAGGTCTAACCTCTATAAATAGGGAGTGAGCTTTCTAAATTATTTAAATCATTTAAGAAATTAAAAGTGAGTACTCTAGTATGGGAATTTGAAAACTCCCGGAGAACTATTGTTTACAAATCACAAACATTAGTTCTAGGTTTTTTCATTTGGTTGGAAGGAGAATCACCGGGGAAGAGCTGTGTAAGGTGTGCCCACACACATACCGATCGTAGATAGAGAATAGCAAAGAAGACCAGTTGGTTGATGCTCTTCTAGAACATTCTTCTCTTTATAGATTGCAAGAGCTCTTCGAGATTCAAAGATTAGAAAGATCTGGTTAATTTATGCATATAGCATGTCAAACTTGTGTTTTGGAAGTACTCTGATATTAAAAATTTTTAAATTTCTGTTACGTACTATTTTTCCAATAATTGGTATCAGAGCCAGGTTTTTACATAAATTTTTGAGTTTGTGATCATGCTATATGTATAAATTATGTGATCTTAATATCTCTTATATTTGAATTTAATTTTTTAGAGAGTTGGCACTCTAGGGTTTCTATATATTTGTGTTGTCATGAGATTATATGGTGAATGCTTATTAATTAATTATGGTTGATTAAATTATTATTTATTAATTAATTTGTACTGGTTATGGTTCCTTAGAGGTTAGAATATATATCTAGGTTTTTCTTAGTAATTAGATGGCGGTCTATCATCATCGTCTAAGAATTATTATTTAATTTTAAATTTGTAAGAATTTTATAATTAAATAATCATTCAGAGTAAAGACGGATCTAGCAGACAAATCTAAAGATGAATCTATAAGATGGATGATAACGTTCCACAAGGTATTTCTTAAGTCTCTAAATTTTTATGTTTTAAATTATTGAAAGTAAGATTGAATGTAACGGCCCTCCTTACATGGCCGTTACTTAACTTCATAAGCTTAATACTTAAACATATTTTAATATGAGGCCCTTAAATTTGTGAAATAATTTTTTAAAAAACAAACATAATAGTATTAATTTCTCAAACATGTTCAAAACGTGGTAATAATTATTTCTTTTAAACATAACCTATAGCCTCTAAAGACTTAATTCATTACGTCATATATTTACTTCTTAAATTATAATCGTAATAATTCTTTAAAACTTATCCTTTAAACATAGAGATAATTATTTAAAAACTATTACTTTTAACACATATTTTTATTTAAATAAATCTATTTCGAAAACAAATCAAAATTAAATATCGTATAAAATCTTATTTGAAATGCTCTTTAATGCTTTTTCAGATTATTTATATATTTTACTTGTAATTTATTATCTTAAAACTAACAAAATAATTTTCTTAAAACTTAGTCTTTTTAAAACTAAATATAACAATAATTTCTTATAATTTATTTATTTAAATCTAACATATTAGTTTTCTTAAAGTATAACCATTTAGACTTTCATAATAACATATTCATAAAACAAATTCATTAAAAACCTTACTTATTCTAACATAAAACTCATAACTCATTTTTATTCTAAATGATCTTATAATTTTCTTACTTAAAAATTCATTCGTATATGTTGCATTTTCTAATACAACATTTTTAAATCTTAACATTCTATAGACCAAGATTGTATAACTATAACCCTAGTTTCCAGAAAACTTGCATACATAATCTTATTTACTTTTTAATACATACTTAATTTCGTAAAATAAAAACATACATAATTTCATAGACTTATGAATGCGAAAATGTTACATTTGCATGAGCGGTGTCTATTCTCATCTCCATCATTCATCTACCGCTCACCATTACCCAGTCAAGTGATGCTGATGGGTTCCTTACCTATAGCATGAACACATTTAAATGAGCTTTTTTCTCAGCAAAGAGGAAGTTCAACTCGCAAAACAAATTTGAAGATGATTTGATAAATCAATACATGATCATTTTATGCTTGCTTATTGATTTGTTTTATGCTCAGTTAGTCAAACTTTATTTTAACTTACTATTTGGGCCCATGTGATCGTACCAGTTGCTCACGCTATCAACAGGATATCAGGGTTTGCAATGTCACAACAACACTGTGACCATCTATAATTTATTTCTTTAACATGGAGCCTCCCCGTGGGTTGAGAGGTTGGTACAACACTCTTAACTTATCTTGCTTTGTTTCACTTGTATTATTATGTGTATGCAGTATCATATGTTACTACATGGCACTACATATCAATACTAAAAACATGCTTAATTGAAAGCAAGTAAATAGTATGTTTTAATACAGCACACATCGTTCATAACTTCAGAAGATGCTAACTCATGATATCTTAGATACATATATATGTCATAATTATAGCAGGGCATATCATTGAACATTCATTTCATATTTTTAGAAATCATAGAAAAACTATTTAATTTAAAAACTTGTTTACACTGTAAGCAAGATTCCTACTTATCTGTTTCAATAAAGTAGGCTTCCCTATAGATTCTGAATTTCTTCTTTTCTAATGGAAACAAATCTATACAAAACACCCATTTGGAGTGTGTAAGAATACTTCATTTTATGCTATTTAGATTCTAGCATAACCACAGGAATTCGATCACTCTATTAGATAGTAATTTCTTTTATCAATTGATCATGGATTTCACCATCTCTATCACAAGGATTATTTTTGCTAAATCCTCATAATATTTAAACTTTTCCTTAATTGTCATTTATTCATATCCAAGTTGATAATTAATTAATTATCTATCGTTGTTAAATCTGTAAGACTTTAATCCATTTAGACATTTTCTAAATTCATGATTCTTACCTTAAGTCCTAATTGGGCTTATTTTAAATTTATTTAATGGGCTCGTAATTGTTTTTAAGCCCATAAGCCCAAAAATTACATCATAATGTCATATACATTCTTCCGATAGATTGTGTTCCACGTGGCATTTTAGACTGAAACGGGTGTTGGACCCGTGTCTAACATCATGGCATCAAAGCTCTATCGTATCGGGTTTTTATGCTTGCTGAAATAATGTTCAAATGAGAACTATTAAGTTTATCTTTGAAATTCTTATCCGTTTAGTTTGAAAATTTAAATAAAATTGGCTTTATAAAATAATGCCTAAAATTGTTAATCCACTAAATCAAATTTTAAAGCCACGCGATCTTTGTTTTTAAAAATTGATACTGGAAGATTAGTTTGGAAACTTTACGTGAAATCATATAGTAAATGTAGTTTTTCTTTTAAAGTTTTTCCTCCATAAAAGTCACTTGTTTTTAAATGTGTGCTTCAACAATTTCTTGTTTCTTTCTTTTTTTAAGTCCCAGTTAACATTTTTCTTTGGCAAAATTGCTTCTGGTTAAAACTTTGAAATTTTTACCCAAAGTTTTGACTGTTTTTATATGTCCAATTTAAAGTCCAATTTAAAAGCTGTATTTCACAAAACTCTCTTTACAAAAGTTCTTCATTTTGTTGCAAACTAAAACTTTCATGTTCTGCAAAAATTACAATTTGGCCTCGAAACAAACCGAAACTTTAAATAGTTTTCTACACAAAATCGTAGTTTTTTTTTAGGACTATTTTGGAAAACTGCCTATAGCTATATTTTAGAGGCAGATTTTAGAGAAATTTTTTTTTACAAAAGTTGTTTGTCTTGTCGAAATCTAAAACTTTTGTGTTTGGTGAAACATAAAATTCGAAACCAAAATGGCCCAAAAATTTAGCAGATTTTTTTTTTTTTGCAAACTGCATTTAGGCAGTTTTTGGGGCTGCCTTTAGGCAGTTTTTGGACAATTTTTTGGGCAGTCCAATAAAACTGCTCGAAAAGCCTATTTAGAGTCAAAACTGTGTTTTTTTGCAATCACGAGTTTTTGTTCAAATCGTCAAAAACCAAAAGTCTTGTGTTCATTAAAGTTTTAAAAATCAATTCTAAAGCATCCGTTTATGCATTCAAAGTTTGTAGAAAACTTTTTCACAAACTAAAACTTGCAAAAACATAATTCTAACATGCAAATACTAACTTTTTATATGGCATACAAGCATAAACTTAACTAATTAATACATAAATAATTATTACAACATATTTCCTCACCCAATCATTAAATCTTCATAAAGTTATAAACTTTAACCTTAAGAAGTTTAAGGGAAAGTTTATATTAACTTACCCTTCATGAAAATTCTTGGGTGGGTGGTCTTAAGACTTCTATCACCACTCTTTTTCCTTTTCTTGCATCACGCTAAAAAAAAACTCAATCATGTAAAAATCTAGCTTGTTTTGGTCATCACATAATGCTATCTAAGCAACATATTTTCTTTCCTTTGCTAAGGAAGATGGAGAGCAAGAAAAGGTATAGATATTACCTTGGACAATACTTTACACTACCTTGTTTTTCTTATACTTCTTCTATGTTGACTCTTAATTTTGTGATTTGAAAGTGGTGGAAATAGTTTGGAATTTGGCTTGTTTTGGATTTAGGCTTTAGGAGGAAGTTTGGAAACACAAAACTTCCTTTCTTGAAGGCCTTGGAACACATGGCATAGTAAAGAAAATGGTGAGGGAAATGCTTGGTTAGTCGGTGGAGGTGGAGAAAAGAAAAGAAAATAGAATGGATAGAACTTTTAATTCTCGAGGATTTGATATTCAGTGGAGAGACTTGGAAACAAGTGGAGGAAAAAAAACTTTCTTTCTTTGATATTCTAAGTTCACTCGGTGGAGAGGAATTTGGAGTAAGTAAGGAAAAAAAATTTTCTTCTCTTGGAGTGCACTTGTATGCATGTTGATGAAGAAGAAAAGTAAGAAACTTTTCTTAGTGTTGCACGGGTAAAGGAAATGAAGTGGGAAAGGATTGAAAAAAAGTATGACAATTGGCTTAGTCACATATTTATATATATTGGCTTAATCTACTTAACCCACTTAATTCATACTTAATTAGTCTTCTAAGTGGCTTTGACAACTTTAAAATATGTTGATCCCTTCTTAATGGTGGCACCATGGGTGAGGTTGAGTGGAGTGCAAGTTTTGCTCTAATAATGACAAAGGAGAATCATCATGGGTGGAGGCTAAATTTAAGGGATTTCTTGTCCTTGGCTTATTCTTGCAAGTTACTCCTTAAGCAGATGATTTTTATATTGTCAAGAATAACTAACTTAGCTGATTGAAAATTTTATTATTTGACAGGTCTTCTCTTATATATGCATTTTTTTAAAATACTGTGACATACTAATCACAGTATGAACCAATAACGATATAAGTTTAATCGCGTATCGACTTTGACTGCATTAAGTCTAGAAATTTACTTTAGACTTAAAAAAAATACAAACATGACTTTGTCAGTATCTAAACTCTATAATGACATAGTTTTTGATAGTGTCACTATCCAAGTTTGCATAGTATTTTCTGTCATTACGGCTACTCATGCAGCTCCATTTTTTACTAAATTGGCAATTAAGGATCTAGTTCGTATTAGAGTATTTCTCAGCACACTGCTAACTTAGTATTGCACTAAAAAATTCTCATAATTAAATATCTTAGGTCCTTTATGGATAAATTTCTTCCACCTTAATAACGGTAGAATTTATCAGTCTCTTTATTAAATTTCAATAGTTAATTAATTTAACTATAGAATATATTATAGAACTTTTGGAACATTCATATGTTAATTCTGTAAATTATTCAATCATACATTTCATACATAATTTTTCTAGGAAAATCCTTGATTAAATATGTAAATTACGTTATTTAATTCTAGGATTTTCTCAGTCATTACATTGAAAAACTACAAAAAAACTATATTTTCTAGAAAACGTGATTTCTGCTTGATCGGTAAGCCGAACCCCTAAGTTTGGTAGGTCGATGGCTGCAAATCGATAGGCCAAACTGTGAGGTTTGGCAGGCCATCTAAGGGGTAGAATTCTAACGGCTATAGTGGCAGGCCATGTTGGAAAAAACACTGTGAGGTGCGCAGTGAGAATTTTAAAAATTTTAACATCAGAGTATTTTTCCAAAACACAAGTTTAACATGCTATATGTATAAATTAAACAGATCTTACTAACCCTTGTGTACCGAAGAACCTCCGCAACTTGTGAAGAGAAGTAACATTCCAGAAGAGCCTCAACCAACTGGTCTTCTTTGCTATTCTCTATCCACAACTGGAGTGAGTGTGGGCTCACACGTATAGCTCTTCCACCGGTGACTCTCCTTCGAACCAATCGAGAGAACCCAAAGCTAGTGTTCGTGATTTGTGAACAAAAGCTCTCAGGGAGTTTTCAGATGCTCACTAGAAGAGTATCACTCTTAATCTCTCAATTGATCTGAGTAATCTCATGAGACTTACTCCCTTTATATAGCGATTGGTCCTGGGGTCAGTCCTTATCATATTAGGTCTCAAAAACTCGAAACAGAATCAAGTTCGAATCAATATCTGATAAGATTCGAGTGAAAACGCGTAATCTTATCTCTCGCTGATCGGTAAGCCGAATAGGCCCCATCGGCAGGCCAAACATGTAGATCGGCAGGCCGAACTGCCACGTAAATATTTCCACGAATCTTTTATTTTCCACCTGAGATACTATAGGATAAAGTCTCAGTTTTGATTCAAATAACCCTATAGAGAAGTTATCTGATCAAAACAAACTTTATCAAGATAATCTCTAAGAAAATAAATCAATTTATAATAATTCTACAAGTTTATCTTGATATAATTTATCCAATTAAATCAACCAATAAACAGACAAGAATTATCCGATCTCAATAATTCAACAAGTTTATCTTAAATTAATTTTATTACAAAATTAATTCAACCAATAAACAGACATGAATTATTTTATTCTTTCAAATTTTAAACAATCTGATAAATCCAACATAAGTCACCAATTATTGAAAAAGCATGCCGTATCGTTACAAGATTTTATGAGCTAGCAATGGGGACCAAAATGGACCTATAAAGTTCAAGCTCACGATAATTATGAAACCCAATATCCTAGATATACATTTCATAATTATCAACTCCAACACTACTCCACTAAAAGCTTGGAGCTGAACTCTCAAACTTTATAGAATTACGAAGCCCGTATAGCTAAGTCTCCATGATATATCAAAGTGTATTGTATCCCCATATGATAATCTATAATCGGCTTAAGGAGAAGTTCTGTCTTACCTTCCCGATTATTTTTATCTTACGTTCCATTATCTCACCATTAGAAAACTTACCATCTAAAGATAGTATACCATTCGGTCACACCTATGTATCCAAATGGTTGAAAGCTCCAGTTTTCCAATTGCAGGATAACGCATATAAGAGGATATCATTACTCCTAAAGAGGAGTTATGGATTCCATATCTATGAATAACAAGTCTACGCCATCAAGAGTCATGCCTCCAACGTACCGGCATGCATACCACTATAGAGATGTGGGTGTTACCCTTTTGGTACATCAAAAGACACAAGTCAAGAGAACAGGCCCACTATTCATCTCAGGATTAAGATACAACACAAATGATTCTCTAAAGTGAATTGATTTGCCAAGACAGAATTATTAATCCAGATCAATTCACTTTGTATCCCGATCCAACACATCGTC
Organism: Artocarpus heterophyllus; assembly: GCA_025403435.1. Taxonomy (NCBI): domain Eukaryota; kingdom Viridiplantae; phylum Streptophyta; class Magnoliopsida; order Rosales; family Moraceae; genus Artocarpus; species Artocarpus heterophyllus. The sequence goes on from CM046331.1 coordinate 8,176,001, forward strand.
ACCTATGACAACGTGCCAATGTTTCTATTTATGGAGTCCAACTCCAATGGTTAAGACAAATCATCTCCCTATAGGGATATAGACAACATCATAATCTTTGCGTGAATAAAGTGCCCAACTTTATTCCCTCGATTACAGATCATATGTTTTAGACCGTCACCTTAAAAATCGTGTCTTCCGCATAATCAGTCCATCATATGCCCAATTCTTAAAGGTTTAGACCGACAGTCTCAGACCACTGTTTGCTTAACATACATTCAACAAATATGAACGTAAAGATGACAAGATTTGGTATATATAAATGAATAAATTCTTTATTGATAAAAAAGTTTCTAAAAACGTATTACATTTTTACTCCTTAGGGCATACATATCTAACAATCTCCCACTTGCACTAAGTGAGTAAATACAACAAATCTTGCATCCCCATAGCTTCCACATGCTTCTCGAAGACTCTCCCTATAAGTGTCTTCGTAAATGAATCAGCTAAATTGTCTTCTGACGCGATCTTGCACACCGTGACATGCCCGCCCTCAATGGAGTCCTTTATCACATGATACTTCTGATCAATATGTTTACTCTTCTTGTAAAATCTTGGTTCCCTAGCATTAGCTACAGCCGCACTGTTATCACAGTATAGTGATACCGCCTTATCCATACCAGGAACAACCTCAAGATCTCCAAGGAACTTGCAGAGCCACACTGCTTCTTTTGAAGCATCACTAGCTGCCACATACTCAGCCTCCATCGTTGAATCCGAAATGCAATCTTGCTTCGCACTTCTCCAACTGATGGCACCATCACCCAGAGTAAACACAAACCCCGAAGTGGATTTCCTAGAATCCAGACAGGATTGAAAATTTGAGTTAGTGTATCCTAGAGGAGTCAAGTCCTCACCCGAATACACAAGCATATACCCTCGAGTCCTTCTCAGGTCCTTGAAAATATGCTTTACCGCAACCCAGTGGTTCAGTCCTGGATCTGCCTAAAATCGACTTATAATCCCGACCGCATAACTTATATCCGGTCATGTGCAAAGCATGGCATACATGAGACTACCCACTGCCGAAGCATAAGGCACCTTCTTCATGTATTCTCTTTCTTCATAAGACTTTGGGGAGTCTTTCTTAGAAAGAGTAATTCTAGACCTAGATAGTTGCCCACCTTTCTTGGAATCCTGCGTTGCAAACCTCCTGAGAATTTTATCTATGTAGCCAGCCTGAGACAAAGCTATCATTTTGTTCTTCCTATCCCAAAAGATCTGGATACCGAGAACAAAATTAGCCTCACCCAAGTCCTTCATGTCAAACTACTTGGTCAACCATAATTTGACCGATGACAACGCCCCAACGTCATTGCCAATTAGCAGAATGTCATCTATATAGAGCAGTAGAAAAACAACATTCTCGTCCTTAATGTGTTTGTAAACACATGGTTCATCCACATTTTGTGGGAACCCATAAGTCTTGATCACCTGATCAAATCTTATGTTCCAAGAAAGAGAAGCCTGCTTAAGTCCATAAATTGACTTTAGCAGCTTACAAACCTTACCCTCTTGACCCGTGACCTTGAACCCGTCTGGTTGTTCCATATAAATGGACTCATCAAGATAGCCATTTAGAAAAGCCGTCTTGACATCCATCTACCAAATCTCATAGTCGATAGTGGTAGCTATGGATAAGAGAATCCGGATGGACTTAAGCATGGCTACAGGCGAAAAGGTTTCCTCATAATCGATTCCTTCCTTTTGCATATAACACTTAGCTACCATTCTAGCCTTAAAGGTTTCGACCTTTCCATCCACTCCTCTTTTCCTCTTGTAGATCCACTTACATCCTATGGGTTTTACCCCTTCGGGAAGATCCACAAGCTCCCAGACCTGATTAGTCTCCATAGACTTCATCTCTATGTTCATGGCCCATGTCCAGAGTTTTGAATCAACATCCTCCATAGCTTCTGCGTAAGTATAAGGATCCCTGTCATGTTTATCCGGTTTAGCTAAGAAGACCTCCCCATTGAACATATACCTTTCAGGTTGACGCCCTATCCTCTCACTACGCTGAAGCCCCTGAGATTGTTGTTCAAGTTTGTTTGGTTTTTCTACACTGATCGAAATGGTTTCATTCGGAACCTTTGGAGTGATCTGATCACTCCTTAACTCCTCAAGTACCACTTTGCTTCGAGGTTTAAAGTTGTCTATGTAACTCTCCTCAAGGAAAGTTGCATTAACAGAAACCATGACTTTATTTTCCTTTGGGTTATAAAAATAACCCCCTTTAGTCCCTTTTGGAAATCCTACAAACACGCAAACTTCCAAACGTGCTTCCAACTTATTCGGATCCTTAAATAGGACATGAGTTGGACATATCCAAATGCGAATATGGTTTAAGGATGTCTTCCTTCTTGTCCACAACTCATGAGGAGTTTTAGGGATCAATTTTGAAGGCACATTGTTCAAAAGATAACATGCAATTTGTAGTGCATATCCCCAAAAGGATAAAGGTAATGATGAATAACTCATCATGGACCTAACCATGTCCGGCAAAGTCCTATTTCTTTTCTCTGCTACACCATTTTGCTGTGAAGTGCCCAGCGCAGTCAAATGGGATAAAATCCTATTCTCTAACAAGTGTCCCAAGAACTCATCAGAAAGGTATTCTGCACCTCGATCGGATCGAAGTGCCATTATGGGTCTACCCAATTGCTTTTCTACTTCAACCCAAAACTCCTTAAACTTGTCAAAAGTTTCGCTTTTGTAGTACATCAGGCACGCATACCCATATCTTGAGTAATCGTCAATAAAAGTAACGAAGTACTCATACCCTCTTCATGCCCGGATGTTCATCGATCCGCAAACATCACTATGCACAAGTTCTAGAACCTCTTCTGCCCTATTGCCTTTAGACCCGTATAGTCTTTTGGTCATTTTACCCTCCAAACAAGATTCACATTGAGGTATAGATTTCACCTTTAAGTGACTTAAAGGTCCATCCCTTACCAACCTTTGAATCCTATTCAGGTTAATGTGACCAAGGCGCAAATGCCAAAGATAAGTCTTATTAGAGTGAGAAGTTTTAAGTCTTTTAGAGTTATTATCATTCATCTCAACATTAAGCAATAAGTCCATCTTAGGTTTAATAAAATATAGATTATTTTGCATCCATCCAGAACAGATAAAAGATTTATTTTTATGAATCATCATTTTTTCATTAAAAGATACCACGTAGCAGCCTTTAAATAAACAAGATACAGAAATTAAATTTCTTTTAAATTTAGGAACATAAAAACAATCTTACAAAAATAAATTCCTATAGTTATCAAAGTAAAGATGGACATCACCCACTGCTTCCGCTGAGACCAAGGATCCATCGCCCATCCGAAGCGTGAAGTCTTCATATAGCAGACTTCTCGTTTCTTTGAACCCCTATAGAGAAACACAAACATGATTAGTTGCACCAGAATCTATGGCCCAAATGTCACTGGATTCCACAACCAAACAAGTTTCTAAATACAGAAGATCACACCTACCTCCTTTGGAAAGGAAGTCCTTGCAATGCTTCTTAATATGCCCGACCTTTCCACAAAAGCAGCACTTAAGCTTCTTTGGGTTCTTCTTCTTCTTCTTCTTGCTCTTGGTGTTAGCAGGAACAAAAGACTTTCCATTTTTGGCCCGTTGCTTCTTTCCATTCCCAAAGTTAGAATTGGAGCCAGAAGCCGCTACCATGTTGGCCTCACCACCCATAGGAGACTCCCTGATCAGCAGTTCAAACTCTTGCAACTGTTTCATCAGTTCTGTCAAGGTCATATCCCATCTATTGCTTAAATTAAATGTAGCTCTAAATGGAATAAATTCCTTAGATAGAGTCTGAAAGACCATAGTCATCTGAGGTTCAGCATCGATGTCGGCTCCATTGGTTTGAGCCTCAGCTAGGTAACCCACGACCAACATCATATGCTCCTTCATAGATGTCCCCGGTCTCTGTCTGCAGTTTAAGAGTTTTCAAAGTGCCCTTTGCCGCTTTGTTATAGCTTAGCCTCCAATCATGTCCTCAAGATTATCCAAGATCTGCTTCGCAGTCTCATAATCTTGATGTTGAGCCTGCAGCACATTATTCATGCAGGACACAACATAGCAGCGGGCCTGATCGTTGGCATCTTTCCAGCGGTCATATGCTTGGAATTGCTCATTAGTGAGTCTCCCGTAGGCTCGAGAGCACAAAGGGTTGTCAGAACATATTTCAGTTTCTCAAAGGACAGGAGGATATCCAGGTTTCGTTTTCAATCATTATAATTCTCACCAATTAACAGGTTTTTGTCAAGTATCGATGACAAAGTATTTTTAGACATTTTTAATCTACAATTAAGAATCATATACCAAACATAAGCAAACATATCATAATAATTTAGTAAGATAACACAATCATGTAAAAACATATAAATGTGTTTATGCGTCAAAACCTTGAAAATATTACAACCTTACAACGATAATTCCCAACTCAGAATTCAACAAGCTTCTAGGGGAGTCATGCCAAATTCAATCAGGAACACGGATCCCCTCCTGATTAATATATGCCATCCAGGACCCGTATGATCCAGCATATATCAATAATCGTTTCTTTGGCCATTAATTTTATTAACAGAGCTCCTAGGGGAGGTTGATAATAAAATTAACGTGAGTGAATAACCATCGTTTCAATATTTTATCCATGGCTTATAATCACCACCTAGGGGTGTGTAACCATAAATCATGCTAAAATACCTTATCCTCTCAGAGATCCAATCTGGTACATGATAGAAATCCCTTCCTAGGGGTCGAGACCACCATGTTCTTCCTATGGACCAAAGATGAAGGCCTTAGGTTCTCTCTTCGAAAACCTTCTCCCACTTAATCTTTTGAAATCAAGGTTTTATTTTTAAAATTATGCATGAACAATTTTAATATGAGCGGCACTTCCTATTCTATATGACATGTTATCAATATACATGGGAAATCATATTATAATACAGACAAGCAAAACAATCAAGCAAAGGTACAAGCAAAATAATAATTACCGTAATATTATGGTTCCACCCTAGAGAATATAAAACTAAGATTACAAGAGAATAATCGAGACATATATCGATTCTTCATCCTTGAATCCTCAAGTTGTATCCTTCTTCATGTAATTCCCATCTTCAAGTCTTCAATCCCTTATGAATCAAATACTTCATATTTCTAGTCATATCCAAATTTAATGTTTCTCATAATTGTCTCAAAAATAAAATTAAAGCTGCATCGCAAAAACTGCACCTTTTTTTGAAAAATTTGCAGCTCTCAGGCGGTAGGCCGATCTGGGTGATCGGCCTACCGGTCATGCTTCATCTGCCTGTTGATCGAAAAGATCGGCCTGCAGACCTATGGAAGTTCGGCCTGCTGGCAAATCTAGCCTATTTCTGCCACACTGACGGCCTGCCGAACCACACGTCCGGCCTGCCGATCTATGACCATCGGCCTGCCAAACTAAAGGTTCGGCATGCCGATCGAGCAGAAATCTCCATTCCAGAAAATACAATTTTAATACAATTCATTAATTTTATTTTCAACAATTCAAAAACATAAAATTAGAGACACAAGAAATACCTGGGTGCGCCATCATCCATCTTCTAGATCCGTCTTTTGCAAATAATTATTTAATTACAAAATTCTTACAAATTTAAAATTAAATAACAATTTTAAGACAGAGATGATAGTCCTCCATCTAATTGCATGAAAAAACCTAGATACACATTCTAACCTCTAAGGAACGATAACCGACATAAATTAATTAAATAATTGAATAACAATTTAATCAACTATAATTAATTAATGAACATTCACCACATAATCCATCACAACATATAATTATATAGAAACCTAGAATGCCAACTCTTTATAAAATTAAATTCAAGCATAGGAGAGATTAAGATCACAAATTTATACATATAGTATGATCACAAACTTGTAAATTTATGTAAAAACCTTGGCTCTGATACCAATTGCTAGAAAAAACAGTGTGAGGTGCACAGCGAAAATTTTATAATTTTAACATCAGAGTATTTTTTCCAAAACACAAGTTTGACATGCTATATGTATAAATTAAACAAATCTTACTAACCTTTGTGTGCCGAAGAACCTCTGCAACCCGTGAAGAGAAGTAATGTTCCAGAAGAGCCTCAACTAACTGGTCTTCTTTGCTATTCTCTATCCACAACCGGAGTGAGTGTGGGCTCACACGTATAGCTCTTCCGCCGGTGACTCTCCTTCCAACCAATCGAGAGAACCCAAAGTTAGTGTTCGTGATTTGTGAACAAAAGCTCTCAGGGAGTTTTCAGATGCTCACCAGAAGAGTATCACTCTTAATCTCTTAATTGATCTAAGTAATCTCATGAGACTTACTCCCTTTATATAGCGATTGGTCCCGGGGTCAGTCCTTATAATATTAGGTCTCAAAAACTCAAAACAGAATCAAGTTTGGATCAATATCTGATAAGATTCGCGTGAAAACACATAATCTTATCTCTCGCTGATCGGCAGGCCGAATTGTCGGGTAAATATTTCCACGAATCTTTTATTTATCACCCGAGATTCTATAGGATAAAGTCTCAATTTTGATTCAAATAACCTAATAGAGAAGTTAACTGATCAAAACAAACTTTATCAAGATAATCTCTACGAAATTAAATCAATTCATAATAATTCTACAAGTTTATTATGATTTAATTTATCCAATTAAATCAACCGATAAATAGACAAGAATTATTCGATCTCAATAATTCAACAAGTTTATCTTAAATTAATTTTATTACAAAATTAATTCAACCAATAAACAAACATGAATTATTTGATTCTTTCAAATTTTAAACCAATCCAATAAATCTGACATAAGTCACTAATTATTGAAAAAGCACGTTGTATCGTTCCAGGATTTTGTGAGCTAGCAAAAGGGACCAAAATAGACCTATAAAGTTCAAGCTCACAATAATTATGAAACCCAATATCCCAGATATACATTTCACAATTATCAACTCCAACACTACTCCACTAAAAGCTTGGAGCTGAACTCTCGAACTTTATAAAATTACGAAGCCCGTATAGCTAAGTCTCTATGACATATCAAAGTGTGTCGTATCCCCATATGATATTCCATAATCGGCTTAAGGACAAGTTCTGTCTTACCTTTTCGATTATTTTTATCTTACGTTCCATTATCTCACTATTAGAAAACTTACCATCTAAAGATAGTATACCATTCGGTCACACCTATGTATCCAAATGGTTGAAAGCTCCAGTTTTCCAATTACAGGATAACGCATATAAGAGGATATCATTACTCCTAAAGAGGAGTTATGGATTCCATATCTATGAATAACAAGTCTACGCCATCAAGAGTCATGCCTCCAACGTACCGGCATGCATACCACTATAGAGATGTGGGTGTCACCCTTTTGGTACATCAAAAGACACAAGTCAAGAGAACAGGCCCACTATTCATCTCAGGATTAAGATACAACACAAATGATTCTCTAAAGTGAATTGATTTGCCAAGACAGAATTATTAATCCAGATCAATTCACTTTGTATCCCGGTCCAACACATCGTCACCTATGATAACGTGCCAATATTTCTATTCACGGAGTCCAACTCTGATGGTCAAGACAAACCATCTCCCTATAGGGATATAGACAACATAACAATCTTTGCATGAATAAAGCACCCAACTTTATTCTCTCGATTGTGGATCATATAATTTAGACCGTCACCTTAAGAATCGTGTCTTTCGCATAATCAATCCATCATATGCCCAATTCTTAAAGGTTTAAACTGACAGTCTTAGACCACTATTTGCTTAACATACATTCAACAAATATGAATGTAAAGAGGACAAAATTTGGTATATATAAATGAATAAATTCTTTATTGATAAAAATGTCTCCAAAAACGTATTATATTTTTACTCCTTATGGCGTACATATCTAACAGGCCGAACTTTCAAGTTTGGCAGGCCGATCTATCATGACCAGCAGGACGAACTGTGAGGTTCGGCAGGCCAAAGGGTCATGACTGGCCAGCCAATTACACAAATAGGTAGGCCGACAGAGAGCTGTGGATTTTCAAAAAAGGTGTGTTTTTTTATGTAGTTTTGATTTCATTTTTGAGACAATTCTGAGAAATATGAAATTATGATATGACCGAAAATATGAAATATTTGATCTATGCGGGATTGAAGACTTAAAGATGGATAATACATGAAGAATGATACAATTTGAGGATTCAAGGATGAAGAATCCGTTATATGTTTCGATTGATCTCTTATAATCTTTAATTTCTTTTCTCTAGGGTAGAAACATAATATTACGACTATTTATTATTATTTTGCTTGTGGCTTTGCATGATTGCTTTGCTTGTCTGCATTATAATATAATTTGCCATGTATGTTGATAACATGTCATATAGAATAGAGAGTGCCGCTTATTAAAATTGTTCATGTATGTTTTTAAAATAAAACCTTGATTTTAAAAGATTGAATGGGAGAAGGTTTTCGAAGAGAGGACCTACGGCCTCCATCATTGGTCCATAGGTAGTACATGGTGGTTCCGACCCTAAGAAGGAACTTCATCATGTACTAGGTTAGATATTCGAGAGGATAAGACATTTTAGCATAATTTATCGTTGTACACCCCTAGGTGGTAATTATAAATCATGGATAAAATATTCAAACGATAGTTATACACTTATTTTAATTTTATTATTAACCTCCCCTAAGAGCTCTGTTAATAAAATTAGTGGCTAAAGAAAACAATTATTAATATATGTTGGATTAGATGGGTCCTGGATGGCATATATTAATTAGTAGGGGATTCATGTTCTTAATTGAATTTGGCAAGTCTCCCTTAGGTAGCTTGTTGAATTTTGAGTTAGGAATTATCGTTGTAAGGTTGTGATTTTTTTTCAAGGTTTTGACACATAAACATAATTGTTTGTTTACTTGATTACGTTATCTTACTAAATTATTATGGTATGTTTGCTTATGTTTGGTATATGATTCTTTATTGTAAATTAAAAATGTCTAAAAACTCTTTATCATTGATATTTGATAAAAACTAATTAACTGAGGAGAATTTTAATGATTAAAAACGGAACCTAAATATCGTCCTGTCCTTTGAGAAACTAAAATTTGTGCTGACAATATTGTGTCCTCCCGAGCCTACAGGAGAGTCCACTAATGAGCAAATCCAAGCGTATGATTAATGGAAAGATGCTAATGATCAAGCCCGCTATTATGTGCAGGCTAGTATGAATAACGTGCTGCAGGCTCAACATGAAGATTATGAGACTGCAAAGCAGATCTTCGATTATCTTGAAGACATGTTTGGAGGCCAGACCCTAACAAAACAGAAACGGGCACTTCGAAAACTCTTAAATTGTAAACAAATACTAGGGACTCTTGTGAAGGAGCATATGATGTTAGTCATGGTTACCTCGCTGAGGCTCAAACCAATAGAGCTGACATAGATGCTGAAACACAAATGACTATGGTCTTTGAGATTCTATCTAAGGAGTTTATCCCATTAGAGCTTCATTTAATTTAAGCAAGAGACGGGATATGACCTTGACTGAGCTAATAAAGCAATTACAGGAGTTCAAAAATCTGATTAGGGAAACTCCTATTAGTAGTGAAACCAACTTGGCAGTTGCCTTTGGTTCCAATTCTAACTCTAGGAATGGAAAGAAGCAACAGGCTAAGAACGGGAAGTCTTCTATTCCTGCGAATGGAAAGAATAAAAATAAGAAAAAGAAGAACCCAAAGAAGCTCAAGTGCTTTTCCTATAGGAAGGTCGGGCACATCAAGAAGAATTACAAAGGCTTCCTTTCTCGAGGAAGTAGGTGTGATCTTCTGGTTATCGAAGCTTGTTTGGTTGAGGAATCCTATGACACTTAGGTCATAAATTCTATTGCAACTAATCATGTTTGTGTTTCTCTAAAAGGGTTCAAAGAAATGAAAAGTCTGTTGCATGAAGACTTTACACTTCGGATGGGCGATGGATCTTTAGTGTTAGCTGAAGTAGTAGGAGATATCCATCTTTATGTTGATAATTATAGGAGGTTAGTTTTGCGAGATTGTTTTTATGTTCCTAAACTTAAAAGGAATTTAATTTCTATAGCCTGTTTATTTAAAGACTTTTATGTAGTTTTTTTTTAATAATAAAGTGGTAATTCGTAAAAACAAATCTTTTATCTATGATGGATGGATGCAAAACAATCTATATTTTATCAAAACAAAGATAGACTTACTGCTTAACACTAAGGTTGATGATAATAACTCTAAAAGACTTAAAACTTCTCACTCTAATAAGACCTATCTTTGGCATTTGCGACTAGGTCATATTAACCTGAATAGGCCACAATGTGAATCTTGTTTAAGGGTAAAATGACCAAAAGACCATTTGGATCTAAGGGCAAAAGGGTCAAAAGGATTCTAGAACTTGTGTATAGCGATGTTTACAGACCTATAAACATCCGGGCATAAGGAAGGTATGAGTATTTCATCACTTTTATTAATGATTACTCAAGGTATGGGTATGTGTACCTAATGCACCACAAAAGCGAAACTTATGACAAGTTCAAAGAGTTTCAGGCTGAAGTAGAAAAGTGATTGGGTAAACCTATAAAGGCACTTCGATCTAATCGAGGTGGTGAATACTTTTTTGATGAGTTCTTAAAACACTTATTAGAGAATAGGATTTTATCCCATTTGACTGCATCGAGCACTCCATAGTAGAATGGCGTACCTGAGAGAAGGAATAGGAATTTTTTGGACATGGTTAGGTCCATGATGAGTTACTCATCATTGCCTTTATCGTTTTGGAGATATGTACTACAAACCGCACGTTATCTTTTAAACAATATGCCTTCAATATTGGTTCCTAAAGCTCCTCATGATTTAAACCATATTCACATCTGGGGATGTCCAACTCATGTCCTGTTTAAGGAAGCAAATAAGTTGGAAGCATGTTCGAAAGTTTGTGTGTTCGTAGGATATCCAAAAGGGACTAAAGGGGGTTATTTTTATAACCCAAAGGAAAATAAAGTCGTGGTTTCTACTCATGCAACTTTCCTTGAGGAAAGTTATATGGATGACTTTAAACCTCGAAGCAAAGTAGTACTTGAGGAATTAAGGAATGACTCAATCACTACGGGGTTTCTGGTAGAAACCACTCCAATCAGTGTAGAAAAACCAAACGAACCTGAACAACAACCTAAGGGGCTTAGTCATAGTAGGAGGATTAGGCATCAAGCCGAGAGGAATATGTTCAATAGTGAAACCTTCTTGGCTGAACCGATTGAATATGACAGGGATCCTTGCACTTAAAAAGAGGCTATGGAGGATGTAGATTCGAAACTCTAGACAAAAGCCATGAACACTAAGATGAAGTCTATGGAGACTAATCGAGTAGGGAACTTGTGGATCTTCCCGAAGGGGTAAAACCCATAGGGTGTAAGTGGATCTATAAGAGCAAGAGAGAAGTAGATGGAAAATTCAAACCCTATAAGGTTAGACTGGCAGCTAAGGGATACACACAAAAGGAATGAATTGATTACGAGGAAACCTTTTCATTTATAGCCACCCTTAAGTCCATCTGCATTCGCTTGTCCATAGCTGCCGCTCTCGACTATAAGATTTGACAGATGGATGTCAAGACGGCTTTTTTAAATGGCTATCTTGATGAGTCCATTTATATGGTACAACCAAACGGGTTCAACGCTAAGGCTCAGGATGGTAAGGATTGTAGGTTGCTAAAGTCAATTTACGGACTTAAGTAGGCTTTCTGTTCTTAAAATATAAGATTTGATCAAGTGATCAAGGCTTATGGGTTTGCATAAAACATGGACGAACCATGTGTTTACAAGCACATTAGCATGGGAAGGTGGTATTTCTATTGCTCTATGTAGATGAGATTTTGCTAATTGGCAATGACGTTGGGGCATCGTCATCGATCAAATTATGGTTGACCACGCAATTTGACATGAAAGACTTGGGTAAAGCTAATAATGTTCTTGGTATCCAGATCTTGCAAGATACGAAGAATAGAATGATAGATTTTTCTCAAGTGGCCCACATAGATAAAATTCACAAAAGATTTGCAATGTAGAATTCCAAGAAAGGTGGACAACCATCTAGGCCTGGAATTATTCTTTCTAAGAAAGACTTACCTGTGTCTGATGAAGAAAGAAAATACATGAAGAAGTTGCCTTATGCTTTGGCAGTGGGTAGTCTCATGCATGCCATGCTTTGCACACAATCGGATATTTGTTATGCAGTTAGGATAGTAAGTTGATTTCAGTTGGATCCAAGACTGAACCACTAGGTTGCGATCAAGAAATTTTCAAGTACCTGAAAAAGACTCGGGGGTATATTCTTGTGTATTCAAGTGAGGATTTAATACCTCTAGATACACTGACTCAGATTTCCAATCCTGTCTAGATTCGAGAAGATCGACTTCTAGTTTTGTGTTTACTCTAGGCTGTGGGACCATTGTTTGGAGAAGTTTCAAGCAAGATTGCACTTCAAATTTAATGGTGGAGGCCAAGTATATGGCAGCTGGTGATGCTTCAAAAGAAGCAGTATGGCTCTGCAAGTTCCTTGGGGATCTTAAGGAAGTTCCTAGTATGGATAAGGCAGTATCGCTGTATTGTGATAACACAGCATCGATAGCTAATGCTAAGAAACTAAGATTTCACAAGAAAAGTAAGCATATTGATGCGAGAGTATCATATGATAAAGGACTTCATTAAGGTCGGGCATCTTGCTGTATGCAAAATTGCATCTAAGGACAATTTAGCTTATCCAGTCATGAAGACACTAACTACAAGAGTTTCCAAGAGGCATGTGGAAGCTATAGGGACGCGGGATTTGCCGTATTTACTCACTTAGTGCAAGTGGGAGATTGTTAGATATGTGTGCCCTAAGAAGTAAAAATACAATTTGTTTTTGGAGACATTTTTATCGATAAAGAATTTATTTATTATTCATATACCAAATTGTTGTCCCCTTTATGTTCATATTTGTTGAATGTATGACAAGCAAACAAAAGTCTGAGACTGTCAGTCTAAACCTTTAGAATCAGGCATATGATGGATAGATTATGCGAAAGACATGATTCTAAAGGTGATGGTCTAAATCATAAAATCCACAATCGAGGGAATAAATTTGGATGCTTTATTCATGCAAAGATTGTTAAGTTGTCTATATCCTTAACAGGAGATGGTTTGTCTTGGCCATCAGAGGTGAACTCCGCGAATAAAAACATTGGTATATTGTCATAGGCGATGATGTATTGGATCAGAACATAAAGTGTAATTGATTTAGATTAATAATTCTATCTCCGTAAATCAATTCACTTTAAACAATCATATGTGTTGTATCTTAATCTTGAAATAAATAGTGGGCCCATTGTCTTGACTTATGTCTTTTGATATACCAAAGGGTGACATCCATATTTTATTATGGTACGCATACTGGTACATTAGAGACATAATTCTTGATAGCATAGACTTGTTATTTATAAATACGAAATCCATAGCACCTCTTTAGGAGTCAATGATATTCTCTTATATGCGTTATCCTGTAATTGGAAGACTGGAGCGTTCAACCATTTGGATACATAAGTGTAACCAAATGGTATACTATCTTTGGATGGTAAGTCTTCTAATGGTGAGATAATGAAATGAAAAAGAAAAATAATCGGAAAGGTAAAATAGAATTTATCCTTAAGCCGATTATAGATATCCTATAGGGATATGATACATCATGATATGTTCTAGACACTTAGCTATTTGGAGCTTTGTAATCTTATATAGTTCAAGAGTTCAGCTCTAAGCTTTTAGTGGAGTAGCGTTAGAGTTAATGATTATCAATATCTACCAGTTCAGCCTACCGATCGAGCGAAAATCTGATCACGTATTTTTACGCAATTTTTTCAGATATTGATCCTGATTTAAATTTTTGAGGCCTTATATGATAATAACCAACCATGGACATTTATAAATAGGGAATGAGTTTTTTGAGTTATTTAGATCAGTTATGAAATTAAGAGTGAGTACTCTAGTGCAAGAACTCTGAAAACTTCCAGAGAACTATTATTCACAAATCACGAACCTTAGCTCCAGGTCTTCTCAATTCATTAGAAGAAGAGTTACTAGGGAAGAGCTGTACGAGGTGTGCCCACACACATACTAATCATGGATAGAGAATAGCAAATAAGACTAGTTGGTTGAGGCTCTTCTAGAATGTTCTTGTAACGCCCCTATATGGGGGTTAACAGTTTTTAATGAGATAAAATAAAAATAAATAATAAAAGTAAAACCTTAAAAATAAAATTTGCCCGGGACTTAAATGAAAACTCTCAACTCAAAAATAAAAATATAAACGACAAATAAACCACAGTTTTAATGTAGCACCTTAAATTTAATAATATAAACTGTTGTCATCATCATTTTAACCCTCAACACATTATAATACAGTCACAGAAGTAACAATTGATGCTTATATTATCATGAAGAACATTCTCAACGATTGAAGCAGTCCCAATGTAATATAGTTACATCACTTCCTCAACTATATTTCTCGTAGCCACCTCACACTTAGTGAGTCCTGAAAAGATATAAACATAAGGGAATGAGCAACACTATGCTCAGTAGAGAAAGCCATTACTCACCTTTAGGTTTTTATCATTACCACATTAAAATCTGCATGGTTAGTAAGTCACATCATATTCCAGATTATGAGGTTTATTATGATCACATCTTATGGATACCGTAGTTAATCATTACCAAGTGTCATAATTATACATTTATACAAATATTACCAATCATCATTGTTCCTAGGTATCCATGTTAAATTGAGTATCACTCAACTCATCGAAACCCAAATGGGCGCACTTGATCACCCTATAAACATTCCAAGGGTGTTCCGGTGAGGGGACATCAAGCCCCGAGTCCTCACCAAATCGATTCCTGTACAGTGTGTTCTGGGACTTTCAACCCAAGGAAGCGTCATCACCTTCCCCCTATTTTACCTTTTAGGGTATTCATGCCCAAGGACGTAACCGTCGCCCTTTTCATGTCTCACAATTTCTCTATATTAAATCATTATCAATAGAGTTAGTTTTCCTAACCATGCTTCTCAATTTATAACATGTGTCAATTCATTATGTTCCTCGCCGTACAATACAAGACGAGTCCATGTCATAGTTTCATATGTGATACTCATATAATATCAGTTCAACATAGATATATATATATTGCGGCAAAACAATCAATTTTAATTCTATAAAAACCTCACAAAAGATGAGTAATAGAATCCCTACCTTTTAAGCTTATCAACAGTCTCTTAATCCTGGAATCAATTAACGTTAGCTCCATACTCCCTTGATCTTGAACTCCAAGCAAAACAGATCCAGTTGTATCTCGCTGTATCTACGAAGCATCCTTTGTAGTGCTCCTCGAGCGACTATGAATGGCTAGGAATGCTTCCTGGAGATCATACATTCTTGAAAACGTCATTCTGGACTCCGATACTGCTGTTTGAATCGTCTCGATTCGCGCGCAGTCGGTACCAGATGATTTTCATCGGAGTGGAATTTGCTCAAACGGAGGTCACCATTGCATCCAGAGCATCGAAACGAGTCGGGAGGCGGTCTCGGATCTTCGATCGGAGGTCCGGATCACAAAATTCCAATTTAGCCTTTGACTGGCCGTTGACCGGCGTTGACCACCGTTGACCGGCGTTGACCGACTTTGACCGTCGTTGACCGGCGTCAATCGGGGTCCGTTGGCAGCTGGGCTCGGGCCTACCCCCCCTAAATCGACCCTTCTGAGTCCAATGGCGGGGTCAATTTCACCCAATTCTACCTCTAACATAGCGGGTCGTGAAGTACAACGTCGGTAGAAATGGATGAGCTCCGATCTTGATTCTCCGACGATGGAAACCTGAAATTGGCTGAGGGCTTTTGCTACCCATCCTCCTATGAGCATTTCCCCTCATCCAATTTGAAGAAACGTGGCTGGGAAGAGCCAAAACGGAGGCTCCCGCGGCGGTTGACGGCGGCGTTGGCCGTTCTCCGGCGAAACCGGCTCCTTCCGTGCAATTGATCGAGGGGTTTTACTCCCCTTGATCCTCTGAACTCATTGGGAGGGGTGGTGTCAGTCACCTCCTCCGGCAAGGCGGAGTTCCACCATAGGGGCGGCGGTGCACGGCGGCAATAGACGGGCGGAGCAATCCGGCGGTTGTTGAGCTACCACCAAGGGTGGGTTTTGTTCCTCTCATCACGGTGGTCGTGTAGGAACAAGAATCACGTCGATCGGACGTCGGACGGCGAAGATATCTCGTCGAAAAGAAATGGGTTTTGCCGCCACTTTGGGCGGCGCGTGTGGTCTCCTCCGGCGGCGTTTTGGGCGGCGCGGCACCTCGTTGGACTCAGCTCGTCGAGAGCTTTCCATTGGTGCGGGAGGTGTCGAAAACGGATGCCGAAATCTCAAACGATCTTTGAGGAGGAAGAGAGAAAATTCTAGAGAGAGAAAGAGGAGAGAGAAAGTCTCGAGTTTTGTGATATTTTCTGATTTTTTTTTTTATATATATATATACTAAAAATTAATCTAATTACCTTAATACCCTTAGGGGAATAACGGGTGTCACAGCTCTACCCCCCTTAAAGAAATTTCGTCCTCGAAATTTCAATTCTAGTAATACTAGTAAAAATTATGATTCCACTATGATTCCAATTCTGAGTCTAAACCGTTAATGTTCTTTGTCCTCCAAATTTAAGTTATCGTATCTCCACTCATTTACTTGCATAATAAATCTTACTCCTAAATCCCTCAAGAGAGTATTTCTGACAAGTTTCAACTTATAACACCGTATAATAGTCTAAGAATCTGATCAGGCATACATATTGACCATATCATGATTCCAGTCCTTCATTGTCCATGGACTGTGATTTACAATCACATTTAAGGAGATTGCCAGAGAAATTTTATATACTTCATCTTTAGGTTCCTTTTTCTTTTTGAGTAAGGAAAAGTCAAATATATTTGATTTCATACCTCAACTAATAAACTAAAACATAATCATAAAACATATATCACAAACACTTTTATTCAAAACTATACATTAAACTTATTCATAGAGATATTAAACGGAATCTCTGGTTGCAAACATACCCGACATATTTTTCATTAAACAGCTATCCTCATGACACAAACATTCAACCCAAATAATATACTCATATTTCATATGGAATATCCCCATAACTGACTCTGGTACTTCCACATAATATTAACAGAATATTACACATTACAAACATAATACGGATACGTTTCGAGAGTACAAGGCACTCCGTATACCAGCTATCCATATCATGCATGCTTATAGAATACAAAAACATCGATAAACAAAAGATCGGACCTTAAGAAGGATGCGTTTCGAGAGCATCAAGTACTCCGTATCCAGTCATCCCGGCATTAGGCTCAATGAATCTAAAGGATTTAACAACGACGTACCACAAGAAACACAGAATACAGGACAAACGGTTATTCGTAACACACGAAATACGGACACACATGCCTACATGCCAAAGATAAAACAAAAAGATTACAGATGGAGATTCAAATCAATTGGCCGCTCCCGGCTTTCCCTTTCCCATTCAAGCTTGGATGTTGCAGTGTCGGATTCTGGATGTATGATTTGCATTTTATCTATCAATTCCTCAGCTGTTGAAGCAGTGACAAAGATTTGTCTCTCCGATTCTGTAGTGATGTTTTCTTCCACAGCGTAATCTAGAAATTTCAAAAGACCGTCATAAAAACCCTTTACGTTCAGCAGTCCCAAAGGTTTGGAATAAAAGCCCAACAATTGCCCACAAGCAACTATAAATATTTCCTCAAGAGTACCAAGACCACCAGGTAATGCTATAAAAGCATCAGAATTATAGATTATGTCTTTAAAATTTTTAGGGATACTCCTGACTCCTTCTCCCTTACCTATGGCTTCCTTACAAAGGTTTCCTTCAACTGGAATATGAGGCTAAATTCTTACATCAGTAGCGTCACTAGACCTAGCTGCTAGTGCCATATTTACCATCATTTTTATACTACCACCCCCATAGATTATGTTAATCTTCTTGCGTGCTAGGACTTGCCCTAAGTGATTTGCAGCTTCTAAATAAGCTTTATCTTTTCCAAGGCTGGAACCACAAAAGACACAGACATTCTTTATTTTCTTCGTGGACTGGGAGGTAGACATATTTGGTTTATAGAAGTGGTTGCTTAATGTCTGCTCCACTTAGACTTCGGGTTCTACATGAGATTTTAAAGATGAGAAATATACAAAAAGGGCTAAAGAGATAGACGAGTAGGTAATAAAAAGATAATCCAAAGATTTAAACAAAATCTTGTGCGGATAAGAAAGTAAGATAAGGTGATTGATAGTTTACAGAAAATCTGATTCACTTTTTGAAAAAGATTAGACTCTAATTGTATAACTTTTGACAATTGAGAACAATTCGACAAAAGACCCTCATGACACAACTGTAGACTTTTTGACAAATATACACCAAGTCGAGAAATTTAATATAAACGACAAATACTGTAGAACTTTTGAAATTTTAGACACAAATCTTGAAATATCTGGATAAGCTTTTCAAAATTCAAACATATTACTGTACCGTATGTAACGTGTCTGATAAGATAATATATTTTATTTTATATATATTTAAGAAAATCATAAATTAAATAAGATATTAACATTTACTGTATCAATCTAATAATCACAATTATTTCAAACACAAAAGCAAATATTCTGAGTAAAAGAAAAACACAAACTGTTGAACATCAGCTAAAACTGCTTCAAATAAGTAAAGACTAAATAACCTTTATAGAGCGATGACTTATTCCCCATCCAGTTTTCTTATGGCTTGGCAAACAGGATCTAAAAATACCATATTCCTGAGGCGTTGTCTTTCTGTATAAAATTTAGGCCAGAGTTTAAAAATAGCTCCTTGAACATATCCACTAGGGTGACCGTGAAGAGGAGGATGGATGCTATCCAAGTTCTCCTTTGAAAGTCCATCCCTACAAAACCTTATTTTATCCTCTCTATTCGTAGACATATAACCAGGTGAAGTACATTTACCGTTACAATTTTGTCTTCCACATTTGTTACAAGTGACCACGATGGCACGAGCTCTTCTTTTCATTGCACTACGACTGGTACCCGTTCCTGGTAAACCGACATCTTGACTAAAGTCACTCGGACGGATTTTCCCCTCTATTAACATTCTCACATCACAAGGGATACCAAAACGCATAAGAATCCACAACCGAGTAATTCTAGCCTTGTATTTCTTTCTGAGAATCTTTTGGGAGAGTGATGGGAAATACTTTCTCAGGTGTTGGTATTTTGGGTCCATGATGAGATGAAAGAAGAGTAAATAGAAAGGAAAAATTAAGATAGTAAATTGCAGAATCCTAGAATTCCTTCTTCTTTTTGAGGAAAAGAAGAATTTCTAATGAAAAAGAAGAGGATTTGCGATTTAGAGAGAAAATAACAAATTAAGAGAGAAAAAGTGAACTCGGAGAAATAAGCTCTTATGCACAGTAAACGTATTTGTAAACAATAATTAAACCACTGTATATAACACGTATAGAGACCACGTGGGAGAGACAGTGTGAATCAAACTGATTTAGGATTTAAACTAGGCCCAAATGTTCTTAGTTGAAAATGGTCAGGTTGTTTCGGGCCTTAACACATTTAGAACGAGTTAAATAACAAACATAAAATTGAAAACCAATTTGTATAAATCTTAAACCCAATTTAAAGCCCACTATAGATAAAGTTAATTATGAACAACAAATCTAATTTAACGACAACAAGGATCTTCCTGAATGATCCAGCAACTCAAATAATTTTGTTTTAATCAAAACCTTATTGAACAATGCATACACCCATATGTTATTCTTAATACTCAACATCTATCAATGGATTCGTCATCATTGCTACCAAGGGTTTAGAATGTGACTAACCTTGAAATCAATACGATTTACGTCTTTCAACGTAGACCATATCAACGAACAAAGACACTAGATGTTACTACTTAAGAACATCTACAATCCCCACAATTCTACTCATACAATATATAATTTCCTCATATAACAAAACCTTAGGTAACCAAAAGATTCACTGATACACTTAAATACAATGTACGTAACAAAATATTCCAATTTTGAGATTCATGCATTCTAGACTTTACACAGTCTCAACAGACCAAAAGTCTAACATTTATCTCTCTCAAGATTCAATACCATGATTCCCAACTTATATCATATTCCTCAAATAAATAGAACTTTTAAGAAAAGACATTGACACTTATGTGCTCCATCGAATCCACACATAATCATTACTTAGGTTTGAATCAATTACGAAAAATTTGGCATATCTATGTCAAACTTTAAAATCAATAAGTCAAGCCTTATATTTCTTATTGTTTTTCACGAGACAAAAGGCTATTAAATCCTCGTATCTACACGAATTTCTCATCGTTTATACGAATTATATATGCTTATAGATCCAAATATTATACGAATCTCTCATAAGCATTCTACTTATAAACTCATTCCATATAATTATCATTCCCTCATAACTATTAATACTTTCCTTCTATGTAATTATTGTACTCATATAACCATTAGTATTTTCATTCTATGGCATTTCCATGTTACATCCTTCTAGACTGTATAAATCAATGTGAAGGTTCATTTTGATGATGACAATGAAAATTCAGCTTCAAAACCATCTCAAAAATATATTTTTAAAGTGGTGCTACACTCCCTAGGTTAACCGAACCTAGGCTCTGATACCAAAAATTCTGTAACGCCCCTATATGGGGGTTAACAGTTTTTAATGAGATAAAATAAAAATAAATAATAAAAGTAAAACCTTAAAAATAAAATTTACCCGGGACTTAAATGAAAACTCTCAACTCAAAAATAAAAATATAAACGACAAATAAACCACAGTTTTAATGTAGCACCTTAAATTTAATAATATAAACTGTTGTCATCATCATTTTAACCCTCAACACATTATAATACAGTCACAGAAGTAACAATTGATGCTTACATTATCATGAAGAACATTCTCAACGATTGAAGCAGTCCCAATGTAATATAGTTACATCACTTCCTCAACTATATTTCTCGTAGCCACCTCACACTTAGTGAGTCCTGAAAAGATATAAACATAAGGGAATGAGCAACACTATGCTCAGTAGAGAAAGCCATTACTCACCTTTAGGTTTTTATCATTACCACATTAAAATCTGCATGGTTAGTAAGTCACATCATATTCCAGATTATGAGGTTTATTATGATCACATCTTATGGATACCGTAGTTAATCATTACCAAGTGTCATAATTATACATTTATACAAATATTACCAATCATCATTGTTCCTAGGTATCCATGTTAAATTGAGTATCACTCAACTCATCGAAACCCAAATGGGCGCACTTGATCACCCTATAAACATTCCAAGGGTGTTCCGGTGAGGGGACATCAAGCCCCGAGTCCTCACCAAATCGATTCCTGTACAGTGTGTTCTGGGACTTTCAACCCAAGGAAGCGTCATCACCTTCCCCCTATTTTACCTTTTAGGGTATTCATGCCCAAGGACGTAACCGTCGCCCTTTTCATGTCTCACAATTTCTCTATATTAAATCATTATCAATAGAGTTAGTTTTCCTAACCATGCTTCTCAATTTATAACATGTGTCAATTCATTATGTTCCTCGCCGTACAATACAAGACGAGTCCATGTCATAGTTTCATATGTGATACTCATATAATATCAGTTCAACATAGATATATATATATTGCGGCAAAACAATCAATTTTAATTCTATAAAAACCTCACAAAAGATGAGTAATAGAATCCCTACCTTTTAAGCTTATCAACAGTCTCTTAATCCTGGAATCAATTAACGTTAGCTCCATACTCCCTTGATCTTGAACTCCAAGCAAAACAGATCCAGTTGTATCTCGCTGTATCTACGAAGCATCCTTTGTAGTGCTCCTCGAGCGACTATGAATGGCTAGGAATGCTTCCTGGAGATCATACATTCTTGAAAACGTCATTCTGGACTCCGATACTGCTGTTTGAATCGTCTCGATTCGCGCGCAGTCGGTACCAGATGATTTTCATCGGAGTGGAATTTGCTCAAACGGAGGTCACCATTGCATCCAGAGCATCGAAACGAGTCGGGAGGCGGTCTCGGATCTTCGATCGGAGGTCCGGATCACAAAATTCCAATTTAGCCTTTGACTGGCCGTTGACCGGCGTTGACCACCGTTGACCGGCGTTGACCGACTTTGACCGTCGTTGACCGGCGTCAATCGGGGTCCGTTGGCAGCTGGGCTCGGGCCTACCCCCCCTAAATCGACCCTTCTGAGTCCAATGGCGGGGTCAATTTCACCCAATTCTACCTCTAACATAGCGGGTCGTGAAGTACAACGTCGGTAGAAATGGATGAGCTCCGATCTTGATTCTCCGACGATGGAAACCTGAAATTGGCTGAGGGCTTTTGCTACCCATCCTCCTATGAGCATTTCCCCTCATCCAATTTGAAGAAACGTGGCTGGGAAGAGCCAAAACGGAGGCTCCCGCGGCGGTTGACGGCGGCGTTGGCCGTTCTCCGGCGAAACCGGCTCCTTCCGTGCAATTGATCGAGGGGTTTTACTCCCCTTGATCCTCTGAACTCATTGGGAGGGGTGGTGTCAGTCACCTCCTCCGGCAAGGCGGAGTTCCACCATAGGGGCGGCGGTGCACGGCGGCAATAGACGGGCGGAGCAATCCGGCGGTTGTTGAGCTACCACCAAGGGTGGGTTTTGTTCCTCTCATCACGGTGGTCGTGTAGGAACAAGAATCACGTCGATCGGACGTCGGACGGCGAAGATATCTCGTCGGAAAGAAATGGGTTTTGCCGCCACTTTGGGCGGCGCGTGTGGTCTCCTCCGGCGGCGTTTTGGGCGGCGCGGCACCTCGTTGGACTCAGCTCGTCGAGAGCTTTCCATTGGTGCGGGAGGTGTCGAAAACGGATGCCGAAATCTCAAACGATCTTTGAGGAGGAAGAGAGAAAATTCTAGAGAGAGAAAGAGGAGAGAGAAAGTCTCGAGTTTTGTGATATTTTCTGATTTTTTTTTTTTTATATATATATATACTAAAAATTAATCTAATTACCTTAATACCCTTAGGGGAATAACGGGTGTCACAGTTCTTTTCTTCGTAGATTGCACGAGCTTTTTGGGATTCAAAGGTTAGTAAGATCTAGTTAATTTATGCATATAGCATGTCAAACTTATGTTTTAGAAATACTTTGATATTAAAAATTTTTAAATTTTTGCTACGTACTGTTTTTTCAACAATTCAAAAATTGATATTGTCGAAAAACTATGTCATTTCTGAGAAAAGGGCAAAAAAATTGAATTTAGGTTTCATTTAGCTTAAAATAGGTTTTAAAATTGATAACCGTATAATTTTGTTACGTGATTATGATTTGACACTGATATCGACTAATTTGGAGATTAGTTTTGAATTAAGATCTAAGCAGTGCAAAAGGCTAGAACTTTATAAGTTTTGACAGTTAAAAGACACAAGGACATCTAAGTCATGAAAGCTTCTATAGACATGGATCTTGTCTTGTAAGAATAACGATACCCCCACCATACCTTGAAAAGTAAAACATGACTTATTTTAATCAGGAAAAAATATATATTTCTCTCCATTTCGTTAATATGTTGATGCCATACTTTGTGAAGTCTCAAAAAATTAATTACAAGAATTAGTGTGTAAAAGGATAACCTGTTTGCCTAATTTAAAATTATTTACTGATTAATCACATTTAAAATTTTATTTTTATTTATGTTTCAAATTATTTTTATGCCATTCAACATTTAAATTGAATTTCTAGTCATTATTTTATTATTTTACCATTTTACTTTAGTTGCACCTTTTCCCCCACAAACTTACCTATTTATTACTAAAAACACTCAACTTATCTCGAATTGTAAAACAACCCCTGCTGCTCCACTTACTACATTTCATGTGGAACTGAACCAAGAAAGAAAACTAAAGGCAGCCTATTGTTTTTGTCTTGAAACCATCCATTCCCTCCAATTCAAAGCTACCATAATCAAAAAAGAGGAAGCTCATTCCTCCCTTTCTCTCTCTCTCCCACGCCACTCTTCCTCTCTCTCTCTTTCTTTCATTCAAGCTTCAAAAATTAGAAAAGAAAAACCAGCCCTTCTCCAAGCTTGAATAGAGGGAAAATTACCAAACTCAAGCATCAATCTTCAATAATTTGAGGTTAGAAACATGTTCAATGATTTAACCCTTTTGTTCACATGATTTAACTTTGATTTGTTTGCTATAAATTTGTGTTTATGGGTTTGAGAATTGGTATGATAATGATGAGGTTGTGTTTTTATAATTTTGATATTAAATATGAATTACATGTCTGAAAACATGAACATAGATTGTGTTTTTGAGTCTGAGCATGTTGGAAAATGAATAGAGAAGTTAAAATCTAGGACCTAAGTGATAGAGAAGCGTGATTTCATTTTGAATAAAGTGTAAAGTCAGATTGAACACTATTTTTACATTATTTTTCTTATTTTCATATTTAACGTGAATTTTAATGATTAAGGAATGCAACTATGATGAAAACTTGTCATTCAAGTTTTACTACACTCATATAATGTTACAAGACCATCATACAATGTTTAAGAAACTTTCAGACCAATTTGGAAAGAATTGAGCTTTAGTTAGAGCATGTATGCTTGAAACAAAGCAGAGCTAGTTTTCTAGTTTTACGACACGGTAGTCGACCACATGTGCATACCCTGGTCGACCAGCTCAAAAGTGGTTGTCTTAGCCACCCAAGCCACCAACTCCTAGTTTTGTGTTATAGATGAATTTTTACCCCAAATTTGACCAAAAATGATTAAAAGTGTGTTTTACAATGTGTTTACATATAAATGGTAAAAGCCTTGATTTGAGAGTTTATAAGGCACACTGAGAACCATTTGATACATGCTAGTTGATACATACTTTAATCTTAGTATATGTGTGTTAATACTTGAGAATTGTTGATAAGGTCAGCAGTTGTCCTTGTGGAGGTAACATATATTGGTCCAGTACGGAGTTGTGATGAGTGCTCTATTATTAGGATTCAAGGTAAATATATACACCTTCTTCTGTAACTATGATTTTAAGTTATTTGGCCTTAATATGTGTTCTTAAATATTTTAAGAATTAAAGTTTACGATTTAAAAATATTTTCAAATGTTTGAAAATATTATTCAAAAGAGATATTTGATAAATAAAAATCAATGTCTCAGGATGAGAATTCTCGAGTGAGATAGTATTTTGAAAAGTTTTATAAACACTAACAAGTGTGAGACTCTCTAGTTGGTTGAGTTTTAAATACATGATGCCAAAGAGTATAGATTGTACAATGAGCGATCTAGGGGGCACGTTACAAAAACCCATACAAGCCACTTCGATGGTGATTTTTGGCCTTGCAGATAAGAAAGTAATTATCTATGATTTTTTGCTAAATCATAAGAGGCACTCTAGTATGTTACTATTTTAATATTAATTGAAGTATCTTGAAGCTAGATGCACCATTTAATAATCCTCGGTTATTTAATTATTTCCAATATTATTTTTGTTACGATGTTTGAAAGTTGATTTTAACTTATAACCCTACTGACCCTTTGGCTCGTAATTTTGCTTGTTTTAATTTTAAACCCCCCAAGGAAGTTCACCGTACGTTGTAGAATAAAGTGTTATTGGTTAGCTCGTGGAGTCCATGAGTTGAATTATCTAATTTTGTGTTTTCTTCAAGGCATGTAATAATTTGATTATTTTCATACACTTTGATTTAATTATGTCAGACTGTGGTTTTTATGTCTATTTCTCTTGTGTTTGAATTACGTATATATTACTATGTAGTTCAATAGGACCTAGGATGGTATTTTGCAGAATTTTAGTTCTTGGTAGTAATTCAAAATTTTCTTTTCTCCCTTAGTTCAGTTTTTTTTATTTCATTTTATTCCGATTCAAAATTTATTTTATTTTATTCTATTGGGCCTCATTGATAATTTAAGAAAAATAGTTGAATTTCATTAAAGGATCATTACAAAGAAAGTTTGAGAAAATAAAGTCTTAATTCAAGAAGTTTAAATTTAATTTTAATTAATTTTTTAAATAAAGTGCCACATCACCACCCCGGTTTGGGGCCATGACACAATTAGGGGTTGTCTAGTCTAATTTTGTTTCAATTAAATGCTCATAAAAACCCTTTAAACCGTAATAAGAAACTTAGAAAGATTAGTCTTTTGCTTATATATCAATCCTGGTTTTTCAAGAGCCCTTTTTGGCCATTCCTCCCCATTTTTCTTAAGTTAGAACCGATTCCTATTTCTCCACATACTCTCAAATTTTTCACTCTCTCAATCACCAAAAACCTAACCACAATTAAGAAGGAGAAGGGAGTTTAGGGGAAGCACACTAAAGTCTATTCTTCAAGGGTATATGATCTAATCTTTTCTATTTATTTTAAGTTTAGTTTAATTTATTGTTTTTGGTAGCTATAGAATGTATTTAACCTTTTATTTATATATTAGTATGGTATTATAAGTTTCAGTATGGTTCTTTAAGTTTATGAAAGTTAAAGTATGTGCAAGCTAGGTTTAGTTTGTGGTTTAAGGTATAAAAGTTTGTTGTCACTTTGAGAACACAGACGGACCCTTTACAGGCCAATTTCAGAATTTTTATGACTAGGAAACTTGTAGATTTTAACGTTTTGCACAAATCTTTGTGACAAAAAATCTTTTATGGTTTCGACTATAAGACGGAGTTTTGGACGATTTTTGAAAACTGTTCAACAGTGGACAACCATTATTTTTTATGAAAGCAAGCCGCTTTAAGGCAAAATCATAATTTTTACAAACATAAAAGTTTTAGTTCTTGATGAAAAACAGAAATTTCATGAAGAAATTTTTTTAAAAAAATTCTACCTCTAAGATACTATTATGGACAGTTTAAGAAAACTATGCAAGTTCAATGTTCCAAAACAGTACAGTTTTGTTTTTGATGAAAGCGATTCCTACAAAATCCGAATCATAATTTTTACAAAACAAGGTTTTAGATCTCAATGAAACGAAGAACTTTCATAAGAAAAAATTTAAAAATTTTGCCGCTAAGAAAGACTTTAAAACATATTTATTAATGTAATCAAAACTTTTTGTAGAAAACTGTTAATTTGGTAAAGTTTTCAAAAGTCGCTAGAAACGGATATGTTAAAGACTATAAAATAAAATTTTGAAAAATAGAAAGTTCTAGACCTCATCAAAATGAGAAACTTTCAATGAGGAAATTTTTAAGTAAACTGTCTTTGATATATTGTTATATGGTGGCTGTTAAAACTAACCAAAAAGTACCTTTCAGTATTACTTTTAAACAAACACTTGTTTAGTTGTAGAAATGCAATTCACGACTTACAAAGAAATTGTAGCACTTGAAAAATATACGAGACTACGGTTAACTATTTTGTCAAATTCAAAGTCTATTTAAAAATATGATTTTTTATACCAAATTTATATATGTACAAAATATGGATTTTCTTAACAACTTCAACAATTTTTCAAACAAGATTTTAAACAGGGCTTATAAAAAACCCGTAACATTAAGCCCATAAGGTCATGATGCCCAATAAAGGCCCAACACCTGTATAGGCCAAAAAGACCATAATGAGGACAAAGTCCCCCTTGATTTTATATCGAGAGATGTATCTACTATTAATGGGCTGTTTACACTATTATGGGCAAAATATGGATAATATGAGAATTTTCTTAGACCTAATAGTGGGATAGGATAATTAATTAATTGTTTAAGTGATTAAGTAATTATTAACGCTAGCATAGATAATTTAAGGCAATTAGGGAAAATTAAAGTAAGAGTATTAAAATAATTAAGCCTTGTAATGAATAAGATAATTGTCCAACCCTTTTATTTAAGGAAATAGTATTTTAAGTAAGGATTTAGTTACTTTTTCTGATTATGCTAAATTAAATAGCATAAGGGAAGCTAACCTTACATTCTCAACGGGTGTTCTTCCACGGAATATAAGAATGGTGGATAGGAGCAAGGTGAGTTAGCAACCCTATTACTAGATATCAAGTAAGTAGGACTCTTGCCTATAGTATGAGTAATTTCCAAATAAAATATCTTACACATTTTTATGAAAATTATAAACGCATGTTTGTACCTTAATTTTGTTATAGGATGCAATGCTATGTTATACTGCATACTCAATAATAAGTCCAGTTAAACTTATAAGGACCAGTTAAGTTTGAGTGTCATACCAACCTCTCGACTTATAAGGAGGTTTATGTTTCAGCATAGTAATATTAGATAACTTTGTTGTTAGGGACTTTGTAAACCCTAACTTTCTAATAATCATGCACAACTGGTATGAACACTCAGGCCATCAGTTTAATAAGATATGATCACAAATAAGCATAACTAGCACATACATGTTTTACTATATGTCTTCTTTAATGTTTTGCTTGACATAGTTCCTATTTGTTGAGAAAAAACTCATCCAAGTATGTTCATACTATAGGTAAGCAATTGCAAGTAATGTTTGTTGGACGATGGCGTAGCGGTAGATGATCAGTGAAGAAAGGGAATGGATATCGCAAACATTTTATTTCCACAATTCGTTTTGTTAATTATGACCCTTTTAATTAAGTATAAATAGTACGGTTGAGACTATATGTACATATATTTTGGAGACCAAAGGTGTAGTTATGCAGCCTTAGTCCATATAACCTTCAAGACTATCATGTTAAAGTAATATGCAATAATTTCTGTTACAACAAAAGAAAGAATGGTTTAATTAAAATTAATTAGTAAGGTTATTTAATATAGTAATATTTAAAAAAAATTGTTCCGCAAATTTTAGTAATCTTAATAAATATATGTTTAAGAATACACTTACGTAATTTAAGTAATTGCCATATATGTAGGAACATTAAATCAAGGGCACGGCCACAAGCATCAAGGGACAAATATCCAAAGTAGAGTCTTTTCGCACGGCAGCGCCAACTTAAGGGTGAAAGTTTTTTTCGCAGGCGTGGTCGCACGATGTCATGGTTGGTTACGTGAAAGTGTTTTTTTGTGGTTTTTTATTTCCTCTTTCTTCCAAAATCTATAAACAGGACATGCTAGAGCTTATTTGTGTAACTCATAAATTATATTATATAGAGAGAGAGAATCTAGAGAGAAGGGACGTGCAATTTTTCTTTTGTAAACTTTTTCATCATTATAGTGAATTTCTTTAATGGCTAAACGTGGGCTTGACTTTCACTTTGAACCGTGATAAATTTTGTGTGTGTCCTTATTATTTTTCATTTCACATATTTTTACTCTCGGTTCTAATTTGGAACAAATATGTCCTGTATCAAGTCTCTCACTCATTTTTTATTAAATGTAAAAATAAAATAATAAAGTTGTAATACCCCTCAAGCTAAATAACAAGCTCGTGTAAAGCTTATTTAGTTAGGATAAAGAGTATTAACCTTTCAATAATATTATAAATGTTATGGTTTACTTAAAATTTTCATTTCAGTATAAAAGAGTTTTGAAACTATTGTTTCATTCATTTTTCTTATTTACAATATATATAACATCCAAACATGGGATGTGGAGAATACTAGCACATCTAAAGTTAGTAATATATCTATTTACAAAACCATAACAAAGCTACTAAGTTTGACAAAAACAGAGTTTTAAAATAAGTTTTAAAAATTGATCCAAAATATGGCATATGAACAAATCTCTATCCGGCAACTCTGGATACCCGATCAACCCTTAACCATATACATCATCACCTACATCATAATAACTATAATAAGCTAAAGGCTCAGTAAGCTGAAACTAATGCATAAACATGAACATTGAATGCAATGTAGTTAAACCTATTCTTTTATCAGTTTTCTTTCAACAATTCTTTCTTCTTTTGGGTATGCTTAGAGTGTGGTATTTAATTGCTAATGATAGGCCATAATTTTTGGAACCTATTTTTCATAATTTGACTAATACAACAACATTAATACAAGTTTTCCATCTTGGTCTATAGACCTCAGTTATTTGTCGTAATCAGTCTTTTCTTATCTTGGTTTTTTAAACTCAAAGTATTCACAACCCTTCATTGGGTCCGTCGATCTCACCTATGTCCCGTGCCTACCCAACCACTAATTAAGCACCATACCCCATTTGTATTAAAGCCTCATATCCTTTTCAGATTATATCACATGTCCTAATGTACATGTCATGAATCATGAATGCATTTCAACAATCTATATCATTGTTAAATAAAAACATTCCAATCAAGGCACCTTAAAACATAGGTAACATTACATGGCTCTTGTGATGTAGTAAATGATAGTTTTTGTTTACCATAAGTCCAATTTGCATTGAGTGAAAAGATCAGTCCTCTTAGAAGATAAGATGTGCTAAGGGCCTAACATTAATCATATATTGTTCAATTTCTTATAAACCAAACTCATTAATATAGGTCATAAGTTCATTTTACAATGGTTTTGCATCAAATTAAACACAAAATGGGCTGAGTATAGAACATGTTGTATTACTTAAAAGATAATTAAACATATAATGAAAATGTTCAATCATCTCAACAAACATGTATATACACACATTCTTGCTACCAATTATAAAATATAAAACTTGTAACAATTTTACCATTTCCTAGCCAAATAAGGTTTTTTGTGAATCATTAATATTTCCAAACGTTAACTACCATCTATGGCTATAAATAGTCTTAGAAAAACAGCCAATACTTTAAAATCAAACATGGTGCAAGCCTTATTTTTGACTTGAAAATTTAAATTCAAGCCTTATTTCGCATTTTCTACCCACAAATTCAAAAATAACGTTCCTGACTAATTTTCGCTCATTGATAAGCATTTAAAATCACTCAATAAACAATAAAATCAATAGAAATAAAAGAAATAATGAGATTCTACAAAATTCCCAATTTACAAATAAAAAAAATTAACTCAATTAGCTTAGTTTTGTTTCAAACACATTGAATCTGAATTTTTTCAACATTACAAATAGATTACTCACATTAAAATTGCATCAAAACACCATTAATTCATCATCAAATTATATAAAGATGAAATACGTTACAGGGGTTCAACTTCAAGGGATTTAGAAATCTCAAAATCCACTAATTCCAAGCTTAAAAGGGTGAAAACAGGGGCTGTTTTGCTAGATGTTTTTAGGGTTGCTAGAGAAAGAAAGAAGCAAAATTGAACATTCTAGTTATTTTGACTTAGACAAAATCAAGGTAAGTGAAGGAAGGATGTTGCTTGGGCGCTTTTACCATCTTTTTCTCAGATTTGACATATGGAAAGGGTGCTAAGTAAGAAGAAAACTTAGCTAATTAAATCAAGTACAAACAAGTGCAACTCAATTTTCAATAACCTAGTCAACAAACCAATCAAATTGCATCATTTTACATACTTTTAATTCTAATAAATCTAGTTATTTCAAATATATAAATAGGCAACACAATCAATTTAGGATGCATTTAATATAGAAAACACTTTGCAATCTATCCCGCAACCAGTTTAACACAGCAATCTTTCTTAACCGAGAAACTGAGCTTTTCATTATAAATATGAGCACATTTGTGCTTGGTTTA
Source organism: Artocarpus heterophyllus (assembly GCA_025403435.1). NCBI lineage: Eukaryota > Viridiplantae > Streptophyta > Magnoliopsida > Rosales > Moraceae > Artocarpus > Artocarpus heterophyllus. The sequence goes on from CM046331.1 coordinate 8,207,868, forward strand.
ATATTTAAAATAATAAGTACTCATGCTCCATATACTTTTTATATGCTCATAATTCAATTATGCGTGTTCACTAAATATATATATACATGCAGATGCTTATTACTGGCTAATTGTGAGTTAATTAGACATTATAAAAATAATTAAGAAAGAATAACATAAATATAAGCCAAAGGACAAACCATTCCAACAAGATAAATTCCAAAACCTTAACGTATCCGTTACTAGCAGAACTTGGCTTCAGAAGTGTAACACCTCCTTAACCACATATTTAAAAATCAACTTTTAAATTAGACTTTATTGAAAACCTTACTAGTGAAACCTAAAGGAAAAAATCTAGCAACGAAAAAAGAGTATTTATGCTAGTAATGGGATCAGAAACACAATACAAATTCAAATTCTTACAACTGAAAGAACGAAAATCAACTATGAAAATCATTTGCTAAAGAGCCTTAGAAGCAAGAATAAAATTGCCTTTCCTAAGTTTTGAGAATTAATCCGAGTATTTAAATCTTTGTACAATCATATAAATGTAATGTAAGGATAAATGTATTATACACGATTATATAAATGTAAGGATATGTTTACTTTAGTAAAATTTGAAATGTATTATACCTAGACATGGACAAAAGCAATGATCACAATGGCATAGCAATTTTTTTTAATCATCTTATCTTGATTTTATTAACAAATTCAGTTAAAGCCTGGAAAGGTTTGCGGTTTTTATTCCATGATTTCATCCACGGTCTCTTTTTTTTTTTTCTTTTATGCTTACAACGATTTTTCAACGCTTTTCAATTCTTTTTCTCCTTATCGCTTTTGTCGTATCCTTCTTTTTACGACTACTTCCCTTTTTATTTTTTACAATCTTTTTGTGTTTTAAAAAATACAATCAAAATACTTTTTTCTCTCAATTTATCCCTGACATTTCCTAAAAGCAAAACCTTAACATGGAATAAGATCTTTTAAATATATTTTTATTTAAATATTTTATCAGTGGTGGTCTTAACGACTCTTTTGTTCAACTAATTATTGTAATTAAATATTGTTTTTCTTATAAACATTATTTATCTTCTCATACACTCTTTTTTTTTTTTCAAACGTTGCGTCCCAGTAAAGTGGACTTTTGTACCCTTCATTCTTTTTGGACATTTTTTTTCTTTGCTCCCACCATTTTCTTAAAAAAATTGCATCAAATAATACAGTTTTAATTTTTAATATAAATAATAAATAACATTTTTAAAATTTAGTACTTTTTTTAAATACTTAAAGTTTTAATTTTACTTTATTCTTTTTCTTCTTTTTCTTCTTCTCTTTCTTTTCGTTTTTGTTTTTTGTTTTCTCATTGTTGTTTCGTGTTTTTTTCTACGTCATTCAATACAAAAATAAATTTTTTGTTTTAATCTAAATAAGCTATTTATTAAACACTACTATATTTGATCTATCTATTTTTTTTCTAATTAATAATGAGCTAATTCCCTCCTTCTCCCTTCTCTTTTTTGGCTTTTTCATTTTTCTTTTTGACATTGTGCTTTTTTTTTCTTTTGCACTCTTATATTCTTTTTTTTTTGTTATAATATATTTTTCTTTGTTTAAAAATAGAACACTGTTTTGCTTTTTCTTTTCCCAGTTGGCTTATTCACTCCAATTTCCCTATTACAACCCCCCAAATCAAAAATTATTGGAAATCACTTTTTAAAATTAATTGTAACAAATAGTAAACTCTGAAAATATTTATAGTAAATATCAAATTTATGATGTAAATAATTTATTTACAATTTTGTTTACGGTGTAAATAATTCTTAGCTATACTATAAAATAGATTTATCGTGCAAATAATGTATTCACCCCTATTTACAATGTAAATATTTCTTGTTTATGTAGCAAATAAATTATTTATATTATAAATCTATTATCTATTACAAATATTTTCAAAATTTAATATTTACTCTAAAAGTTTCAAAAATATGACATTTTCCTCATTCTCTCTTTATCAACTTATAGACTCAGAGCCCATTTCCAGTTACGAGTTTTAAGGTGAAAGAATTTAGAGCCTGTTTGTTTGGGTGGTTCACAGAGTTTGAACACGAATTCTGAACAAAGTAGGCATTTGGTTGGACAATTCTGAAACTAAACTTGAACTCAAAATTTCCAAAACTCAAATGGGTCTATTTGTTTGAGAAGTTTAAATCATGGTAGTTTGAAGTATTAGGCTTGAAACGAAAAAGTTTGAGAAGTGTGGTTTAAAACAAGAATTTAAAATAAAAATTTGAAATCTGAAATTGTGTTTGGTTATGAAAAAAAGGAGTCAAAAGTTTGAGGCCCACACGAGAGAGAGTTAGGTAGCTTGAAATTGGGGGTGTTGATTTTAAGTTAGGTCTAGTTTTGAGCTCCAAGTGTCTGTTTAGGTTTTGAATTGGGGTTGAGTTATTTACTACCAAACGCCTCTTGAGTTTAAAATTGGGCTCCAAAATACCCAAACTCTCAAAACAAACAACACCCAAATTAGCATATCCCTTGTTTCAAAAGATTCGAACTCAATAAACTCTTTTTCTGACATTTTAATTCAAATGTCTTTCACAAATTCATATCTAAGCACAATTTCATATTTTATTCTATTTTCAAACTTAAATTAATTGTACATTTAAAAACCAATTTAGATTTTAGTTTAAACTATAATTTTTAAATTTTTTATTTTAAACATAAAAGTTCAAAACACCATATCCGAACGCCTCAACCAAACAGACCCTTGGAGTTAATGTGTACAGGGAAGAGGAAGTGTCTGGAAACTCAATACGACCCTGTCCATCCCTGCGTAGTATTATTGATATAGTCATCAATTCCTTGAACCACTTTCCCAGGAATTTAATTGAGTGTCAGAACAGCTTCCCAAAAAATGATTAATTGAGAAAGCGAATTAATGAAACGCAGCAAAGAAAAATGATAAAAAAAAAAATGTACATAACACAGACGAGAGAAACGATTATTATTGCATTGCCAACATATGAAAGCAGAATAAAATGGCAAAAGAAAATGGAACCTCCGTGACTTTTATCTTCTCATTGGTCATTATCTTTCTATTGTTTCCCAAAGCAGTACTTGCAGAAGGGAGTCACACATCTCTTTCCGTAACTCCAACAACTCCCATGAAAGTAATTTTCTTATCCGAATTTGGCCGCCGGCGTAAACCATCACCGCCACCGCCACCAATGCATTTTCCTCGACGCAATTGGCGTAGCCGTGCCCGTTTGCCAACACCACCACCTCCACCAATGTCGCTTGAACAACAGCCTCCGCCACCACCACCGCCGCCACCACCACCACAGTTCATTGGTACTTATATTCTGCCTCCGCCTCCGCCTCCGCCTCCGTCTCCGCCTCTGCCACCGCCACCGCCATCACCTCCGCCTCCACCTATGCCGGTGTCACGTACTTAGGTAGAGGCATCTCTAGCTAGTTGAAACATCGTGATCGTCATCATTGATTTCACTGCAAGCACTAACTTGACGGCCTGGTGAGAGGTTAAATGGTAACTAGAGATCTATTAATTCAATATATCTACTTGTACTTCTGGTATTTTTAACTCTTATTGAAACTTGTATTGTTTCTGGTTTTGGTTAATTTTATGAGGGAAGGGATTAAAGGAAAACTGAGAAAATATTTTACATCACTATTTCTCCTCGTTTGCCATTTTTTCTATCGGGTTTGAAAATTACAGTCAGATTAGGTTAAGGGAAAATGTTCAAAATTGCGGGTCATATATGTGTGGCGAGTGGATTCTCTTGAGTTGACGTTATGTATCTTTAATCTTTAATCTTTAACGTGTGTATATGAGCATAAATTTCGCGTAATACTCTCCAGAGGTTCAAAATTTAAAACGATTTGCCCTTTTTTTACAAAATATTTTTTAAAATTTTCCGATTGAAACGTTTTCTTCCTTGTTTTATGAAACATTTTTCTTTTAATTGCCCAAAAGGTTTTTTTCCCTAAAAACATTTTATTTTTTATTTTTTTGGTTTTTTTATTTTTATTTTTTTTGTTAACATGCTTAATATACTAACACTGTGCGTATGTTTTTCAACTAGTAGATAATAAACCAAAGAGCAAGAGATAAAGACATGTAGACTTGTAATAGTTGACCTGTGAAGGCTATGGCAATTTTAGATTTTTCACACAATTTGCTTGAAATATATTAATAATTATTTTTTTAACTAATTGTCTTTGTAAAATATATTTTCTCAAAATTTTCTATTTTTTTGCATAGTTTTGTACTTAACCTTGCTTTGCTTGGTTGGATTTCTTTTTTTTTATAAGAATGCATTTTCAAATGTTTCTCGTCAATATTTTCTCTAAATTCTCTTTAAAATAATTTTTCTCCAATAAATTAATTGATTTTTTTACACACTATCCTCTGAAAAAATTATCTTCTCCAATACGATCCTAAAATATTTGCATTATTTTCACTGCCACTTTCTAGAGTATTTTAATATAAAAATTAGTTTCCTCCTCATTTCCATAGTTTTGAAATGTGATGTAGAAAAATCATTTGAGCAGTTGGCTTCTGCGGCTCATATTTCTCCTTTTCTAATCAACTATTTCGAAGCCTTAGCACGTGTGAACTAAGTGTGTTATAATATTACGGCTTGTTTAGTGTGCAGGATTGGATTGGATTGTATTAGGTTGAATCTTAATACTTTGTTTCGTGAAAAATTTTAATGGATTAGATTAGATAAATTCTTATTCAATCCATGCTTGAATCCCCGTGAAAATGGATTAGGCAATTCCTTATTAAAGCATGGGATTAAACATCACTTTTGTACATTGTAAAAATTTATGAAGACCTATTTACACAAATTCACAAAATTTTGGGTCAAATTATAATTTTTCAAAAAATGAGAAGTCAAAATGAAATTTTTATGTGATGGAAATATTTTTATAATTGTATTTTTTTCCCCTCTAATTTAAAAAAATTACAATTTGACCAAATTTTTTTAAAATTTTACAAAAAAGCCTCCATCCTGATAATACAATACTAAACATAAGATTGAATTAGCGAAAATTTTATCTTACCCTTTCTAATACAATCCGATCTAATCCTTTAAACTATCCTATCCAATGCATCAAACGGGCTCTTAATACATTTTTCTTTTGCAGGGATCTAGATTTTCTCTAAAAATTTATAATTAAAAAGCAAGAGAATTCACAAAAACATAATAGGAAAAAAAACTTGAAGGTTAATTTGATAAAGTATTATTTGAAAGGATGTAAAAGAATATTTAAATGGGAACAAGTTAAAAAAGATAGCATAATAGAATAAATTAAATTAGTGTAAAAAAGAATTTTGATGATATTGATTTCGATTGAAAGATGTAAGATTGCATAAGAAAAAACACAAGAAGTATAAGGGAAAAAACACAAGGAGAAAAGAAAAACAAAAACAAAAGCTACAAAAGTAAGAAAGGTAATATATATATATATATATATTTGTACAAAAGCGTTAAAGTTATATACTCAAGTGGAACATGAAAAACTACTTAGAGGCTGATGGTCACGCCCAAAATATGTTTCTTCTTTAAACGGCAGACGTATGTAATATAGAGAAGTTGTTGTATTCGTAGGGAGATGAAAATTTATACCTCGGTAAATTGATAAAAATAAATGTTCAAAAAGACAAGCACTTTTTTTAGAGCTAAGTTTAAAATGAAAGAAATATTTTTGTGGTTTTATCCAAAATTTTAATTCAAAAGAAATGAAATTAAAACGGTGAAGCTTGGAGAATCCCTTGTATGTTTTGCAACTGATATGGAATTTCAACTTTAATTAATAATTATCTAAAGTATTTGATTTATTATATCTTATCTCATTAATTGCAAGCACATTTTACTAATTATATAGGTCAACCTAAATCGACAATATAGCAAGCCATAATGCAGTAAGGGTCTTCCTATAAGAACTAGCAAAATAATTATTGGTGCACTAATTATGAAAATTATAATAGCTGTCACTCAATTATAATTAACATAACTATAGGATAGAAAAGATAATAACAAATCAAAATTAATATATTTTAGTGGAATAAATTTTTACATTAACTCCGGCAGCACTTCATCTTATGAAATATCTAGAATCGATAACATAACAAGTCATACTGTAGTAAAAGACATTCCATAAAATTAAGCATTATTTCGTTATTATTAATATTAACTATGCAACACAATTAAATTACATAAAGAAAGCATGACTGAATTTATGTAAAAATTGGCAGCATAACAACAGTAATAATAATTATTGGAAACATAAAGATATAATTTATTCCACAAAAATATAAACATTACCACACAGATATAGAGTTAAAATCCATACCAAGATACTATGCATACAAGATCATCTCTCTGCCTCACCAGACACTCTACTCTAATTTAAGCATTATTTTATTATTATTTATTACCTAAGAAGATACTTCTGAGTCTAACTCAGCAGTAAGGAAAGGAAGGGGAAAAGAGGGCCAAAGGCCCGAAGGAGATGATTTCTTCATGAGGCAATGCAAGGCTATTTATAGCCTTGAAAAGTTACTGTATATTATATGTAATCATCATTTTTTCCTGTTGAAAGTTGACAAATTCTGATCAAATTGATCATTTTTCTCCTCTTTTCTTCTTCGCGCTGGCCCTTCTTAAATGCATGAGAATCTCGCTGAGATTCTATGCTTCGCGGCATTAGAAGGCACCAAACCGGGGTGATCTGGACTGTTAATTTCACGATCCAATGGCTCCAATCACGCGTGAGAATGGGCCCAGGTGAAACAGCAATTTTGGACCGTCAGATTCGTCTTGGTTATCGCATCTGACGGCTAGAAAAACAGCTGCATGTAGACTCATCCACACGCGAGCAGACACGACATGCGACTCCCCTCTGACGCGTCTGCAGCTTGTCGGCGCGTGAATCACACGCGCCAGTCATTCTTCGACACATGGATTGCACTCTGAGATTCCGTTGACGCACCGAATGACACATTGACACGCGCCCTCTCTTCGACGGTCGAGATCAATCTGTCAGTTGATCTGGCGGTCCTTGTTACGCCACGTGTCCTCTTCCTTTTGAATTTTGAATTTTTCAAAGATTTTTGATGCATTTGATGTCCGACTTTATCTGTTTTGGTGTCATTTTGTTTCGTTTTTCCTCCAGATTTCAAATCTAAAAATCACAAACACACAAATATTAATTATTTTGCGAACATAATAGTTACAAAAATATTAAAATTATTTATTTTACATTAAAACACACAAAAATAAATAAAAACTCTTAAAATTTCTAGTCTCTTACGGTTTAATACAGATATAATTTTTATGACTTGGAAATATTTTTAGAAATTACTAAAAATATAATAGAACATATTTACAAACTTAAAACACACTATCAAATACATTAAGACTCAAAATAAAACAACAGCATTATTTTTACGGCTTTGACTATTTACAGACTAGACACTTATCTAACATGCCAAAATGATTCTAAAAATTACTAAAAACATAAAAACACACTAAAAACGCATTTTTAAACACATTTACACACTAAGACACAAAAATACTTATTAATACAAAATTGCTATTAATTAGAGAATTTAATGAGAAATAAAAGCATAAATAAATGATTTAAGCCTTAGAAAATGTACACTTTTATAGTCTCATCACACCCCCCAACCAGCTTATTGCTAGTCTTTAGCAATTAAAGCGATGAAATTTTGAAATGAATTATTGAATATCTATATAATGAAAAATTATTTAACTATAATTTGACTTATCAAACTAGATAGACTAACAAAACCAAAATTTTATTTGAACAATTTATATGCTATTTAACAAAATATATACAAACCAGACTTAGTGCAGAAAGGGATAATGAATAATTATGAAGTTTCAAAACTAAGAATAAAATTATTTTGATATTTTGCTTCAATTCACTCCTTCAGGCAGCAACACTTCAAATTATTGATTTGGAACAATTAAAAAGCAGAAACATAAAATAGAAATATTTACAAACTTTACATATGTGGATAGTGCAATGTCTGGCTTCCTTAAGCTTTCTCCATAACCCATTTAATGAGCTTTGGGTTAGTAACTCCTAGACCAGTTGGTCTAAGGTACTAGGTGTTGAAGCACCCCTTAGAACTTACTTACTCGAGCTAAAGAAGCTACGAAACCAAACTTATCCAACTTTATTCATTACACATTTTATTTATTTACAATTTCTTTTTCTCTGTTTTTTTTTTCTTCTTTTTTTTAATTAATTTTTTTTAATTTTCAAAATATTGCTGCCTTTAATTGTTCATCTTCACAAAATAACAAAACTCAAATATTCATAGCTTGGACTTACCATCACAATTAAGCATTACAGTGTGTGTGAAAAGAATGGCTTACAAACACTTTGAAAAATAAACACATAAAAATGTTAAATAAAACTAAAGTTTTGAAAGTGTATAAAATTAAATAATTCAAAGAATAGAAAAATAATATTACATTAATATGAAATTCAAAAATCAAAACAAAATAATAGCACATTAATTACTAAGAAACTAATATTTACAAAACTTTTTTATTTTTTTCTTTTTAAATTTTATGACTCACAAAAATAAAATAAATAAAGAACACACAAAATCTGGAGCAAAAAATAAAAAAATATAGGCAAAAATAAAAAATTTTTGCCACAACACAACATTGAAACACAATTTTTAAGCACAACCTTCTCCCCCAAACCTAGAATGTACATTATCCTAAATGTATAAAAGAATAGTGAGAGCAGCAAAAATATTACCTGAATCAGCACAGCTGTAGAGATGATATGTGATAAACTTGACAAACTAAAAACTAACAAAACACACAACAATATATTACAAATTGGGTCTTTTAAAGTCAGATTCCCTAGACTTCATTTTTTTTTTTTTGAAAGTCTAAAATCATATTTTTACACAAATTCTTCATAATTTGTCTCAAGAGGCAGCAAATATAAAGTATTTACTAATCACAATTGATTATAACCTTCTTAATCTCAGCTATTCTGCAAGAATTAATTTTGATATTTATTTTCAACTTTCAAAGTTTTTTTTTATATATGAGAAAATAAGCAAAAAAAAATAAGAAAACAAACAACAAAAATAAATATTTAAAAGAGAATAAACAGAAAACTACTCAGGGTTGATAAACTGGAGCCATAAGAGTGACTTCTTCGGGTTCAGTTATCCGTTCTATGTAGCTTTTCAATCTCTGGCCATTTACTTTGAGTATCCTGCCATCGGATGGATCTTCAATTTCAACAATACCATTAGGGAAAACCTGTTTCACAATATATGGACCTGTCCATCGTGATTTTAACTTACCAGGATGAAGGTGAAGACGAAATTCATAAAGATGAACCCGTTGATTGGGCTCAAAGTTCTTTCTCAGAATATGTATGTCATGAAATGCTTTCATTTTTGCTTTGTAAATCCGTGAACTGATGTAAGCATCATTCCTTAATTCCTCAAGTTCAGAGAGTTGAAGCTTCCGTTCAATACCCGCAGCACTAAGATCAAAGTTGAGAGCTTTAATAGCCCAATAAACTTTATGTTCAAGTTCTACAGGTAAATGACAGGCTTTTCCAAAGACGAGCCTATAGGGAGACATTCCTAAAGGAGCTTTGTAAGCTATACGGTATGCCCAGAGTGCATCTTGACGACGTGAGGACTAATCTTTTCGATCATGATTCACTGTTTTTTCCAAAATTTGTTTGATCTCTCTATTTGCTAACTCAGCTTGTCCATTTGTCTATGGGTGATAGGCAGTCGAAACTTTATGAATTACACCGTACTTTCGCATCAAAGTTTCAAAAGAACGGTTGCAAAAATGTATGCCTTGATCACTGATTATAGTATGTGGCATACCATACCTAGATAACACATTTTCTTTCAAGAACTTTATAACAGTTGTATTATCATTAGTACGGCATGCAATGGCTTCAACCCATTTTGAAACATACTCCATAGCAAGAAGGATATATAGGTACCCAAAAGAAGGTGGAAAAGGTCCCATAAAGTCTATTCCCCAGCAATCAAAGATTTCAATTGCTATAATTGGGTTTAGAGGCATCATGTGATGATGAAACAAAGTACCTAACTTTTGACAATTTTCGTAGGAACGACAATAATGATAAGTGTCTTTGAACAAAGTGGGCCAATAAAGACCACATTGGAGGATCTTTGTAGCAGTTTTCTTTGCAGAAAAATGACCACCACATGCATCAGTGTGACAAAATTTTAAGACACTATTCACTTCATCTTCAGGAATGCAACGTCTCATGATTTGATCATGACAATATTTGAAAAGGTACGGATCATCCTAGTAAAAGTTACGCACTTCAGTCAAAAGCTTTCTTTTGTCTTGCAAACTCCAAGCAGATGGAATTTCTCCAGTTGCCAAATAATTGACAATGTGTGCATACCAAGGTAACTTGGTAACAGAGAACAGATGTTCATCAGGAAATTCATCATGAATTGGTGAACCATCGACAGACTCATTGACTTCTAAACGAGATAGGTGGTCAGCTACCACATTCTCAACTCCTTTCTTGTCCTTGATAGTCAAATCAAACTCTTGCAGAAGAAGGATCCACCTGATAAGTCGGGCTTTAGCATCCTTCTTAGAAAAGAGATACTTAAGGGTAGAATGATCAGTGAAAATGGTGATGGGTGAACCGATTAGGTATGAACGAAACTTATCAAGCGCAAATACTACAGCAAGTAATTCCTTTTCAGTGGTTGAGTAATTCATTTAAGCATTGTTCAAGGTTTTGCTTGCATAGTACACTACAAAAGGTTTTCCTTCCCTTCGTTGACCTAAGACGGCTCCTACAGCGTAATTGCTTGCATCACACATGATTTCAAATGGTAGACTCCAATCAGGGGATTGCATGATAGGTGCAGAAGTTAACTTACATATCAGTGTTCAGAAAGATTCTTCACATTCTTTTGTCCATTCAAACACAGCATCTTTCAACAAGAGATTACACAGTGGTCTCGATATGGCTGAAAAATTTTGAATGAACCTCCTATAAAATCCAGCGTGTCCAAGAAAAGATCGAACATCTCTAACAGTCTTTGGAGTGGCCAAGTTTGAAATAAGCTCAATCTTAGTTGGATCAACTTCAATTCCTCTTTCAAAGACAATGTGTCTAAGAACTATGCCAGATGGAACCATAAAATTGCATTTTTCTCAATTTAACACAAGGCCTTTTTCTTCACATCTTTTCAAAACAGCTTCCAAGTTAAGCTGACAAGTATCAAACGAATTACCAAAAACAGTCAAATCATCCATGAAAACTTCCATAATCTTCTCAACCATGTCACTGAAAATGCTCATCATGCATCTTTGAAATGTAGCTGGAGCGTTACAAAGTCCGAATGACATTCGTCGGAAAGCAAAAGTACCAAAAGGACATGTAAATGTGGTCTTTTCCTGATCTTCTAATGCTATTTCTATATGATAATATCCTGAATATCCATCTAGAAAGCAATAGAAAGGATGACCAGCTACACGTTCTAAGATTTGATCGATGAATGGGAGTGGAAAATGGTCTTTTCGAGTGGCGGCATTTAATTTTCGATAATCAATGCACATTCGCCATCCAGTGACAACTCTTGTAGGGACAAAATCTCCTTTTTCATTTGTTATCACAGTTACACCAGATTTCTTAGGAACAACTTGAGTTGGACTGACCCATTTACTATCCGCAATGGGGTAAATGATACCAGCATTTAATAGTTTCAAAACTTGATTCCTCATGACTTCTTTCATTGTTGGGTTCAGTCTCCTTTGGGGATCTCTTTTTGGATTAACACCTTCTTCCAATTGAATGTGATGGGAGCAAATCAAGGGACTAATACCCTTGATATCAGCTATTGTCCAACCCAATGCTTTTTTATGATCACGCAACATGTTAATTAACCGTCGCTCTTGTGATTCATCGAGTTTGGATGAAATGATAACATGAAAAGATTCATCAGCTCCTAAGAATGCATGTGTTTAGTCCTTCAGGAAGTTGGGCTAACTTAATTTTGGGATTTTCTTCAGTGGATGGTTTTGGCTTTTCTCCTTCTAGGAATAGCTTTTCAAAATGTGGTTGCCAAAACTTTGTTTCTTTGTCAAGTGAATGTTTAGGAATATCAGAAATGGGATTGGGATTTTCAAGATCAGGACTTTAGAAGATTTCTTCAAGCACATCGGTTTGCTTTTGAAATTCTTCATGAACAGCTTCATCAATGATTTCAGTGTAAGAACACTCATTATTGCTTTGAAATTGCTTCCCAATATGGAAAACATTCACTTCAAGAGTCATATTTCCAAAAGAGATTTTCATGACACCATTTCGACAATTGATGAGAGCATTAGCCGTAGCTAAGAAAGGTCTTCCGAGGATGATAGGAATTTTTGATTCTATATCCACCTCAGTTTGAGTGTCTAAAATGAGAAAATCCACGGGATAATAAAACTTATCAACTTGTAACAAAACATCTTCAACTATCCCTCGTGGTTTCTTTATGGATCGGTCTGCGAGTTGCAAGACCACAGATGTTGGCTTAATCTCTCCAAGGCCTAGTTGCGAGTAAATTGAATAGGGCATGAGGTTGACGCTCGCTCCTAAGTCTAACAAGGCTTGAGTGATTTCATGGGTTCCTATGTAACATGTGATTGTGGGACATCCAGGATCTTTGTACTTGACCGGTGCTCTTTGCTCAAGAATTGTACTTAGTTGCTCAATTAAGAACGCAGTCCTTGGGACATGATGTTTTCTTTTCACAGTGCACAAATCTTTTATCACTTTGGCATAAGCAGGCACTTGTTTGAGAATTTGCAAAAGAGGAAGATCGATTCGAACTTGCTTCAAATGTTCCAAGATGTGTTCATAATTTTCTAGCACTTTCCTAGTAGTTTGAAGAGCTTGAGGAAAAGGGACTTCTACTGGAAACTTATTCACTTCTTCTTCTTCTCTTTGAGGAACATCTTCTTCCTTACTCGTATCTGTGGTGTTTGATTTTTCCAATGATTTACCACTGCGAGTCGTAACATGACTAACCTCTTCATCCTTCTCTTCAGTGTTAGAGGTTTGTATCATGCTTTGTCCTTCAGAAATGACCAGAGCTTGAGATGAACATTTTTCATTCAATTTCAAAATTTCTTTTGACATATGTGTTAAAGCAGCTTCAATTTTCTCACATGACTTGCTTTGTATCTCAATGAATGCTTGTAATGTTTCTTCAAGAGATTTGCTCGAGTGTGAATCATGTTGAGGAACATTTTCTCTTGAGTGCATTTCTTCTTCATTCCATTGATTTCCAAATGATTGCTCTTGATTTGAATTCCTCCTGGCGAAATTGAAGTTGTTTCTTCCATCAGGATTGAAAGTTTCAGGGGGAGTACAAGGCTTATGATTTGTCTTTAAGGCATTACATTGTTCCTCATATTCTCCTATCACTTCCTGATAAACATGACAGTCCAGTGACTGTTGGTCAAACCTTTCATTCACAAAATTTGTTCCTTGTAGTTCAGCTTTTGTGACTACATGACTTCCTTTCTCATTCTTTGCTTTGAGGATTTCTAATTCTCTTGTGAGGTTTTCAACTTGAACCCTAAGGTTGTAGCTATCCTCTTTCTTCAATTGATGAACTTCAGTTGATCGCAACTTATGAGAAACATCTAATTCAACCCATAAATGAACTTTTTCAGCAAATTCATCAAGAAATTCCTTGGCTTCTTCAGGATCCTTGTGTAAAAATTTTCCATTGCACATCACTTCCAGATATTGGCGATCATGACTTGTGAGTCCTTCATAGAAAAAGCTGACAAGACACCAATTCTCGTAACCATGGTGAGGACATTGACTTAACAAATCTTTGAATCTTTCCCATGCTTCGTAGAAATTTTAATGATCATTTTGGGAGAAAGTCAGAATTTGTTTCTTTAGATTATTGGTCTTTTGATATGGAAAGTATTTGTTGAAGAAAGCAGACATCATGTCATTCCATGGTTGAATGGATCGAGGTCTTAAAGAGTAAAGCCAACTTTTAGCTTTATCTTTCAGTGAGAAAGGGAAAATTTTCAATTTGATGGAATTAGCGATATCAGGGTGGCTATGAAAAGTGGCAACAACTTCTTCAAATTCACAAATATGAACATAAGGATTTTCGCTTTCTAATCCAAAGAAGGTTGGTAAGAGTTGAATCATGCTAGGCTTAAAATCTTGTTGTGGAAGATTTGATGGAAACACAATACATGAAGGAGTTAAACTGCGAGTCGGATGCATGAAATCTTTCATCAGTATTCTTTGAGGATTCTCACCCAGATTTTTCATTGCAAACGAATTTGACAGAGTGGTCGACGAGGATGAAAAATGCGAAAAAGAGTTTGACAATTGTTCACTAGGGTTTCTTAAGTCTGAAGCCTTAACAAATCGACTAAGTTTGAATCATTAACCCTAAGTGTCTCTTTTTTTATTTTTTAACAAGGAGAAAGACAAATGCTAAGCTTTTCTTTATTCAGGGAGAATAAAGTAGTGAATGAAAAGCACTTGCCTGAGTTATTTTGTAGATCTTGAGAATTATATACTTTAAGGATGTTCCCAGGAAAGATTGGTGGGGCTAAGGCTCCTTAAAAACCAATCTCCTAGTCAAAGCAACATTCTCGGAATGATTGGTGTTGGGAAAGTTTTCAAAATTAACCGGCTATGGGAATGGTATTCGAGCTAGTACCAGCATCCAAACAGAACTTCCTCAAAGGATACTCTTCACAAAACCATAATTTATTTTATGAAAAACCTAACTCTAAAATTTTATGATGTTTTAATTCTAAGGCAAAAACTTAAATCTAAACCTAAAACTAATAAAATAAATATTTTACAAAGAAAAGGAAAGAAAATAAAATTTTTATGACTTTTTTGATTTTTTATTTTTTTTATAAATAGTGAACAGTGTGTGAATAGTGACATGAATAGTAGCCTACTTAATTAAATATTTAAACTAAAATAACAATATTTACAGTATTTACAAGAAAAGGACAAAGTACTCACCTGGTTTTCTGCTTAATTTAGCAATCTGACAAAGTAACAGCACTTCCCCGGCAACGGCGCCAGATTTGATGGTCACGCCCAAAATATGTTTCTTCTTTAAACGGCAGACGTATGTAATATAAAAAAGTTGTCGTATCCACAGGGAGATGAAAATTTGTACCTCGATAAATTGATAAACTAAACGTTCAAAAAGAAAAGCACTTTTTGCAGAGCTAAGTTTAAAATGAAAGAAATATTTTTGTGGTTTTTATCCAAAATTTTAATTCAAAAGAAATGAAATTAAAACGGTAAAGCTTGGAGAATCCCTTGTATGTTTTGCAACTAATATGGAATTTTAACTTTAATTAATAATTATCTAAAGTATTTGATTTATTATATTTTATCTCATTAATTGCAAACACATTTTACTAATTATATAGGTCAACCTAAATCGACAATATAGCAAGCCATAATGCAGTAAGGGTCTTCCTATAAGAACTAGCAAAATAATTATTGGTGCACTAATTATGAAAATTATAACAGCTGTCACTCAATTATAATTAACATAACTATAGGAAAAAAAAGATAATAACAAATCAAAATTAATATATTTTAGTGGAATAAATTTTTACATTAACTACGGCAGCACTTCGTCTTATGAAATATCTAGAATCGACAATATAACAAGTCATACTGCAGTAAAAGACATTCCATAAAATTAAGCATTATTTCGTTATTATTAATATTAACTATGCAACACAATTAAATTACATAAAGAAAGCATGACTGAATTTATGTAAAAATTGACAGCATAACAACAGTAATAATAATTATTAGAAACATAAAGATATAATTTATTCCACAAAAATATAAACATTACCACACAGATATAGAGTTAAAATCCATACTAAGATACTATGCATACAAGATCATCTCTCTGCCTCACCAGACACTCTACTCTAATTTAAGCATTATTTTATTATTATTTATTACCTAAAAAGATACTGCTGAGTAACTCAGCAGTAAGGAAAGGAAGGGGAAAAGAGGGCCAAAGGTCCAAAGGGGATGATTTCTTCATGGGGCAATGCAAGGCTATTTACAGCCTTGAAAAGTTACTATATATTATATGTAATCATCATTTTTGCCTGTTGAAAGTTGACAAATTCGGATCAAATTGATCCTTTTTCTCCTCTTTTCTTCTTCGCGTTGGCCCTTCTTGAATGCGTGAGAATCTCGCAGAGATTCTATGCTTCGAGGCATGAGAAGGCACCAAACCGGGGTAATCTGGACCGTTAATTTCACGATCCAATGGCTCCAATCACGCGTGAGAATGGGCCCAGGTGAGATAGTAATTTTGGACCGTCAGATTGGTCTTGGTCATCGCATCCGACGGTTGGAAAAACAGCTGCACGTAGACTCACCCACATGCGAACAGACACGGCCTACGACTCCCCTCTGACGCATCTGCAGCCGTCGACGCGTGAATCACACGCGCCAATCGTTCTTCGGCACGTGGATTGCACTCTGAGATTCTGCTGACACACCGGATGATACATTGACATGTGTCCCTCTCTTCGACGGCTGAGATCAATCTATCAGTTGATCCGGCGGTCCTTGTTACGCCACGTGTCCTCTTCCTTTTGAATTTCAAATTTTTCAAAGATTTTTGATGCATTTGATGTCTGATTTTATCCGTTTTGGTGTCATTTTGCTCCGATTTTCCTCCAGATTTCAAATCTAAAAATCACAAACACACTAATATTAATTATTTTACAAACATAATATATACAAAAATATTAAAAATATTTATTTTACATTAAAACACATAAAAATAAATAAAAACTCCTAAAATTTTCAGTCTCTTACGGTTTGACACAGATATAATTTTTATGACTTGAAAATATTTTTAGAAATTACTAAAAATATAATAGAACATATTTACAAACTTAAAACAAACTATAAAATACATTAAGACTCAAAATAAAATGACCGCATTATTTTTACGGCTTTGACTATTTACAGACTAGACACTTATCTAACATGCCAAAATGATTCTAAAAATTACTAAAAACATAAAAACACACTAAAAATGCATTTTTAAACACATTTACATACTAAGACACAAAAATACTTGTTAATACAAAATTGCTATTAATTAGAGGATTTAATGAGAAATAAAAGCATAAATAAATTATTTAAGTCTTAGAAAATGTACACTTTTACAGTCTTATCAGAGGCACATAAAGATATTTGCATGTGCATATTTGAGGAAAAAGAAAAAGCATGTATGAAAGTCTCGAAGTGTTAGACTTAAGTGGATAAGAAGTTGGAGTTTACTTAGGGAAAAGAAGAAAAGAAGAGAAAATAAAAAATAAAAAAGTTTTTTAGAAAACAATAAAAAAAGGTCTAATAGTAGGATATTCCAACCAAATCCGTATGGAGTTCATTATTTATTAAATAAAAAACCTAACAAAGTTAAGGCTAACCTGTTATATTTTAATCTATTTATTTTTAGTCTTAATAAATGAGGTTTAATTTCCCCTTTTTCTCATATAATCCCAATCACAAACTATCCGCTACTATAAAAAATTGAAGCCATCGGACTCAAATCTTCTGTCCAATTTTTGGTGTCCTAAATGGTGTTCAATCAATTATATTATGACATCATTAAGGAAAAGCATATAAAAATCAATTAAATACTATTTCAAACATTTTAAATAATATGTCATACAAAAATTGATTAGACACGATTTTGGATACTAAAATTGGACAAATGATAGAATCATTAATTAAATCTTTATATGTGTTAATAGACAATTTTTTAACAATTAGTGACATATTTGTTAATAACATGTTTAGATTAAGAACTAATAATTACTAGTAAAATAGAATTGAGACAACAAATAAAATAGCTATCGTCCGACTTATGAGACAATAATGATCAATAAATTGACAAAAAAAGAAATAAGAGGGAAAAATTTAACCTGAAAAGAACGTTGATAACTTGATAAACTTTTAAAATGATGTTGATGATTAAGAAATTAAGAGAGAGGGAGAGATTAAAAAGAGAGAGAGAGAGATTTTTTTTTTTATCTTGTTTAAATGTTTATTTAGTTTTTGCAGTATGAAATAGACACATGTAAATATGAGTTCATCATTCTTTCTTTTTTCAATGGGAAGAGTTCCCCGTTATTTTCTACTGTTTACTCATAAGTAGATATTTAAGCCTTCAAGAAATTTAGGGCCCGTTTATTGGTGGATTGAGCCAATTGTTTGGAATGCCACAATTCAAAATCAGTTGAATCTATATTTGGGACCCCTAAAAATTCAAATCAAACGAATTAGTTATAGTGAAAATATTCGGATTTTCTCTAGTTGCTACAATGACAATTCTATTCTCTCTATTCTCGAGATTTTTTACCATTGGAGGGTAATTGCTCAGCTATAAATCCCGACGCTACAACCTCCAGTTACCTCCCTTAATCGCCCCCATTCCCTCTCGTCTGTGGTCCAAACACCCTACTTTCCTCTTCTCTTTCTATCAAAATGACAACTGTTGCTCCCACCGGTGAGCAATTAGTCCCTCGACTCTTTCTTCTTCTCCGTCAATGTAGATTTGGTTGTCATAAGGCTCGTCCACATAGCCATTTATGGCTGACTTGTTCTCATTGTCGGTGTCATTACATGCGATTGGAGACCTTCTCACGACTTGCTAGATTGGGTTGAAAACATCTTCGTCAATGGGGTCAAGCAAGGAAAGCGTTTTGGTCTTAATTTCTCTCTTTTTTTTTTGTTTAATTCATGGACTGGTTTTTTTACCTAAGAGGATTGCTTCTTTGCCCTCTGTGCATGTCAGCTTGCCAACACCCCCTCCCCCCACCGTAGGTCGGCTGTGGTAAGTTTTCCCCCATCGTTGTTTTGCCCATTCCCCTTTCTTGGTTGCTATCATTCTCCTCATTCCCCAACTACTATTAGACGTCGTTTTGGCCATTCCTAACCGTTGTTAGCCGTCGTTTTGTCCCTCCCCAACTTCTGTTAGTTGTTGTTTTGGTCCTTCCCTTAGCTGTCATTTTGGCCTTTCTCCTTACTTAGTTGTCTTTTTCGCCCTTTCCCTTAGCTGTTGTTTTGGCCCTTCCCCACCTCTGTTTGATGTCATTTTTGCCCTTCTTCAGATCTGGTAGTTGTCATTTTGCCCCTCCTTGCCTCTGTTAGCTATCACTTTTTTGTAATATTTTATATTTAAAAAATGAGCATAAAAATCCAAATCAAAATTTTGGATCTATCCAAACACAAATTTATAGGTCTCTAGATTTCAAACATTTACCAAATTCATATTTAAATTTTGTTCCTAACTCAAATTTTTTAACACTCTCCCAACCAAACATTAACTCGGGTTGTAATTCAAATCATCAAATTCAAATCACACAACTCCAATCATTCTAATTCAAATCAACAATTCAAATCTGTCTACCAAACAGACCCTAGTGTGCTTGATAAAAAAAATTGGTCAATTGCTTTTTTTTAGAAAGGGACTGCTCTGTTGCTTATTGATTAACAGTGTTTTTTTTTTTTTTTTTAAAAAAGTCGTTGTTGTGTTTAAAGGACAAAAATCCATTTATGTGCTTATGTAGATGTTGTAGCCATTTAAAATTAACGAAAATTTTTTTAAGAGAAATTAATGAAAATTGCTAATGCATATAAAATAAAGGGTTTATTTCATAAATGGTCTCTAAGGTTTACCCTCAGTTCTCGTTTAGTCTTTAGTGTTTAAAAAGTCTTATTTTGGTCTTTAAAATATTACTTTGTTTTAATTTTGGTCTCTCTATTGGTCAGTCGTTAAATATTTAACCTAAAACTTTTAAAATATTTCACTCTAGTCCTTAATCTATTATTTTGTTTCACTTTTGGTCCCTGTGTTATCACTAAGAATTATTAAGGACTAAAATTTGAAAAATTTAAAGTGAAATACTAAATATAATGATTTTGATGCATGTAATTAAGAAAAAAATTGTTGTATTGTTAGCAAGATAAATTAATATACAAAAAAAATTATTTTTAATACCACTATATATGTATTGGATAATCACACATTTTAAACAATAAGCTATACATTATTATTTTTTTATATATGTATACGTATGTTTATATAATGTGTTAGATAATCTTAATTCTAAACATTATAGATACTATATATACATGTATATATATAATATACCAACATAGAACATTCAACTTTAAATGTTTTTAAAAAATTAAAGCTTACCTAAATAACTATATGATAAATTGTTTTTATTTTAGTTACTTGAATTAAAATTGTTGTATGTAGTTTCTCACTTTAGTTAGTTTTTTTTTTTAATTTTGATGTTTAATAATACCATGTTAACATAGGGATCAAAAGTAAAACAAAGTAAGATTAGAGACTAAAAGTAAACAAAATAATATATTAGAGACCAAAGTGGGACATTTTAAGAACATTCCGCTAAATATTTAACACCAAATTGACAGAAGGATCAAAACTGAAACAAAGTAAAAGATTAAGGATCAAAATGAGACTTTAAACGTTGAGGACTAAAATAAAACTGAAGATAAACCTAGGGACTATTTGTGTAATCAACCTAAAATAAAAATCTTTACTATTTAACCTCCCTATAAAGAATCGTGTGCACACAATTTTTGGATTTCAAAATTCAATCTCCAACAAGTGATTGCCAAATATTCGTTACTTTTGTTTTTTAGTTTTAATATGAAGTTAATATATTAAAGTTATATAATTAATGAGAAGTTTTAATTAATTCGGGATTTAAACAATTGCTTAACCTGCCTAAGGTAGAGCCAGCAAGGACTTCTACTATTTTTTACTCATAAAAAATAGTGGTGAAACTACAACAGAGAGCATAGTTTTTTGCAGATATATAAAATAGATAGCATATTTTAAAACATTTATGATAAATAATATGTTTACGGGAAATGATTCAAAAAACACTTTGACCCCAAATTGTTACGCATTGAGGATATTTTTTTTCCTTCCTAACTGGGCAACTTGTCCTATAGGTTTTTGCAGGCATTCAAGTTAAGGGACTCTATTCTTAGGGACGAGCTTTAAGTAATAAGATTCAAGCTTACTGTGACTTTTGTACTCTATTAATTTCTCACTCCCTCTAGTCGGGTGCACTTCCATCTGTTAAAAAAATCTCACTTTTGTACTCTATATATAGAGAAATACATAAAGTTGAATATAATAAAATAAGAAATTGAAAGATTTCGTTCAAATTGTTAGTTTGAAAATTTTCTACAAAGCTAATCATTGGATCTTCTCTTCATTGAAACAATAGGGCCGTTATGTTCTTTTTGATCAAAAGATGAATCGATCATCAGAGAAAGAATTAGGCCAAAAATTAGGATACATTCCGAGAAAATAAACTTCCACCAAAGAGAAACAAATGAAAGGCTTTAATAAAAGATATCATAAAATCAAGATTGAAGTTTTTATTCTGTACATGCTAGATTATAATTTAATAATTGCATCCAATAATTAAACACTCGATGGTGGAGCTACCATGGGCCCAGAGGCCAGTTGCCATCTCCGCTAGCCAAGGGTTTCCAACATTTTTCCCTCATAAAAGTAGCAGATAGGATAATTTTTTTAAAATATTTATATTGTGTAGCATATTTTAAAATATTTATGATAAACAGTATATTTATGAGAAATGATTCAAAACATTTTGACCTAAATTATGACATATTAAGGATTTTTTTTCTTCCTAACTAGACAACTAGTCCTATTTGGACCCGAATTTTAAAAATTTCAAATATATTGCTTGCACTTCCATCTATTAAAAATAAAATCTCATGTTTGACCTCTTCATTCCAATAAGATTAAAAACTAAATGACGAAACTACATGGACCTAAAGGCCAGTTGCCATCTCCCCTAGCTAAGGGTAGGGCTGTACAAAATCCACCCCGAACCCACCAACCGCCGCGCCCGCTCCCGCCCATCTTGAAAAAAGCAGGTTTAAGTTAGCTACCCATTGGCGGGCGGGTTCCAATATATTTAGGTGGACGGGTTTGGTTTTAAGTTTTTGAGAGTAGGTTCAACCCGAACCCACCTGCCTATATATTTAAAAAAAAAAACTTATCACTTATTTGATTTTGCTCTTATTTTAGAGATGATTGAACAATCCAACACTCCAAGCACGGGCTCGGCTGCCTCTTAACATATTGGGAACTGAAAATTCTCCTATTATTTTGTGAAATGATCAAAATTCAAATCAAGTAAGTCAGTAAAGAAATGCCCTAAAAAGAAAAAGAACACTTGCTTTGTTCATCATTTCATTTGTAGCATTCTATTATTTTCGAACCTAGTGAATAGCTTTAATCTTTATGGACTATTGACTTTGTTTATCACTTCGTCTGTAGTTGATGTTTCTTGTTACAGTGAATGATTATGTTTCTTAATTTGTACTTTTGAATATAGTCACTGTCTTTAGGCATCAAACTTGCTTGTTGTTGGGAATGCTTTATGCATTATCATCTTATATTTTCTACAAATATTCTTCACTTTTCATAAAAAACGTCCAAAAAATTACATTGGGCAGTAGCATAGGTCTAAACCGCCTCAACCCGCCCGCAACCACCCAAAACCAAACCGAAACCACCCGCCATGTGGTGGGCGGTTTGTGGGTTGGTTAATCGTCAACCCGTCATTTAAAAAAACCGCACCGCATCCGCCTAAAAACCATCAAACAACCCACTGTTCACACCTAACCAAGGGTTTCTACTTTCTAATATTTTTCTCTCATAAAAAAGAGTAGTGAAACTATAACAGATAGGATACTTTTTTTAAAAAAATTTATAATGAATGGACTATTTTAAAATATCTATGGTAAATAATATGTTTACGACAAATGAATCATTTGCAAAGCATATTTTTAAGATTAAAGTATGCTTCATAATTCACATATTAGTTCTCAAAATTATAATTTGAATTCTAAACTTTAAATATATGATATTACCCTATTGTAAACTTAGTAAAATTGAAATGGAAAAAATATAAATAGATAAATAGAGGTAAAAAGAAATAATTCAACTAAATGTAGTTATATTGTAAATTTTGTTATAAAAAATATTGGGTTCATTCATGATTCTCTTTTTGGCTCCACCATTGCTGCCTTGTTAAGGAAAGAAATCTCTTGAATAAAATAAAAATAAAAATAAAAATGCTCTCCCTGCAATAGTTTAATGGCTAACCACGCATATGAGGTTTAAAAACCTTATCAACAAGGCGTGTGAGGGCAGCTGGTTAATTACGTCGAGTTTTTTTTTAATCATTTTGTAACGAAATGACATAACGTGTGACTTTTGATAGTTTGAGATGCATTTTGTGAGACCATTTCTAATGTAAATGCTAATAATAATGTTATATTTAGCACATAATGACATATTTTAATATGCTATTTCATTTTGTAATTCAATGCATCATGCATGTTAGACTGTCAAAATTTGCTAACATAGCTTTTGGGAAAAATACTCTCACCATGGTCTTAAAACTCATGTTATAAAAGGAATAGATGTAGAAAATAAATGACCGTTGAGAATTTTAGAGTGATTCAACCTCTAAATTGAGGACTTTGTTCACTATGGAGGGAGGAGAGAATTTAATAAGGTATTTGGGAGTTTTGATTTAAATCAATAATTAAGACTAATTTTGGTTAAAATTAATATAGCATGTAAAAGTTTTATACTATAACTCACTTTTTTTTGACACTATAATATACAAGAGCTTCATACAGTAACAACCAAAAGTTTTTGTCAAAATTAAAAATGCTGAAATCTCTTCTATTAATGTATGAGTGGAAATAATACAAACACCAATGGTCTTAATTGAGAATTAGGCCCTTTTTTATTTACAACCCCTTACAGATAATTAAAAATAAATAACACTAGGAAATAATAGCTGCCTATACGTTGTCGATCACGTTTTCAGAATCAAGAAAAGTGGCTTTCGATGGAGAATCATGTAGTGTCCGTCTAATTTCCTGATAAAAAGGCCCTTGCCTCGATGCACGTGCTCGCACGTGCTTACTAAGCTTTCTCTTCTTCAAGCCTCCTGTCTTTTGGGTCGAGCCCATTTAACTGCTGAGGCATATTGCGGGTCTATTTGATTTTGGGGTGTCACTTTACCTTTTGCTCTGTAAAAAAAATTAAAACCCACCCCTTATAGGCTTGAATCAATCAATGATGATCTCGTCTATTACTCACGACTTCAAGTCTATCAACGATAAACTTAAAGGGTATTTGAAAAAGTGATAAAAACAGTTGGTTAGAACCATTTTTACTGTTGTATGTGAAAAGTTTACACTAGTAATTTTTTTTATTATTACTATAACATATGAGAGCTTTATACTGTTTATAACTAAGTTTATGGTAAAAATCGTGATTCTTACTAATCAACCAAATAACCGGTTAGTCTATTATTAACATACTTAAGTTTATTATTGATTAACTTCAATAACATTATAAACCTTAATTTTTGCATGTCTTTCTTTTTTAGCCCACTCTTTCTTCTCTTTTTGCAGGTGGTGGGACAGGTTTAAGAATTCTTAATTTATTTCTCTTTCTTCTCTTTTTGTCGGTGCAAGTTGTCTTTTCTCTATTTTTCTCACCAGAGATTGGGAATTCTTCCTCTGGAAGTAAAAATGACACGTTGAAGAATGACAGACGAGCTTAGAGGCCGACAACGCTAAGGTTTGCATGAGGACGTCATCCGTTAGATCAACCAGAGCCAAAAAAGCCTCCAACGAAGGCGATCTCTACTATTGCCAAGAGAAAAAAGTCACCGCTGAAGTAATCCAATCCTAAATCCCAAAAAATGAATAACGATTTTCTCTCTATCGAAACAACAAATTTCAAATTTTCAACACAACAAAGCTTCAATTTTTCCAATAATCTCCACAAATTTCCCTCCTTTTCCCCCCAAACAAATCTTGAAAATTCTCAAAAATTGGCAAATGCAAACACACAAACAAAATAAATTAAAAGATTTATGGTCCCGTTTGGTTTCGTTTTTAAAATTTTTGAAAATATTTTTATACGTTTTTCAAGACAAAAATTTTAAAAATATTTTCAGCACAATTTCTAAAAAATTCTTATTTTTCAAAATAAAAATATTTTTACTTATTTTAAAAACAATACCAAACACCCCTATGAAACAATCTTCTTCTTCAATTTTTCTTCTTCATCGTGAGTTGTTGTTCTTGTTCGTAGTTGATGTATGAATCTTCAAAGAAAAGAGAAGATAACACATAAATAAAAGAAAGAAAAGAAATGAATTCGCCAAACTTAACTTTGCGATGCCGGAGCTTTCGTCGTCTTCCAATCTTCATTTTCACATGAGAAAGAGAGTCGGAGACAGAGGATGTGGGGGAAGGGGACAGGTGTGGTTTAAGACAAAGGAGGGGAAAAAAAAGAAAAGAAAAAAACCCTATTTTTTTTAGCTAATAATTAGGCTTTGGGTGGGGTGATTTGGACTTATTGTGCGTCAAAAATGGTATAAATCAAAAATTTTTAAAAAAGAGTAAAAAAAAAGTAGAAAACATCAATGGTACTAGAAAAGTGGTATACCAACTAATTATGTCGCAAATTGCACGACATGTTTCAAATGCTGGGCCAATTTAAGAAACATCACTTCTGCGGCATTGTTTTTTAATTTATAGACTTTTATGAGAAAGTTTAAAAATACTATTTTTAAATAATATAAAAACATAATTGATCACAATAATTTTGAATTAGTTTTAGGCAAACATATTTTATTTAAGAGTATTTTGACCCTTTGGTTAGGAGAAGTAATATAAATTCCAGTGACAATAAAAAATTGGTATACCACTTAATTTACTCTTCAATTGTTATGTCTACATTTTGTCATTATTATTAAGTTTTTGAACCAACTTTTTTTTCCTTCTATGTAATTAAGCTTCGGAATTTTAACAAAAATTAAAATAATTTAAAAATTACAATATTTAATGATGAAATAGAAAAGTAAATATACTTCAAATTTGACATATGCTCTTTATCAACAAGATTTAAATAATTGACCTTACATTGGACATGCTTTAATAGTTTAAAAAATTTTAGAGCCAAAATGAAATAAAAAGCATAATACGTGGTCAAAACTTAAATTTAACCTAAATATTAATCACACAATAACGGGCGCAAAATGTTTCTGCAAAAAAGGACAAAACTAGGAGGGAAGAAAATAGAGAAGTGACAAATCGTCCGGCGTCAGATACAAAAATTGCTCAGGGATTCTCCGCGTGCACGGAATTCCAAACGTGAAGGGCCTACGCAAATTAACAAACAGACCAGAACAAAATTTAACAAACGGACAAAACGTGCAAGGACCTTATGTTATAATATATTTTTATTTTAGGTTGTAGCAGGTGAAATTGACATAAGCCGACGGTCATTTATTATTGTTTAAAGTTCAGAAGCCACAAACTTCAAAACCCCAAAACAGAAGTTTATTCAGAAACCATTCTCTCGCTCCTTTTACAAGTACAAGAGTGGGCAAGAGTGTGAATTTTTCCTTCTTTTTTTTTTTTTTTTTCTTTTGCTTGTTTTAATACATCGCCAATGGATTCTTTTCTTCTGGGTTCATTTAAAGGTCCTTCTCTGCCTGCAAATGGTACGTTTCTTTTACTTCTCTGCATTTTTCTTCTAATTCTTGATTTGGGTTTTGGTTTTTTTTCCCCCTTTTTTTGGGGTTTTAAGACATTTTTTTTTTCCTCTTTTGGGTCTGATACTAATCGGTATTTCGATCTTTTCTGTTTTTAGTCCTGTTGGATTAAAAATCAGCATCGTATTGAGCATGTCCATTTTATAAGAATTTCGTTCATTTCAAAATTTCCTCTTTTTTTTTTCTTTTGTATTTCAAACTTCAAGGTCGGAATAGTGAATTAGGTCATATGTTTTCATCTTGTTACCTTTTCTCTTTGCTTGTTCATTAAACATTTATTTTTTCTTCTACTTTTGGGCTTTTCCATGCGCTTCACATCTTTGGGACATTGATGACTACCCTTTATTTCGTGTATTCCTCGTAATTTTGCTTATAAATAATCACAGGAGTGAATGATTGGAAGAAAGACAATCTCAAGAAGGTTCGCTTTTCAGGTAGGATTCACCCATCTAAAATCGTTATGCCATATTATTATCATTATTTTAAGTGACATGTGAACTTGTGTTTTGCTAAGGAGACTTAAGTCTTCTGGGCTTTTTTTTAATCATCTTATTCTCTCATTTTATTCATTTGTTTATTTATGCATTTATTTTGGTTGTCGAGGAGAACATTTATTTCACAAAGTGGTTTTCTTCCTTTGCACAGTATAACGCCAATTTTAGCAGAAGATATGTTAAGAGAGCACATGTGTTTGATTGAAGCCAAGCGTTTTTACTGCTATTCATTGTGGTTAGGATGCTATGATGTGTAATAATGATAGTTTTAGTAGATTGTAGAGGTTGAAAAACTGGTTGAAGCCAACATGTGGCTTGTAGGAAGTAAACAGGGAAGAGTAAAAGCAGAACTTCCCAGGCGTTAGATCTCGGTGTAGCCATGAAAGAGCATGAGCTACATACCAAAATCTAGCTGCTTGACTTTGGCCTTCAATTTTTCTGGAGATTGTTTTCTGTGATCTTGGCATTGACAAACCTTGTCCTGTCTCTGAATGAGCAATGAAATTTCTTTTTGTGGGATGGTTTAATTGTTGTGATTTTCAGGATTTTGGACAAACCTCCTTCTGTTATCTTTCACTTTAAATGTAGTATCCGTTTTCCTGCATTCCATGATGACCCTTTCCCCCTCAATGTTTGTGAATGTAGGTTCATATGTATCACATAGTCCTTCGAGCGTCAGAGAGTGGAACGTCATAGAAAGACGATGCACTGCTAGGTTTCAACCTGCTCTTCCAAAGCATTGCACGAAGGGTACTAGAGAAACTTCTACATTTTACCATGGACAAAGCAAAAGACTCCTGGTAAATGCCACTGCTGGACACCCGCTTGAATCGGAGCCTGGAGCCATTGGTTCAAAAAATGCTTGGAACTCTAGTAAAGATGCCTTAGATGCTTTTTACAGGTTTTCTCGGCCGCACACAGTCATAGGCACAGTAAGTCTAAACTCAAATAGGGCAAGTCCCATGTAGCCGTTTACATATAATCTCATTCGTTTGGCTTACATATAATCTCATTCGTTTGGCTTAATTAAAATTTCTTCCGTTAGATCACTCGAGATGGCTTACCTGACTTTTCTGTAAACAGGCATTGAGCATTGTCTCGGTTTCCCTCCTTGCAGTACAGAGACTTTCAGATATTTCTCCATTATTTTTCACTGGGGTGCTGGAGGTGATGTTTCAATATTTTGAACATGTTCTCTTCCTCTCTCTCTCTCTCTCTCTCTATATATATATATATATATACACACACACATATATATATAGCATCATAGATATTGGTCTTATGCAGTGAATGTTTTTTCTTTTCAGGCTGTGGTTGCTGCTCTCTTTATGAATATTTACATTGTTGGTTTGAATCAATTGTATGACATTGATATAGATAAGGTAGGTCTTACTATCTTATTGGTCATATCGTAATACTTTTACATTCTTAATAGCAAAGAAGGCAAGAAAATACCATTTTTTTTTTCTTCTTATATTCAAGCACAAAGTCATTGAACCACTAGGAAGAGCATTTCAATGCAGATGCTCCTGTCGGCTCCGAATACCCTGATAAAAGGGTCTACTTGTTCATCATTTTTGTTTTTCTTTCAAAGAAAGACCATGAGGATTGTCTAACTGTAGGTCTTTACTACATGTTGAATTACAGGTTAACAAGCCATATCTTCCATTGGCTTCCGGGGAATATTCAGTTCGAACTGGCACCTTGATTGTCACATCCTTCGCTGTTCTGGTATCAAAAATAGCTTGCCATACAAATAATAAACTAAAATATTCACAACTACCATTCTGGGGTCGAAGTCTATTTGCTTGCAAAAAAGTTTTATTCTTCTTTTGCCTCCTGTTTTGAGTTCTGTGTGGTGTAAACAAGAGATTACAACCTATTATATTTGTCAAAACTGCTACATCTGTAATTAATAATTATCAAAAATCAATTTGATGTGCTGTTAGTTTTCTGGCCGTATTAAGATTTAAAACTATTTATTTTGTATGGCACAACGCCTATAAGATTCTAGGGGCAAATGAAAAAGAAAATTGACTAGTTTTACATCCGATTTAGAAGTACCAGGACTTGATTTACTTGTGTATGAGACCCAACTCTTTTAACGTCATGGTTCTTCCAAGTTTGTTACCTCATCTAAGAACACCGTCATATCCTAGCAATGCATATAAGAATTTTTATAAGCATTCTCTTTGTTGTTGTTAGTTGTTAATGAAGCCTTTCTGTTGCTTAATTATATCCTTTTGAATTCATTAATATTTCGATTTGTTCGGTCGAATGTATTGATTTTGTATGACTGTTGAAAAAACCACTGGTTTTTGTCTTAGCAAGGGGGTTAGTTGTGCAGCACAAGCTTGCAACTTTCACCGTGTTTTTCGTCATTTATTTGTCAACAAAAGGTCAAATTATTTTAGGACAAGTGTGTTTTTCTACTTGTGGGGAAGAATATTGGCTTATGCTTTGAAGGAGTTTAAGTGATAATATGAAAAGATACTGTGCAACGTGTTATACTTTTATTTTTGTTTTTATTTTTGGTTCTGGAGGATAGCTTATATTTCTTTTAAGTTTTATCGTACTTTGATGTTGCTTATATATTAAGACACATGCATCGAGACATATATGTACACACAATTATATATGCAGAATTTTCTTTTTGTGATAATATAGGCATCGTAAAAGGCTGCCATTCCGTTTGTTACATTGGTCTGTGAGTTTAATGTTCTGTGCAACGCACCTCAATTCTGCCTAAAAGTATTTAACTAATTGTTTGTCAGAGCTTTTGCCTGTCATGGATCGTTGGTTCATGGCCCTTGTTTTGGGCGCTCTTCATAAGTTTCGTACTTGGAACTGCTTATTCAATCAATGTGAGTTAGTACTTGCTGTAGATATTTATAGATATAGTTGGTAGTTACTTGATTAAAATGCTGAGGTACAACGTGTTGTAAGGCAGAAATTTTGCCGCATATTAGAATTGGTTTCTCACATGTTAGTTTCTGAAACCTTTCATGTCAGATGCCCCTTTTGAGATGGAAGAGATTTGCTGTAGTTGCTGCAATGTGCATCGTTGCGGTCCGTGCAGTGATTGTTCAACTAGCATTTTTCCTGCACATACAGGTTATGATTCTCATTCTTTTTTTTTAATTCTTTATTCTTTTGTCTTTGCAAGTCAAGTTACACATTCATGCGTTCATGTTTTTTCACAGCATGCGTGATCTATGCATTCTTGTTTCTTGTGTTGAAGGCTATTTGCTTTTAAGAGAATTTGAACATATAAAAAGAAGCCTTTTAATCTCATTTATTGCGATGTTAATGTATGATAGAGCACGCCTAAAACCTTATTGAGTTACTTGAACAGTTAGCATCCATGATACTATCTGAGCAATGTCTACCGTATATTTATCTGTCTGCAAATAGATTGTCTAATGCGTTTTCAATGTTACTTAAAAGTAATAAAGTATATACTGTTTTTCAGACCCATGTGTACAAAAGACCAGCCATCTTCTCAAGGCCTCTGATTTTTGCTACTGCATTTATGAGCTTCTTCTCAGTTGTTATTGCATTGTTTAAGGTAACATCTATCTTCTATCTCAAGAATGTCGAAACCCAAAATGTAGGTACTGTTGAGAATGCATGGATTTTTGTTTATGCTTTTGGTTTAACACATGTGACATAATTCATTTTTTAACCAACAAATGTGCAGGATATACCTGATATTGATGGAGATAAGATATATGGTATTCGATCTTTTACAGTGCGGTTAGGTCAAAAGAAGGTTAATTATTGAATGTTTTCATGGTCCCTAAACGCATTTAAGCATTTTTTTTCTTTATTATATGGTTTAGCTGAGCCTAAATCACCATGTGCAGGTATTCTGGATCTGCATTTCACTCCTTGAAATGGCTTATAGCGTTGCTCTTTTAGTGGGGGCGTCATCTGGCTTCTTATGGAGCAAAGTTGCTACGGTAATATTAGCTAAATTCTGGTTTCTTGTTAACAGTGAAAAAGCAAAAGTAGACAAATTGCAGAAATAGAAAATAATGAGACCAAAGGAATCTGTACAAAATGAATACATTTTGCTTTTCTTTTCTGGATAAGCAATATTTTCTCGTTTTCAACATTCTTTTTAAGATTGCTAGATAGTCCAATTGAACTGGGTTTACATATGAGCCTAAAGTTGCCTTATGGTAAGAAAAACTTTAATAAACTGTTTTGTTTCAGTGATTTGAGATTGAAAATTCTGGAAGGTTGATGGTAGCTTCTCAAGTTTCACTACAGAAATTTCTCTGGAGATCTTGATATTCTTCTCCCTTGTTTCATTGCTGAGTGGCTCAACAATATTCTAGTAAAACCAAAAAAAGAAGTTGATCTATGATTTCCTGTTTTTGGACTTGTTAGGTTTTGGGACACACAATTTTGGCTTCATTACTTTGGAGTCGTGCCAAGTCCGTTGATTTGTCCAGCAAAGCTGCAATTACATCTTTTTACATGTTTATATGGAAGGTAAACTACCTGCTTATATTTTTTTGGACTTCAGTACAAGACCGAGAGACATTCACAAAACTTGTCTGCTACTCTGCTTTGCGTCTTGGTTGACCGAATGCCAAAGTTTTCCTTGTCTTGTTTTTCTGCTCATTCTTGGCGTTCCCAGTTTTTTGTCCTAGGCTGTCTTATAAGTTCAAATGTTAGGTCACTTGCCTTAGGTTTTATGTTTTTTGGCATCTTCTCCTAATACTTCAATAGGGACCTCTAGTATAACCAATTTGGTTATTGGAAAATGACAAGCCTGACGTAGAAGTCCCATGACAATATCGATTGCTTGTTTCCCAAAGTCCTCAAAATTTGCTTTAACATGTTTACACTTCTTCATAGGATGTTGAAGTTTGAGAAGCCTCAGTTCCAGTAATAGGACTTTCCCCGAACACATCTCACTTGTAACATATTTTAACTCTTAGTTTGAATGTTTTGAGTTTTGATGCCGCCAAGGCCGTGCATGTGTAGCGATTGCTAGCTTATTTCCATATCGTAGTCGTTGCATTCTCTGTTTAGAAGATAACTGTAATGAATGCACATTAATTTAGATTATCGCGACCGTTTCAAGATCAGTGATATGTTGCATTTGTTGTTGTTGACTTGTCTTGTTTCTTTTTGCAGCTCTTTTATGCCGAGTATCTACTTATACCGCTCGTTAGGTGAAGAAATGGAGATAGAATGTTGATTAAAGGGCATTCGTAGGTTGAGTTTATTTGATGGATGTTATAAGAAGGGATATAAAATGTTTATTTGGGAAGTGGTTTAGTGTTGGATGTTCAAGGTAGGTATTTAAGTTCATTTGGGAAGTGCAAGTGTATTGTATTTGCCAACGTCCTGATAGTGTGCTCTGACTGAATGTTGTACGTATAAAAGCAGCCTTGCTAAATGAGGAGTTGAGAAACTAATTTGGGAAGAATAGAACTTGAATTCATCAAATGACAGATGCGGGGCCAATCTACCTAAATAGAAAGACCTATTTTTTGAAATAAATAAATAAAACGAAAAGGGTATTTTTCTTTTTAAACATTTTTTTACGAAATCCCCTTCAACTCATGCCCCGTTATCTTTCGCACTGTCAATTGAAGAAGTAATGAACCTAGCATCTAGAGGAAGAAATTGTTCAATTAAATTGAAGTTGTCAATTCACTCTGTTATTGCATACTTATCCAAGTGAGAAAGAAAAAGACTTATTTTGGTGAGCCATTGTTTCAACTAAGGACTAAAAATCAAACAGGGTCTATGATTTCTTCACGCATTGGTCAGCATGGACCAGCAAACTATTATTTTTCCCTCATTGTCATCAGCATGTGTAAGTCACGTCATTTTCCGTCAACTTAAGGAACAGTAATTGACAAAAGGCATGTTTCCATCAAATTTAGAGCCCATTTGAAAATATAGTTTGAACCAAGAGTTTAAAGCCTAAAACACTGTAGTAATTCAAGTTTTATGAGAAAACATTGAAGTAAAGTTTGAAGTATTTTTTTCTTTTTTTAGTTAAAATCATGTTCCTAATCGGGTTCTTGGAGTTGAGGCAGTGTGATTACCACTTTCTAAAGTTCAATGGGATTATAGAAAATAGTGCATTTTAAAAATGTTAAAAATTTCTCCCTATTTTAAAATAAGGAGTGCTAAATAGAGCTACTATTCTAACCTTGTCACCTTAATTATCTCTAACTAGTACACTAAAGAACAAGCCATCTGTTGCGCACATATTTACAACGAGCACCGCCGGCTTAAACTCTAGGGAGGTTAAGCAATGGCTTAGGCCCCCAAATTTAGAAGGGCCCAACTTTTATTTCCTAAAAAATAGGTTGTATTTAAAGTAATCCTATTTTAAAAAATTAGAATAGATATTTTTCATTATAATTGCCTTTAAAAACCAACATCTTTCTGGAGAAAAAAAGCCGTTGTCTATAGAGTGCCATTTTTTAGGAGTAACCATATTGAGATTTTTAGGTAACCAAGCTAATCATGTATTCTTTTTGCAAAAGAGAGAGAGAGAGAGAGAGAGATAAAAGAGTAAAACATATATACCCTAGAAAAATTAGATTTTTTTTTGATGGGGTAAATCAGATAGAAACTTAAACATCTCCCTTAAAAAAAAAAAAGACACTAAGACTTAAACGTTTTCTTCCAAAAAAAAATGCCAAGTTGTTTTTTTTTTAAAGGAATGGCAGATCGTTTTTCAAAATTTCAACTTAATTACCATGTAATATATATATGTGTGTGTGTGTGTGTATTCAAAAAGAAAAAATTGAAGGTCTCAAATGTTGTTTTCTTTCACTTATATCTCTCTCTGTCTTGCTTTTCTCTTCCTAACAAAAAAAACTCTATTAAATGCCATTGTATTAATTCTTCAAAGCAAAAACCCCTTCCCTAAAAAAAAAATCACAAGACTATAATTGCTATTCTCTTCTCAACAACATCTCAAAATTATATCTTTCTTAATCATTTCTTATTTACTTGTTAATTATTGCTTTTAAAGCTTTATAATTGCAATTTTTTTCGTTATTGTTGTGTTGATTTCATTTTTATATGCGCATAAGTTAAGAATAGATATGTCTAATAGAAAATATGGGTTGAAGAAAGTTCAAAATTGGTTGCCCATGTTAGTTAAGTGTACAAGCTTGCTTATTTTTTTAGTGGGAAACATTATTATTTTTTTTAGGGAAAAACTTATTACTTGACTTTGATGTAATTTTATTTGCGTTGTTATTTTTTTGTTTTGTGTTCACTGAACATAATTTGTTGTTATGTTATTCTATGAAATAAGAGATTGCTCTTTTTTTTCCTAATGTTAAGTTTTAATGTAGAATATATAAAAAAAAAACTACTAACAACATTTGATTGGTTCAGTTGGTAGGGAACTATTCTGCTTAAGCAAGCGACTCGAGTTCGAATCCTTATGAACGTAGCTGCCAGTGTTAAGAGAGTCCATGGCCATTTATATAATGGTTCGTGCCTCCTGTGGTGGGCTCCGGAAACCGAAGGTGTAGACCATCACCAAAAAGACTACTTAAAAAGGCCCATTTTAAAAAAGTCTACTTCGTCCCCAAAATTTATAAAGCCAGCCCTCACAAAGAGTGTCTTACCCTTTTTAACGCAAGTTCACGCCCTCCTTCTAACCCAATATTTCTAAAAGGTTCCTTGGTTCTCTCACCTCATTTTATGTAATTGCGCATGTCTTTCTTTCTTTCTTTTTCTTTTTTCTTTTTTCTATCATGTTTCATTTTTGATATGCAACTACCCAAATTTTATAAGAAAAGGATACAGCTTTTGTTTCTATTTTTCTCACCTCATTTTACGTGACTGCCGTGTTACCTCGTTTTATTTTTTTTCCCTCATTATATAATTGTGGTTGATATTGCAATTACCTCCAAGTTTAAAATGTGCTAGTTCTTTTTTTCGTTTTAACAAAACCCAAAACGTCTAAGTTTATAAGAAAGCAATACAAATATTGAAACAAAGTAAACAGTTGCCTTAAAAAATCTTCTTTTGCTAAATAAATTGCCAATTAAAAACAAAATAAATCACAAATCGAAAGTGTGATTCGTATTTGAAAAGTTTTGACAGAGAAAAATTGAAAAACAAAAATTCATTTATAAAAAGATAAAAAATGCAAACGAAAATAATGTGCAAGTCGAATCAAAAAATAATTAAATAATAATGCTAAGTCAATATATATATGTAGATAAAGAAGAAACAAACAAAAAAATTATTTTTTTTACATTTTTATGCTTTATAATAAAAATAGTTTTCCCTTATTTGTTACTTAAAAAAAAAAAAGGACTGCTGGGAGGTGTGTGTGAACGTGTGTGTGGGAAATGAAGAAGAGGATGATAGTCTTGTTAATGTATTTAAAACAATGACTTGTTATTGAATGGATTTGTTTGAGAAAGTTGGTATAACATATGTCAAAAGATCAGTTTGGCATAAAAATACAATCCATGTATATACAGGTAACAGAAAATGAAAGACAATTATGATTTTTTGGATACAATTTTAAAATTTTAGAAAGATAAAACGCCCCAATTGGTTGTTGGTTTGAATTATGTTGATTTGAGGTTGCTAGTTTGCGTTGTATTGATTCAAACTTTTTTGTCTTGAATTGGAAAATTTTTACAGTGTGATTGAAATTGCATATCCGTAATTACATTTGGATCTGTAGCTAAGTATAAATATAAATCGAAATGAAATTCGAATTTGTATTTGTGTAGATATAAAGAGTAAAGAGAATGGGCATATTTTTACTTTTCGAAAATGGTTTAAAAAGATGAAATGGAGTGAAGCTATACTTTGAGTCAAGACATTTGAGTTTGAACAAGCAATAAATGTGAAAGTTTCAAAACAACATTTCATAAAAGAATTCATAAACATTAAGCATGTGAGATCATCAAGCGAATAATAAAATAATAAAGAATCGCGAGTAAGGGTCTCACTGACCCACAACTTGTGCACACACATAATACTGACAATACAATAATAATACAACTACAGTCCAAGTACAAATAGAGTTAAAACATTACATGCCTTAATCAATTACTACAAATAATCTACTAGTCTTTCTACTGCTTTTGAGTTTTGACTGTTGAGTCTTTTCAGAACCTAAGAGGAAATCCACCTAGAGGGGGGGGAGTTTGAAAACAAATAAAATGTGAGCAAAGGACTCAGTAAGACCATATTATAGGAAGTCATTTAATTTAAAAGAAGAAATCTCACTAGTCAAGAGATTATTTAAAAGAAAGCTTAAATGAATAGATTTAAGTAAAACCGTTTTTACCCAAAACCGTTTATTTGGTCGACCAGAAATATCATCATTTTCTTTTCCTAAGCAAACTACATGAATATCACCACCGTAGTGGCCTAGCTGGGTTTCAGGACCTGCTCTCAAGGTCGATCGCTACACGACTCGATCTCTGATATGGCATCATGCCCTTATGTTTATTTTCATCATTATTCAAAACCCATTTACCGAATATTATCATTTACATTTATTATAGAGTTCATTTCAGTTCACGGTTTATGAAAATATAACCGATAAATTCATTTTCAATCAACTGTTGAAATCATTTTGATAAAGACCCTTTTCAAAGCCAAATCATTTGAAACTAGGTTACCAAGGAAGAGGGGTATAAGTCCTACCTTGATACTCATGCCGGTGCTCCACACCGTAATCCTGGTCCGCTATACGTTAGCTCCGCGAAGCCACGAACGATCCTAATACAAACTAAGTCGATCAATATTTAGTTTGAGACATTCTATGTTACTAAACTGTTTCATGATATCCTAGTATGCCATTTGTATCTTTAAAATCATTTTATAAAGTTAAAATTTTAATCGGGGTTCAAAACAGTGAAAATGGATGAAAATCACAAAATTTGCCCTAGTTCGGTTGGCCTGTCGGTTTCCCTGGCTCGGCCTGCCAGGCTGCACAGTTCGGCCTGCCAAAAGCCCATGTCCGGTCGGCCGAACATTCCTAGGTTCAGCCTACCAAATGGATGAATTCGGCCTGCCAATCCTTTGAATCGGCCTGTCGAACTAGAAAAACCCAAAATTTTCAGCCATAGGTTTTGGGTCTCTCAAAACTCAAATCTTGATTTTAACCTATTTTTCTCAATTCTCAGGAATAGAAAACAATCATAGATGATAGAAAAACATAATAGAACACCTTTGAACTCATTTTAACAAGATTTAAACACAAAATCCCAAAAATCCAAAAATAAGAGAAAAATGAGGAAAAATGAAAAATCTTGAATCGAATATGTTTTTCTTGAAACAAAGCTTAGATTCTAGGTGTTCTAAGTTCCTTTAACTCAAATCAAGGGTTTTCTAAGCTCAAACAAACTTAGATTTCAAAAATGCATGAAAAATTGAAAATTGAAAAAGCTTAGAAATTTTCAAAACTAACCTCGAATTGAAGCTTTAAATTACGTTCTCAGTTGCCAAATCATGTCCCCGAGCTCTCTACACGCTAACCCGAAGCTTGGATTCGAATTTTGTTTCAAAATCTTGAGGAAAATTTGAGAGAGGAAGAGAGTGACCGAGAGAGAGAGGGAGAGGAGAGAGTCACACGGGAGAGAGGGAAAGAGAGAGAGTGAGAGTGAATCAAAGAGAGGGAGAGGAGAGAGAATAAATAGAGAGAAATAATAGATGGTTTTACTGTGTGAAAACCAGGTGCCGTCCACGGTTTTGTAAAACGGAATATTTTTTTTGACATTTAACAAATTGTTTTGTTTTAAAAACTCAAAATAACATTTTAAGGCAATAAGAAGTCATTAAAAATCATTAAAACAACAAAACAACTTTAAACTCAAAATTTAATCAAATGATCAAATTAATCTTAAGAAAAATTAGTTATGGCATACTAATTTATCATTTTACATCATAATATCATTAAATCAATTTTGGGGCGTTACACAACGTAAACAGTTGCCTTAAAAAATCTTATTTTGCTAAATAAATTGCCAATTGAAAACAAAATAAATCACAAATTGAAAGTTTGATTCATATTTGAAAAGTTTTGACAGAGAAAAATTGAAAAACAAAAATTCATTTATAAAAAGATAAAAAAATGCAAACGAAAATAATGTGCAAGTCAAATCAAAAAATAATTAAATAATAATGCTAAGTCAATATATATATGTAGATAAAGAAGAAACAAACAAAAAAATTATTTTTTTTACATTTTTATGCTTTATAATAAAAATAGTTTTCCCTTATTTATTACTTAAAAAAAAAAAAGGCTGCTGGGAGGTGTGTGTGGGAAATGAAGAAGAGGATGATAGTCTTGTAAATGTATTTAAAACAATGACTTGTTATTGAATGGATTTGTTTGAAAAAGTTGGTATAACATATGTCAAAAGATTAGTTTGGCATAAAAATACAATCCATGTATATACAGGTAAAAGAAAATGAAAGACAATTATGATTTTTTGGATACAATTTTAAAATTTTAGAAAGATAAAAGGCCCCAATTGGTTGTTGGTTTGAATTATGTTGATTTGAGGTTGCTAGTTTGCGTTGTATTGATTCGAACATTTTTGTCTTGAACTGGAAAATTTTTACAGTGTGATTGAAATTGCAAATCCGTAATTACATTTGGATCTGCAGCTAAGTATAAATATAAATCGAAATGAAATCCGAATTTGTATTTGTGTAGATATAAAGAGTAAAGAGAATGGGCATATTTTTACTTTTCGAAAATGGTTTAAAAAGATGAAATGGAGTCAAGCTATACTTTGAGTCAAGACATTTGAGTTTGAACAGGAAATAAATGTGATACAGTGCACAAATTTGGAACGTTAACCTACTGCAAAATTGCATAGAGGTACATGTATTTTTTACGTTTTTTTAGATGAACATTTGTGCAGTTGTTACACTAAGTTAACCTTCTAAATTTGTACCGTATCATTCCTACGTCACCACTAGCCAAGAGGATTTTCAACTTTCATGATAGTGTATATATTGCCAAACCTTTTATCTTGTTCGAAACAATGTGTGGAATTAGAATTTTGGTTTTATACTCAATTTAAACGACGAAGAGGTTGAGGATATAATATTTTTTCCATTTTTTTATCCTACGATTAAATTCCTTCGTTTTCCCCTAAAAGAAAATCCTTTGTTTCTATAATCCTTGAAGGTCTTTGAAAAAGAGAAGGGAGAGTAGACAAGACTAAAACAGATAATTGAACATAAGGGTATTGCTATGTACGTAAATTCTCCATTGGCCATTTTGGATAGCTTTTGCTTTTATTTTCAAACAGTAAAATAAGAAAAGTTTAAATCAAAGCTCTTTCATAATGTTAGAATAGTATAAGGAAAATAAATTCTTGATTCAGAAAATTCTTTTGAACTTAGTTTGCTTAAATAAACCAACGACTTTTTTTTAATAAAAAGTAATATAATACAAAGATATAAATAGAATTTTTAGTTTGTTATTCACAAATAAGTGATGAAAAAAGTAAATAAAAATTATTTTCATAAGCTATTTTTATTTTTGTTTTCATAAAAACCAAGGAGATGACTTGTCAATGTATCCATCTCAATATGTCCGAAAGCAGTTTTTAAATTAAATAAGCACAAAAATGTTTATTTGAAGCCCTTGCAAATGGGGCCGTAACATATTGGTCCGCAAGGATGAATGAATACAGTATTGTGGGTATTTTTCTTGGAAAAGGAGGAAAATGTCATATTTTTAAAACTTTTTAAAGTAAATATTTGGTTTTAAAAATGTATGTAGTCAATAGTAAATTTATGATATAAATAACTGATTTAAGAAATATTTATATTGTAAATAAATGGGAAAATACTTTATTTACACAATAAATCTATTTATTGTGTAAATAAGAATTATTTACATTATAAACAAAAGGGTTAATAAGTTATTTACATCATAAATTTGACATTTACTACAAATATTTTCAAAACTTATTATTTACTATAATTAGTTTTAAAAAAGCGATATTTCTAACGATTGTGTTTAAATTTTCAAGACATAAGGGACTGGTTGTCGTTATTTTTTGGTCACTTGGTGGTAACTTTATAGTTAGCGGTAGTGGGACTGGAGACGTTGGGCTCCCTTGGCAGAGCTTTTGCTTCTTTTTTTTTTTAGTCAATAGAAGAAAAGTGGAAGCAATGATTTTTCAATAAGTATTTAGAATATTCTTTTTTAAAAAAGCTTAAATAGGTGAAAATAAATTTATAATTTCTTAATAAGTAATAAAAATGTTATAATAAAGTTTAAGACAAGTCTATGGTAGAGAACGCTAAAATTCTCTACCGGTAAAGAATGATCTAAAGATCTATATTCAATCTCATGAGGCTTTAATAGGCTCAAAATAGTCCTTACCATATTATATCCTTTTTTTCAAAAGAAAAAACGAAAAAAAAAGTACTTGTAAAGAAAAGCAACTTCAATAGTTTCAATCCCTACTGAAAATATTTTTTCCTGAGTCCACTGTTGGTAACCATGATGCCGGTTGGCATCGAGGATGCGAGAGAGGCATGGCGGCGATTTGGGGCCCCCACAATGGCAATATGAAACCCCTTCCAATGATAGCGCGAAACTAACTTTAATTTTTCTGCTTTGAATCTTCGCATTTAAGCTTTTTTTTCTTTTTCCTTGTTCTTTTTTATATATGTATGTCTTAAAAAATTTGGCGATAATGAGATGATGAAAATAGAGAAATTTTGCTGCTCTTCCCCAATATTTTTTTGTAAATTTTTTCTTTTTCTTAAATAATATATATGAAAGTTGAGAGAGGAACAAAAATTTAAATTTTCCGCATATGAAAGTTGAGAGAGGAACAAAAATTTAAATTTTCCGCATTGTGACGAAACCATTCGATAACGCCCAAACTTGAAACAATTTTCAAATTCTTGTGTTTCCAGAGCACCAGCTAAAAAATAAAAAGAAATTTCATCGACCATCATCATGGCGTATGGGCAAGGGGACCAATTGTCTATGTCGAATAACCAAAATGCAAATAGAACTGCAAAACTAAGTCAGAATTGTAATTAGATTTGGGTTTTTTTGACATAAAATTTATCCCCCTTTTAATTTGGTTCTACAATAATTAGACAAATGAGGAATTCAATTCCAAAAAGAAGAAGAGGTATAAGAAATTGAATAATAATAATAATAATAATCAAATGAAGAAACGATATTCATGAATTAGTGCTCGAGAAAAGTGAAGAATGCCGACGCAAGATAGGTGCCCAACTAGTTTGATGTTCTATTGATATTCTCGAGCGTGCTTGTGCCCTGGTTCTCCATTGAAGACATTCGGAGAGAGAGTTGTTGAGGTGTTGAGATCCTCGACCGGAGCTTGACGGGCACCTCGAACATATTGCAGATAGGGTCCCTACTCGGGGAGGGGCCCAGCTCGGATTTACCTCCCGCGGGGGGAGCGCGTCTCTCAGGAGTTAAACCCGCATCCTCTTGAATAAGAGGGTCTTAAGGTGTCCCCTAGGTACCAATCCCAAGCAGGGACCCTCTCGGCAATACGTTTGAGGTCCCCGCCAGGCTCCGGTTGGGGATCTCAACATCTCAACATAAAACGAGCATTTGGATGGGAAACGTAACCCCCAAGTGGGTCCCTGCTCATGGAGAGACCTCGGCTCGGGTGGTGGCTCCCTCCTACGAATTGTGGACAAGAGGTCCCTACTCGAAAGAGGGAAGCAGCTCGAAGTTTTGCCTCCAGTGAAGGAGCGCGTCCCCTAGGAGTTGAACCCATATCCTCTTGAATAAGAGGGTCTTAAGGTATCCCCTGGGTACCAATCCCTCCAATGCGTCCCTCTTCTAGGCAGGGACCTCTCGTCCATAATTCGTAGGAGGGAGCCACCACCCGAGCCGAGGTCTCTTCCTGAGCAGGGACCCACTCGGGGGTCGCATCTCCCATCCGAAAGCGCGTTTTATGCTGAGGTGTTGAGATCCTCAGCCGGAGCCTGACGAGCACCTCGAATGTATTACCTAGAGGGTCCCTGCTCGGGGAGCGTCCTAGCTCGGATTTGAGCACGTCCCCTAGGAGTTGAACCTGTATCCTCTTGAATAAGAAGGTCTTAGGGTATCCCCTGAGTACCAATCCATTCAATTGGTGGATTGGTATCCTAGGGGACACCCTAAGATTGGATGGATTGGTACCCAGGGGACACCCTAAGACCCTCTTATTCAAGGGTTCAACTCCTGGGGAACGTGCTCCTTCATTGGAGGCAAAACTTCAAGCTGCGTCCCTCTTCCTAGCAGGGACCTCTCGCACACAATTCGTAGGAGGGAGCCACCACCCGAGCCGAGGTCTCTCCCCGAGCAAGGACCCACTCGGGGGTCGCGTCTTCCATCCGAACACGCATTTTATGTTGAGGTGTTGAGATCCTAGGCCGGAGCCTGGCGGGCACCTCGAACGTATTGCCGAGAGGGTCCCTGCTCGGGGAGGGGCCCAGCTCGGATTTGCCTCCCGCTGAGGGAGCGCGTCCCCTAGGAGTTAAACCCATATCCTCTTCAATAACAGGGTCTTAGGGTGTCCCTTGGGGCGAGAAGAGAAAGTTTGAGCTTGGATATGGGTTTATCTCTAAGTGAAATGGAGATTAGGGCACCGTTGAGGAGGGATAGAGGCTTGGACTCGAACCCACGGGGGCTAACGGTAAGTCCACTAGTGTAGGAGTAGGTGGCCGAGATCCGGTAGCACTTTAATTGGAATTTCCATGCAGAGTTTAAGCTTTTTTTTAGAATAATAGAAAAAAAAAAAAAAAAAGCTTGAGTGAGAGAGAAATTAAAATGGTAAGCAAAACAAAATACAACCACGCCTGTTTCTAAACTTTTGCAATCACTTTATATCATCCATTCTATTGAAATCCAATAGCCCAAAAACCACACTCAATCAATGGAGAATTTTAACATTCTCTGCTACAACTTTTTCATAGTGTTCTATTAAAACTGTGGCGCAAAGTTTTTAAGTATAACTGTGGCACAAAGTTTTTAAGTAATTTCAGAAGTATTTTTTTTAGAAATAAATATTTTATAGCCTTGTCTTGAAGGAACATGTAATCTATTTGACAATATAGTTCAAACAAATAATTCAAATTTAAAATATTGTAACAATTTAAATTCTATGTGACTAAACATGATAGATAAACTAGTTCAAACTAGTTTTTTATATTCAATTATGTTCTCAACAAGGTAATCAACAAGGTAATCGTGTTTATATGTCATTTCATACTACAATTACTAATGGTTTGTTTAGTGTGCAAGTCTTGAATGGTGTGGTTTAGAACTTGTGGTTTGACTATGAAATTTAAATTGTATGATTTAAATAATAGTTTTAAACTGGTATTTGAAAATTAAAGATTTCAAACGAAAATAAAACATCACATTAAGCTTAAAACGAGAACTGATATTTGAAAAATTATAGTTTATAAAAGAAGAACAAAAATAAGAATAATTTTACTGTAAAAAATAGTCTAAACCATATGAATTTAAAGAGAC
Source organism: Artocarpus heterophyllus (assembly GCA_025403435.1). Taxonomy (NCBI): domain Eukaryota; kingdom Viridiplantae; phylum Streptophyta; class Magnoliopsida; order Rosales; family Moraceae; genus Artocarpus; species Artocarpus heterophyllus. The sequence continues at coordinate 8,251,673 of CM046331.1, forward strand.
AAAGATTAGATTTTGAAGATTTTAGTCATTTTAAAACTGATCTTATGGCTTAAATTAACCTTACTTATTTTTTATTAAATACCAATTTAAATCACTTTTATAGTTTAAATTACGTTAAACAATTTTAAACCTAAGAACCCGCCTATAAGTTAGCATCCTTTTGTAGCAATGAATTGTGATGTGCATATCACAATTATATCACAATTAATGGTCTGTCACTCTTTACGCTGCCAAGTTATCTAAAGTGTGTTTGTTTTCCTTTTTAAATCACGGTTTGAATCATTTTACTACAGTATTTTCTCTCACAAAAATTTAAATCTTCATTCAAATACTCTACTCAAATACTCATACCAAACGCACTTCTAGGAACTCGAGACGTTGTTGACTTCTCTTTTGTGGTTAATGATTAATCTATTTTCACATTTGATATTGTTAATTTATCCCTTGTGCTACAGTTGGAGCCGTCGATTGTGGACCCTAGATTAAGAGGGAGAACAGAAGATTATATTTGTTTGTTTTTTTGTTTAAAATTTTACTTAGCTCATTGGATGAGGTACAAGTGTGTGACGCACACGATTGAGATGTCCGGCAATAAGTTAGATGGCATTTTTTTTTTTTGCTAAATTGGAAGATTGCAAGCGTTACTTTGTGGTGTGCGTCAATAAGCATGTTCTAATCCATATGGTAAAAACTTAGTTCCTCTACCATGTGGAACTTAACATGTGTTGTTATGAGTTTTTAAATGCTAAGAACACTAATAAATGTTTTCTTGTCACTAAAATAACTTAACAGAAAAATTAGTGTAGTAGTATGGCATGCTAATGACTTGCAGCCTGATGACAGGTCTAATCCCTCGTGATGTTAATCTTTATTTTTATTTTTTTTCATATATCAAAACAAGAATCACTTGCTTTTAATCAAATTCAATGGTTTCGATAGGCTTTCTAGTTAAGTTAGTTATATTAATTATTTTGTTTTCTCATACTATGGCGGTATTTTTGCCATTAATTCAAGACATTTGTAAAGTACGTATTTCTAGTAGCTGTTATTTGTGGAATGGCTATGTTGTAACCATTTCTCCTCACAAGAGCTAATTGTAGCTCATTTGCTTCCAACTTTGCTAGGCATGGAAGTGTTTGTTGTGCCTCAATGGTTTAGTCGCATGCTTTACCTTGTTGATTGTAAAAATAAACAAATAAATAAAAACTTTTGCCTTGTATGCTTCTCTGGTTTAGTCTAGTTTAGCTCAATCTAAACAACCGTCATTGTTGGAACTGGTGTTTGATCAAACATTTAATTCAAACTAAAGTAACAATTCAAATTAAGGTTGTGCAAAAAAACTATCAAACTGCCCTACTAGAACAGTCCAACGGTGACTGAACCATTAATACCAGACCATTTAGGGACTGTTAAAAAACGTCCCAAATCGACCAAATTGTTTTTTAAATGGCCCAGTAATGGTCCAGTTTGAAACCAAAATATTTATCCACGGTCCAAACCGAGACTGTCTAGTCCCAAAAATCTTTTACAAAAATCCCCAAATAGTGGTTCAAACCGGAACTATCCAGTCCCAATACCTTAAATAGTCTGATTCGATTATGAATTTTCCCAGACTGCCAAAATGGCCCGGTTCCAAAAACCTGGTGGTTTAGAACTGGACTGGACCACAGACACTCCTAGTTGAAATTGAGATCAACAACCCAAATTAGAATATAACTCCCTTCCTCCCCTCTCATTTCAACATTTCAAACTAATCTTGAATAGTGATTTATTTTTTTTTTCTTTTTAAACTTGAGAGTAGAGGGATTCAAACTATACACCTTTTGGTAGAATTGGGTGTAGTTTTACTGCTATGCTAAGCCTGCAACTACTTAAGCAGTGATTTCACTCCCATATATTTGTATCTATAATTTAGCACAATTATTTCGCATTTATTTTCTTAACTAAATAACTTTTTTAATTATTGCATATTTATTTTTGAATTAATTAATTTTTTCATATTTCAAATTACACTTCTCCACATTCATCTAAATACTAATTTAGTTTAGATTTTCTATTTAAATTAATACTTTAATTGCATATACAAATGCTAGTTTAGATTACATTTTAAACTACAGAGTTTGAATTTTTCTATTCAAATTAAAAGGTTCAAATCATTAGCACAATTCGAATTAGTAAACCAAACAATGGGTTCATCACTCGTATTGTATAAATGCGTAAAATAACACTAATGCTTCTTCAAAATACCACATTCATTTCTCGCATTTTAAGAAATGGTCTACGAAATATATAGGCCCTGTTTATTTTCGTTCTCAAAATTTTTGGAAATGTTTTTTTATGCTTTTCGAGGCAAAAATTTTAAAAACACTTTCAGTATAATTCTCAAAAAATTTCCATTTTTCAAAACAAAAACATTTTCACTTATTTTGAAAACAATACCAAACGGCTCCATAGATTCAAAAGACTAATAGGATAAATACAAAATTATCAAAAGGAAACTCAAATCTATCTGTTCTTTTAAAGGAGTCGAGATATGTTGAGTGCTTTGTCCTTTCGTGGAGGAATCCTTTAACCGTATGCTTTTATTGTCTATTTGCATGATCATATTGCATATGTTTTGGCTCTCTTAATTTGCCATCCAGGAGAAATTTGATTATAGTTATTTAGTAGCATTGTCTATTGCATAAGATGAATGTTTGAATATTGTTAATGTTAAACATGTATGCCTTAAGAAGTAAAAATATAATATATTTTTGGAGACATTTTTATCAATAAAGAATTTATTTATTATTTATATACCAAATGGTTGTCATCATTACATTCATATTTGTTAAATATATGATAAGCAAACAAAAGTTTGAGACTGTCGGTTTAAACCTTTAGAATCAGGCATATGATGGACAAATTATGCAGAAGACATGATTCTAGAGGTGATGGTCTAAATCATAAGATCCACAATCGATTGAATAAAGTTTGGCGCTTTATTCATGCAAAGATTGTTATGTTGTCTATATCCCTAACGAGAGATGATTTATCTTGGTCATCAGATGTGGACTCCGTGAATAGAAACATTGGTGCATTGTCATAAGTGACGATGTATTGGATCGAGATATAAAGTGTAACTGATTTAAATTAATAATTATGTTTCGGTAAATCAATTCATTTTAGGCGATCATATGTGTTGTATCTTAATCCTGAAATGAATAGTGGGCCTGTTGTCTTGACTTATGTCTTTTGATGTATCAAAAAGTGACATCCATATTTTATGATGGTACACATACTAGTACATTAGAGACATGATTTTTAATAGCGTAGACCTGTTATTCATAAATACGGAATCTATAGCTCCTCCTTAGGAGTCGATAATATCCTCTTATATACGTTATCCTGTAATTGGAAGACTGAAGCACTCAACCATTTAGATACATAGGTGTAACCAGATGGTATACTGTCTTTGAATAGTAAGTTTTTCAATGGTGAGATAATAGAACGTAAGGAAAAAATAATCAAAAAAGTAAGATAAAATTTATCCTTAAGTCGATTATGGATATCCTATGGGGATACGATACATCATGATATGTCATAGACACTTAGCTATTTGGGCTTTGTAATTTTATATAGTTCGAGAGTGCAGCTTTAAGCTTTTAGTGGAGTAGCGTTAGAGTTGATAATTATGAAACATATATCTAGGATATTAGGTTTTATAATTTTTGAGAGTTTGAATTATATAGGTCCATCGAGTCCCCTTTGCTAGCTCATAATAAATCCTGTAATGAAATAGTGTATTTTTCTAATAAATTGGTGACTTATGTCAAATTATTATATTAGCTAAAATTCAATAGGATCAAATAATTCATGTCTGTTTATCAATTGAATTAATTTGTGTTAATTAATTCAAGATACACTTGTTGAATTATCAAGAATATTCATTTTCCTAGAGATTATCTAGATATGACTGTTTTAATCAGATAACTTCTCTATTGGGTTATTTGACTTAAAACTGAGGCTCTATCAAAAAAATCTCATCTAGGAAATAAAAGATTTATAGGGATCCTTTATCGTAAGTTCGGCAGGCCAATCTTCAAGTTCGACCTGTCGATGGAGTAAGTTCAGCCTACAAACTGAGCGATAATCTAATCATGAGTTTTATGAGATTTTATCATATATTGATCCATATTCGAATTTTTGAGGCCTTATCTGATAATAACCAACCATGGGACGACCTATATAAATAGGGAGTAGGTTTTCTGAGTTATTTATATCAGTTAAGAATTAAAAGTGAGCACTCTAGTCTATGAGTCTCTAATACTCCCTAAAGAGCTATTGTTCACAAATCATGAACGTTAGCTCTGGGTTTTCTCAATTGGTTAAAAGAAGAATCACCCGGGAAGAGCTGTACGAGTTGTGCTCACACACATACCAATCGTGGATAGAGAATACTAAAGAAGACCAGTTGGTTGAGGTCTTTTAAAACGCCTTTCTCTTCACAGTTTTGCAGGAGCTCTTCGGCATACAAAGTTAGTAAAATCTGGTTAATTTATGCATATAGTGTGCTAAAATTGTGTTTTAAAAAATACTTTAATTAAAATTTTAAAATTTTTGCTGCGTACTGTTTTTCCAACAGTTAATGCTTCAAAGGGGAGTTAGAGGTTGTGTCGTGGGTATTTCGCACAATATTTATTTTTTCCATCAATGTGTTTGAGTTTGTCCATAGATGTACTAGAAATGATACCTTGAGATGGATGTAAAAGTTAAATAAATTGTTTTTGCTCCCACCAAAAAGGGATTTTCGCAAATAATCAGATACAATATACTTGAAATTAGGGTCAATTTGATAATTATAGATTTATTTTTTATATTATCTTTATTTTTATTTTTTAGTTATAATGCAGTTTTGGATCATGGATTGATTTGTCCTGTTCATTCTAGATGTAATATAAATTGCATCTTAGTAGGTGAGATTCTTAAAATTCATGGAAGAAAACCATCATTTATTTTTTAATGCAAATTTGAAATATATAATTATAATCTATTTTTTGTTAGTTGTGGTGTCAATTACTAGTAGTGTTATAGAGTTTTTTTTTTTTTTTCCTTTCTTGTACTATGGTACATTCTACATTTTTGCATGGGTAGAGACTTGGCTGCTGTTGAGAGGCCTTCAGCGAGCTCTTCTTTTTTTCTTTTTTTTTTTTAATCACATTTATTTATGATCCCACAAGTTCCAACAAAGAACAAAATAGAGATATTGGTGTGATACTAGACAAAAGTTCCCCCACAATAACCATCTTAAATGATAGTAATCGACCACACACCAACAAAAGAAAGAAGCAGCAGCTTTACCACCAAGCCAAGACTTTGTAGGATTTTATGTGCCTAAAACGTGTAAAAAGTAACAAAGTTATAAAGCCCACATTGAAAACTTAAGAGGGAGAGTAAACCAAACTTAATTAAATATGTAAAAAACAATACCGAAATGTGTGAATGCTAAATATAGTTTTTATTTTAGAATCTATCACAGTTGCTACCCTATATATATGTCCCTTAAATCTTTTCAAACAAACACACCTGAAAAAGAAACATTTTTTAATTATATTTACAAGACTATGGTCCTTCAAAGCCTATGTGCATGCCTTCTTCTTTTTTACCTATTTAATATAAAAATAACATCCGTCTGTTTAGATTGCTCAGTCTTTTGTTTGTGCTTATTTACATTAGTTGCCATCCTAGCTTGTAAAACGTCAAAGGTGTAATAGTTTTGTTTGTGCTTCTATTTAGGGGGAGAAAATGAAAAGCACAAAACGTTATAAGTGATGTACATCTCAGTAATTTACTTTATTTAGGAAGCATGTTAGAAAAATAGGTTCAGTTTGTTACAATTGTTAGACATGTATGCCATAAGGAGTAAAAATATAATACGTTTTTGGAGACATTTTTTATCAATAAAGAATTTATTCATTTATATATACCAAATCTTGTCCTCTTTACGTTCATATTTATTGAATGTATGTTAAGCAAACAGTAGTTTGAGACTGTCAGTCTAAACCTTAAGAATTGGGCATATGATGGACTGATTATGCGGATGACACGATTCTTAAGGTGACGCTCTAAAACATATGATCCGCAATCGAGGGAATAAAGTTGGGCGCTTTATTCATGTAAAGATTGTTATGTTGTCTATATCCCTTTTGGGAGATGGTTTGTCTTGACCATCGGAGTTGAACTCCGTGAATAGAAACATTGGCACGTTGTCATAGGTGATGATGTGTTGGATTGAGACATAAAGTGAATTGATTTGGATTAATAATTCTGTCTCGGCAAAACGATTCACTTTAGACAATCATTTGTATTGTATCTTAATCTTGAGATGAATAGTGGGTCTGTTGTCTCGACTTGTGTCTTTTGATGTACCAAAGGGTGACACCCACATCTCAATAGTGGTATGCATGCCGGTACATTGGAGGCATGACTCTTGATAGCGTAGACTTGTTATTCATAGATATGGAATCTATAACTCCTCTTTAGGAGTAATGATATCCTCTTATATGCGTTGTCCTGTAATTGAAAAACTAGAGCGCTCAACCATTTAGATACATAGGTGTAATCGAATGGTATACTATCTTTGGATGGTAAGTTTTCTGATGGTGAGACAATGGAACGTAAGATTAAAATAATCGGGAAGGTAAGACAGAACTTGTCCTTAAGCCAATTATGGATTTTCATATGGGGATACGATACTCTATGATATGTCATAGAGACTTGGCTATACGAGCTTCGTAATTCTATAAAGTTCGAGAGTACAGCTCCAAGCTTTTAGTGGAGTAGCATTGGAGTTGATAATTATGAAATGCATATCTGGGATATTGGGTTTCATAATTATCATGAGCTTGAACTTTATAGGTCCATTTTGGTCCCCTTTGATAGCTCACAAAATCCTGTAACGACACGGCGTGCTTTTCTAATAATTGGTGACTTATGTCGGATTTATTAGATTGATTTAAAATTTGAAAGAATTAAATAATTCATGTCTGTTTATCGGTTGAATTAATTTTATAAGAAATTAATTTAAGATAAACTTGTTGAATTATTGGGATCAGATAATTCTTGTCTGTTTATCGGTTGATTTAATTTTGGATAAATTAGATCAAGATAAACTTGTAGAATTATTGTGAATTGATTTATTTTCTTAGAGATTGTGGAGGGTAAGCTCGGCGCCACCACCGAGGACACTAACTTTGGTGGTCGGTAGATAAGCTCGGCAGACATTAGGGGCTACTGTTCGACCCGACGACTTATACTTCTTCCCGAGGTGCCTTCCATTTATCCTAGGGCACGCCCCCAAGAGGACTGCCACCTCGGGGATGTACGGTAGCTCGGGTCGGACCACGTTATTCATAAGGATACGTCACTGCCCATCCTTGTAGGCCAACACCAGGCAAACGTGCTACCATCAGATAGAGTCCAATCCATTGGGCGATGGACGCGACACTTGTCACTCACTGCTTGATACACTTTGATGTGACACCTGAGGAATGGGCAAAACCCATCTTGCACCCGATCCAGCTGATGGCCTATAAATAGGATGCATTAAAGACGTTTTAGGGAGAGAGAGACTTCTTCACACTTAATTAGCTGCCGACCTCTGTCGAGCAATACTTGCCTTGAGCATCGGAGAGCCCTTGTCTATTGACTAATCCCATTTCTCCAAATCATCATTCTCGCAGGTACACATTCCCGGTCAGGGGCAAGCCTAAGAAGAGGTCAGAACGTGCACAGCTGCACGTGGGTGTTGATCCGACGCCGGACAACGGTAAGCATCAACATTTTGGCGCTAGAAGGAGGGCAGAACGCGCCCAACTCACAAGTTATTATACCTCAGATTCCCGAGATGACGACACGAGGTAACGCAAGAGACGATACCGCCCGACAGGAGGGGTCGGGCAATGCAAGGTATAGGAAACCGGCTACAGCCCGGCCTAGGGGACGTCCTCGGACCGAGAGATCTCAGTCCGGGGGGCAAGGAAGCACGGCGAGGGCCGAGCCGGTAGAGGCTCGAGCCACCCAAGATCCGATCCGAGAGCTTACAGATGCGGTCTGGATCCTAACTCAGCAACTCGCACAGCAAGCTCAACGACAAGATGCACCAGCTCTGCCTCTTCCGGCCCAGGATGACCAGGCTAGAAGTCGGGTTGAACGAAGTGCAGCAAACCCACAGCAAAGCCGATCCGAGCCGTCTGTGGGATCCACTAGGGGAATTCCAGCTGACAACAGGCAAGTTCAAGAACACCGTGTGGGTCACCAAGCGGCTTGTGCCCCTTCACCACAAGGCTCCCGAGCCTCGGTATTTGACCGGATCGGGTCTCAAGGAATCAACCGGAATCGTCAGGCTGGGGCTGGAGGCCGTGCGGTGGATGGAGTACCCTATCGGGTAGAATTGCCCGAAGATACCAATAGCCGTCAGTTCCGGGCACTGCAGCGACAGATCGATGAGATCCGAAATCGTAGATTCGGTCTAGATGAAATCGGAGCTCAGGACCCGCCTTTCCCGGATCACATAATGCGGGCGCCTATGCTGCCAAAATTCAAAGTCCCGCAGAGCAAGCCTTATGATGGAGCCACTGACGCTGACGAGCACGCCGAACTTTTTCGGGGACACATGCTGCTGCAGAACGCCTGCGATGTTGCGATGTGTAAAGCTTTTTCACTTACTCTTACAGGCCCTGCCCGGTAGTGGTTCCGACGACTCGAACCCGGGTCGATTTCTTCTTTTCGGCATTTAGCTGATGCCTTCTCCTCCGCATTCTCTACAACCAAGACGCGGAGGAAAGAAATAACTTGCCTGTATGCCGTCAAGCAGGGAGACGATAGCGTCAGGGATTATATTAACCGGTTTACCCGGGCAGCTCTCGAGGTCAAGCACGTCGAAGACGAGACCCTCAAACATATTTTTGTAGGGGGCCTCCGAGACGAGAAGCTGACATGGTCCTTGGCCTTTGAGCAGCCAAACACGTTTTTGCAAATGCTCGGGTATGCCCAGAGACACGCGGACGCTGCCGAGTACATGAAGAGCCGTCGGGAAGAGGCTGGCCCGAGCGAAACAAAAAAGGATAAGAAGCAGAAAAAGGCGCCGGAACAGGGCAGCGCCGAGCGTGCAAAGAAACAGAAGAAAGAGAAAGCTGATAAGCCAAAGGGGCCAACCAGCAAGTTTCAGAACTACACACCCCTGGTGGCAACCATCGATGAGGTGCTCGCCCAGGTTGGCGACAAGAATTTGCTGACACCACCGCCGAAGCTCCGAGGCAGCAGGGTGAAGCGTGACCAGTCGAAGTTTTGCCAATTTCACAAAGACGTGGGGCATACTACCCGAGAATGCATCCAGCTGAAGGACCAGATAGAAAGGTTGGTCCGAGAAGGTCTGTTACAGGAATTTGTGGAACGGGCTATAGCCCTGAGGACAACCTCTGGAAGGAACGACTCGTCAGGCCGAGACGTACAAAGCCGACCCAGGATCGATAGTGGGAACGCCCCGGAACCCCCGAATATTGTACATACGATATTCGACGGGCCTGTCACTGGGGACACGTCGAGTGGGCGGCGATCCTACGTCAGAGAAGCTCGACGGGTCGAACGGGGTGAATTCATAAATGTGTCCAAGCACATCAACAAGATATGCCGCCAAGAAGACACCCCGATCATCTTCACCGAAGAAGAAGCAGACCGATTAATGCATCCTCATAACGATGCCCTGGTTTGCGAACTGCCTATCGCCAACAATATTGGCGTGTCTTAGTTGACAACGGTAGTTCGGCAGACATCCTCTTTAAGTAGGCGTTCGACAAGTTGAAGATAAGCAACGCGCCTTTGGTCTCAGTTCGGACTCCACTTTTCGGCTTCGCTGGTGAATGTGTCCGGGCAACCGGGAAGGTCAGCCTCCCGATAACTTTCAGAGAAGGAGCCGCGAGGGTCACTCGGGTTGTCGACTTTTTAGTCGTTGATAAACCCTCCCAGTACAACATCATCATCGGCCGGCCGACCCTGAACGGATTAAAGGCCGTGGTTTCGACATATCACCTGGCGATGAAGTTCCCAACCGATGGTGGTGTTGGAGTGATCCGTTCATCCCAGACGGACTCCCGGGCTTGCTATGCAAATGCAGTCCGGGCAGCCTCAGCTCATCAACATGGAATCCTGGCTGTTCATTCGGTCGATGAGACCGATCTCCCGACCGATCCGGCACCGAAGATGCTCGCGGACCTGGATCCTAGGTTGCCCGAGGAAGAGGTAAGGGGTACCTCGGTCGAAGACTTGGTGCCGTTCTCTCTAGACCCCGAAAGGCCAGAGCGCACAGTCCAACTCAGATCACAGTTACAACCTGAGATCTGGGCCGACCTGCAATCCCTTCTTTCTGAATACGAAGACGTTTTTGCATGGTCCCATGAAGACATGCCCAGAATAGATCCGAGCGTCATCAGCCATCGGCTCAACGTCCAACCTAACCACAAGCCGGTGATACAAAAACGAAGGGCCTTTAATCCGGAGAGATATGCTGCGATCAACGATGAAGTCCAGAAGCTCCTGAAGGCTGGGTTTATTAGAGAAGTCAAATACCCTGAATGGTTAGCAAATGTCATCCTCGTCAAAAAGGCAAACGGCAAGTGGCGGGTCTACATTGACTACACCGATCTTAACAAGACCTGCCCAAAGGACTGCTTCCCACTTCCTCGGATAGACCAGCTCGTTGATGCCACAGCCGGCCACGAGCTACTGAGCTTTATGGACACATACTCTGGATATAATCAGATAAGAATGGCCGAAGAAGACCAAGTCAAAACCTCGTTTATTACTGACCATAGCTTGTACTGTTACGTTGTAATGCCGTTTGGTCTCAAGAATACCGGGGCTACTTATCAACGCCTTGTTAACAAAATGTTCGCTCGACTGATCGAGAAAGCTATGGAGGTCTATGTGGATGACATGTTAGTAAAATCCGTCCAAGCGAAGGACCACATGGCCGACCTCCGAGCTAGCTTTGACATTCTCCAGGAGTATGGGATGAAACTCAACCCGGCAAAATGAGCTTTCGGCGTCGGCTGAGGTAAATTCCTCAGATTTTTGGTTAACCGACGAGGAATCGAGGTCAACCCGGCAAAGGCCCAGGCAATTATAGACATGCATTCTCCTCGGACAGTGAAAGACGTGCAAAGGCTTACTGGCATGGTGGCCGCCTTGTCAAGATTTGTCTCCCGGGCTACCGACAAGTGTCACCCTTTTTTCAAGGCACTTAAGGGGAGGTTTGAGTGGAGCAGGAAATGTGAGGATGCCTTCCAAGACTTAAAAACTTACCTAGCCACACCCCCGCTCCTGTCCAAACCTTTGCCCGGTGAGGTTTTAACAGCTTATTTGGCCATCTCGGAGAAGGCTGTCAGCTCGGTATTAGTCTAAGATGAGAACGGGATCCAGAGGCCAGTTTACTATACTAGCCACGCATTCCAAGGTGCCGAGGAGTGGTACTCCCCGTTGGAGAAACTGGCCTTTGCCTTAATAACATCAGTCCGGAAGCTGCGGCCATATTACCAAGGCCATACCGTCAAGATCTCGACCAAGTTCCCTCTCCGGCAAGTTTTACAGAGCCCGAAAATATCAGGTCGGATGGCCAAGTGGTCGGTTGAACTGGGCCAATATGATGTACATTTTGTGCCAAGAACGGCAATAAAGGCTCAAGTTCTGGCGGATTTCCTTGCCAAATTTACAGAGGCCAGAAAAGTGGCTCCCTTAATTGAGAAATCACCCGTCGAGGAGCCTAATACAGCTACCTGCAGTGAACAAGGCCTTTCCCCAGAGCAAAACTGGAAACTACACGTCGACAGCTCAACTTGCGTCGACGGGTCGGGGGCTGGCTTGATTCTAACAAGCCCCGACGGGTATAAGGTCATTTATGCCCTTTGATTTGATTTCAAGACCTCTAATAACGAAGCAGAGTACGAAGTTTTGCTAGCCGGACTACGAATTGCCCGAGACCTTGGAGTCGATCACTTGACCGTCTATAGTGACTCTATGCTAGTGGTGCAGCAAGTCATTGGAGGGTTTCAGGCCCGGGCAGAATCGATGGCGGCATATTTAAAGGAAGCGAAACAGTTGCTGGGGCAATTTAAGTCCTATACTTTCAAACAAATCCCCCGATCTGAGAACGTGGAAGCCAACGTCCTTGCCCGGCTGGCTTCTGGGATGGGTGGAATAGACTCGATGTCCATTCCCATCGAAAGACTCCAGACCAAGTATTAATAAAGAAGTCATGAACCTGGCTGCGGAGCCGACATGTACATGGATGGACCCGATCATCCGATACCTGACCATAGCCGAATTACCCGACAATCAGGAAGAAGCACGTCGGATACGTAACAGCTCGGCCCGGTATTCGATGATTGGGGGAAAGTTGTACCGACGCGGCTACACGATGCCATGCCTAAGATGTTTAGACCCCAAGGAGGCCGAATATTTAATGAAGGAGATCCATGAAGGCCTTTGTGGCAATCACTCCGGTGGACGCTCCTTGGCCCAGAAATGCCTGCGGTAGGGTTACTACTGGCCCACCATGCAGCAAGATTGTGGAAGCATTGTGCGGAAATGCCTTAAATGCCAGCAATTTGCTAGGGCGCTAAGTTCACACGCCGAGCCTCTTAATCCGGTAATTTTGGCATGGCCATTTGCAAAGTGGGCCATCGAATTGATCGGACCTCTCCCGCCGGCCCACTCACAATTCAGATACTGTATCGTCGCCATAGACTATCTCACGAAGTGGATCGAAGTTGAGCCTTGCACCAATATGACCGAAGCCAAGTGCACCAACTTTATATGGAAAAATATCATTTGCCGGTTCGGAATCCCGCACACTATTGTGACTGACAATGCCAAACAGTTTGACTCCTCGGGATTATGTCATCTGTGCGAGAAGCTAGGCATTAAGAAAGTTTTCTCCTCCCCGAGCTATCCACAGAGTAACGGCCAGGTTGAGGCCATGAACAAGACAATCAAGGATAACCTGAAGAAGAAACTCGAGGGGCTTAAGGGTGCATGGATTGACGAACTACCCCAAGTGCTCTGGGCATACCGAACCACTACACGAGCTGCGACTGGCGAAACACCGTTCTCCCTGGTTTACGGGGCAGAGGCTGTAATCCCTGTCGAGGTAGGGTTACCGAGCTTAAGGGTTGAGCAATACGAAGAAACACTGAATGCGAAGCTCATGTTGAACGAGCTCGATCTACTTGAAGAAAAAAGGAACCGGGCATCAATTCGTAACGCAGCTCGAAACCAGGTTGTAGCTCGGTATTACAATAAAAGGGTTCAACCGAGAAGCTTTAAAGTAGGTGACTTAATGATGAAGAAGGTCACAGTTCAACAACCTGGTCTCGGGTCCTTTGGTCCGAAGTGGGAGGGTCCATTTAAAGTCGAAGGTGTCGTGCGACCAGGCACTTACAGGTTGACTGATACGGAGGGAATCAGCTTAGGCATCCATGGAATGCCGAGCTCTTAAAAAGATTCTATTTTAAAAAAAAAAGAGATTAGAGACAGACTCCTTTTTTGATCTCTGGCCACAATTCTTTTGTAACTGGGCCTGTTGAGCAAGGCTAGAAAAATCCATGTAAATATTACATTAATGGAGCACAACTTCCCTAATCTCATTCCACCTGAGCAATGTCTTTCAGGGAAGAGTATGTCTAAAATGCCACAACTCCAGCTCGGAAGACAGGATGTTGACTCCCCATCAAGGGAGTCATCCTCGTCAAACCGGACCGGGGGGCAAACCTTTAAGTTGCCCGGCACATTTACGTGTCCGATTAGTCCTATACTTGTACAGTTTCTTTAAAACTTCAACAAGTCTACGGGGGGCAATAGGGTAAGGGTAGCTATACGCTGTTTATATTCTACCCGACCAAGATCAGTAACCTAAATTTGCCTGGATAACTAAGCAGACAAGGATAACTACTCGGAGTGACCGAGAACAGAAGTGCTTGGATTAACTGAGACCAGAGGTATCATAAAACTCTGCTCGGACGACTGTCCAGCCTGGGATCCTCCCCGAGAAGTGCCTAACTTTGAAAATTACATAGGGTGTAAAATAAAACAACCAAATTACACGTAAGAAAAAGTGGGCGCAAAACGGGAAAATATAAAATGTTTTAATTTTATTTATTGGGAGGGTACTAGGAAACCGGGCACCTCCCTAGCCCGATTACAAAAGGGGAAAAAGAAGAAAAAATTAATCAGTCTGGGCCTCGCCCCCGGCCAAGTTGTCGTCCTGGCCTCCCTTGGTAGCCTGCACATTCCCATCATCATCATTGTCCACAACGACGACCTCTTCTTCAACATCCCGCTGTTGCTCGGCATCACCTTGGTCCGGCTCAGCGATGACTGACCAGTCGAATCTGGCCGCCTCGGGATGCTTTTCGATCAGATGGTCACGGAGGTCCGCCATTCCGTCGAAGTAGAGATCGGTATATTCCGGGGATGACTTAAACTCCTCGACCGCAGCGGCTAAGCGGTTGGGGAAGCCGGCCACAAATTGCTGGTGCTCGGCTTACAGGGTTGCCAGCTGCCCCTCTAGCCGTGCAGCTTTATTCTCTAGCCAAGCGGCTTTATCCTCTGCTTCCTTGAGGCGCCTAGACATGTCCTCGACCTCGGACTTTGCCTTTCGAGCTTCCTCCTTAGCTTGATCTAGCTCAATGTTCTTATCATTGAGCTCTCTGTCGGAGTCCATCTTCAGTAGGAGGGTCTTCTTGTGCCTCTCTTTCTCCTTGTGGATCTCCCTCATCCCGATAGAGTGCACCATATGCACAATGGCGCTTGACTGTGAAAATTACAAGGGGTTAGTCCTTGGCAATGTTGCAGGAAGTCATCGGAACTATTGATTAGCTCAGATACTTACTGAGGCAGTCGCTCGGAGGGCCATGTTGCACAAGTCTTGGAAGTCCTCGCCCCGGATGTTCATAAAGAAGTCATCCGGGGGAGCCACGTCTCTGAGGCGCTCGAGAAGCATGCCACGGTAGTCCGGGCGCCTCCTCTGCAGGTCCTCGGAAGAACCTCTAGCGGCCTCGCCTGCTCGGCCGACCTCTGGCGAGGCCCTTATCGGCAGTGGCGGAGGTGGTGGAACTTGGACTGACGAAGAAGTCTGCCCGGTGTGTGTCGGGGGCTCGGGCACTGGCGTTCGCTTACGTTTTCTGCCAGCATCGACAGCTTTGCCCTTGCCCTTCCTCTGGCTTGCCATCTAGGTGAGCCTGCCAGCACGGGAGGTCAGTGCGGTCATTTCTGCACAAAGAAAATTGAAGTCAAGAGAAGGTCGGAATAAAAAGGGGCGACAATAAATAAGGTGCCAGGCTGACCTCCGATCCGGAGTTGGCCCGACGGGTATAGGAGCCTAACTACGCCCTCGAGGTCCTCGTCGGCTATAGGTGGCCCCTCATCGAAGGAGCCATTGGACGAGTCCTCGGTACTGGACGAAGAGGGCTCCCTCGTCGGCCACCCGGACTGGGAAGTGCTTGGCCCTGGAAGGTCCGCGTCACTCGGGCGGGCAACTGTAACCTGCCCGGCTTCCCGAGCAGGATGCCCGGCTCGGGGAAGACTGCTGGACTCCCCGAACCAGCCGTATCTGGATAGAGTGTCCTTTCTCAGAAGAAAGGACTGTTGCCTGGATGACTCTGGCTTTTCGAACAGCTCTTTCACGGCCTTTATTACGCGGCTCGGTGCCTAAGGACGCTTGGTCCAGACGTGCCCCTGCTCAAATGACCTCGACACTTGTTCATCCTTGGGGACAGCTTCACCGGCTCGGGCTAAAAAGTTTCCCCCGACGTAGAACCATTCGTACTTCCATAGCTTGTCCGAGTCGGGGTTGCCCAAAATAAAGTCCTTTTTGAAGCCGGTGAAGTAGTACCAGCCGGACTGCTGAGGAAGCTTCTTCATCTTGAATACTTGCTTGAAGGCCTCCAGCGGCATCTCAGTACTCCGGTGGTACTTTCACAAAATATACATCCCGATCAGCGACCTATAGCTGCTCGGGTTTAATTGTGCCGGGCACACATTAAAGTCATTAAGTGCCCGGTGGAGAAAACGGTGCAGTGGTAGGTGCAGCCCGGCCTTGAAGAATTCGGCGTAAAGCGTGATAAATCCTTCCGGCGCGTCTAAAGGTGAGTCTCCCTCACCGGGAACAGCGAGAACCACATCGGCAGGAATGCCATACTCGTCGCGTAGAGTCTCTAACCGCGACTCTGTGATGGCGCTTGTATAACTCACCGCTGAGGTTTGCCCGGGGCGACTTATCCGATATGCCATAACGCCCCGCACACGGGTGGCCTGTACCTCCTGCTCTATCTCCGGCTGCTCTGCCCCTGTCTCCTTGGCTGCGTGCTCCTCATCGGAGACATCAACCGTAATCACCCCCGCGACTTGGACGGGGGCTCTTGCACTCTACCAGAGGTGCTCAAAGCATCCTCGTGGGCCTGAAACTCGGTCCTCTCCCTTGGAAAAACTCGAGAAGAACCCGCTGTCGCCGCCCCTATATAAGGGTCTTGTTCCCTGAACGGCCTGATAAGCTTGCGCCCGCCCAGCATATTCAAAAACTCCTGCTCGGGCACGGTCTGGGAATCGACCCTTAGGATCTGCTCCAGCCGACTAGCCCCGTCCCGTCTTTGGGACGCCACCTCAGTGTCAGATTGGGTCGAAGAAGAGCTACTGCTCTCCTCGCTACTTTTCGACCATGAAACCTCCACGTTCTGTGAGTCAGACAAATCGCTCATTTTCGCTCGGGAAATTACCTGCTCGGGTTCTTGGTTGCTCGGATGATGTGATCCTCGGCTATACTACTTGAGCTCGGCAGCTAAAATTTTTCGGTCGAAAGATTTCTGAAAATGAAGTGCAAATTAAGAAGGAAAGGGACCCTATTTATAGCCATTTTAAGCGGAAAATTCGAGCGCAAAAACCCAAAAGGTGCATGTAATACGCCTAACAGCGGCACAGACGGCTACAACGCGACACGCGTCCCCTGTCTGATCCGCGCATCTTTTCACCTCACCCCACTTCTAAGTGTCGTTTGGTCTTCTTACTTTGAGCCGACCTCACCCACTCGGTATAGTCCACCTGGCCGGACACCGACCAGGTAAACTGGGGGGCTAATGTTGAGGGTAAGCTCGGCGCCACCACCGAGGACACTAACTTTGGTGGTCGGCAGATAAGCTTGGCAGACATTAGGGGCTACTGTCCGACCCGACGACTTATACTTCTTCTCGAGGTGCCTTCCATTTATCCTAGGGCACGCCCCCAAGAGGATTGCCACCTCGGGGATGTACGGTAGCTCGGGTCGGACCACTTTATTCATAAGGATACGTCACTGCCCATCCTTGTAGGCCAACACCAGGCAAACGTGCTGCCATCCGATAGAGTCCAATCCATTGGGCGATGGACGCGACACTTGTCACTCACTGCTTGATACACTTTGATGTGACACCTGGGTAATGGGCAAAACCCATCTTGCACCCGATCCAGTTGATGGCCTATAAATAGGATGCATTAAAGACGTTTTAGGGAGAGAGAGACTTCTTCACACTTAATTAGCTGCCGACCTCTGCCGAGCAATACTTGCCTTGAGCATCGGAGAGCCCTTGTCTATTGACTAATCCATTTCTCCAAATCATCCTTCTCGCAGGTACACATTTCCGGTCAGGGGCAAGCCTAAGAAGAGGTCAGAACGTGCACAGCTGCACGTGGGTGTTGATCCGACGCCGGACAACGGTAAGCATCAACAGAGATTATCTTGATAAAGTTTGTTTTGATCAGATAACTTTTCTATTGGGTTATTTGAATCAAAACTGAGACTTTATCCTATAGAATCTCGGGTGAAAAATAAAAGATTCACGGAGATATTTACGCAGAAGTTTAGCCTGTCGAATGACGTGTTCGGCCTGCCGATCAGCGAGCATAAGATTACGCATTTCACGCGGATCTTATCAGATATTGATCTGAACTTGATTCTGTTTCGAGTTTTTAAGACCTATTCTGATAAGGACTGACCCCGGGACCAATTGCTATAAATAGGGAGTGAGTCTCATGATTTACTCAGATCAATTGAGAGATTAAGAGTGATACTCTTGGTGAGCATCTGAAAACTCCCTGAGAGCTTTTGTTCACAAATCACGAATATTAGCTTTGGGTTCTCTCTATTGGTTAGAATGAGAGTCATCGATGGAAGAGCTATACGTGTGAGCCCACACTCACTCCAGTTGTGGATAGAGAATAGCAAAGAAGACCAGTTGGTTGAGGCTCTTCTGGAATGTTACTTCTCTTCACAGGTTGCGGAAGTTCTTCGGTACACAAATGTTAGTAAGATCTGTCTAATTTATACATATAGCATGTCAAAATTGTGTTTTGAAAATTACTCTGATATATTAAATTTTTAAAATTCTGCTGCGTACCATTTTTCCAACAACATTGTCAAATTTTCATATGTTATAGTAGTTTGCTACAGTGTAAAACTTTTATATGCTACAGTATTTAAGTTTTAACCTTAAGTTCTAACTGATTTCTCAAACGAACCCATCATCTTATGTACTTATTATTATTTTTGTTTTTAAGTTGTCCAATATATAAGTCATTACTAAGCCTCAATTTTTTTTTCTCTCTACGAGAACATACATAGACATAGGCCTTTGCTAGAGTACTGATACTTCACTTAGCCGGCAGCAAATTTTTTGGGTTAAAAATTATTCAAATCAGTTTTGCAGCTACACATTAAAGGTAAAGAAGTTCTTATCTGTGTGAAGGTACACACAAAAGACAAGGTAAAACAAGGGTAAATAGTTCGGTTATTCTTCAATCTTTTTTAAAAGTTGTAATTTGGTCTTCAATTTTTTTATTTAACTGAGTCCAACTTTTTAAAAATGGTACAATTTAGTACTTAGTCATTAAGTTTAACTGTTAAAAATATTTTAACCACTTTAGTGAAGGTATTTTGGTAAAATACCTAATATATTTTAAAAAATTAAAATTAAAACATTAAAAACAATAAAAAAATAAAAACATTACAACTAGATCTAAATTAAAAAAAAATCTTCTCTATTCCAACCCTGTCCCCCACCCCACCCTCCTCCAACATCCCTCGTTCGTTGCTAATGCCATCGTTCACAGCTCTTTCTCTCATAGCTCTAGCTCTCTCTCTCGATCTAGGCATGATAGGGAGAGAGGCGATCGATAGGTTGAAGGGGTAGATCGTGACAGGGTTAGGTGCAACCAGGCTTGGGTGTCAGGGGAGGTTAGGTCGCGACGAGGTTGGGTGTGACAAGGGGTTTGGTCACAATGGGGGTAGGTGGGAGGGGTGTAGGTCACAACAGGGGTAGCTGGGCAAGGGGTAGGTCACGAAGGGGGGTTAGAGGTGGGGTTTGGTTGGGTGCAACAAAGGTGGGTTCGATCAGGAGGGGGACGGGATAGGTCGCCAGTGCCGAAGGGGACGGTGGGCAACAGTGGGCGAAAGGATAGGAGTTGGGTTTGGGGATTTTTTTTTCCTTTTAGTTTGCTTTTTCCCTTATTTTTTTTCTAATTTTTTAATAATTCCTTTATTTGTATTTTAATATTATTTACTAGAATTTTGTGGGTAATTTAGTAAATTTGATAATAAATAGATGTTTAAAAATTTTTTCCGTCCAAACTTAACGGTTAAGGGCCAAATTGTACTCTTTTTAAAAGGGTAGACCTAGTTAAATAAAACAAGGTTGGGGGACTAAATTGCAACTTTTGAAAAAGATTGGGGAGCAAGCGAGCTATTTTCCTGTAAAATAATATAGAAATGACTAGAGGGGTATGAGCATCATTTAAAAGTAATATTTTAATTATAGGTTATTTATCTTTTTATATCCTGTATTTTAAGTTTATTCAAATACTATACTTTCGGTTTTGGATTTTATCGAACTTATACGTTTAGATTAAATTTAATATATAAATTTATATTTTACTTTAGTTAATAGTTGATTTTAATCTTTAAAATGACCAAATTATCATTAAGTAAAATAGAGAAAAATTAAAACTTTTAAAAAATAAAAAGAAACAAGAAAAAAACACACAAAACACCTATTTTTATAGTATTTTATATATTTTTAAAGTAAAAAATCTTAGTATAAAGTTTTTTTTAATATGTAAAGTTTTTTTATTTTTCAATTTAAGAGTATTTTGGGTAATTTTATAGGTCTGATTTAAATATTGATTAGAAGAAGGTATAAATTTATATATTAAATTAAATCTGAAGATATAAATTCAAAAATATTCAAAACTAATAATATAGATTTTGAACTAACTTAAAATAGAAGCTTTAAAAAGATAAATATCCCTATTTTAATTCTGATGAGTAAATGTCACTGTAACATTATTGTATATCGAAGCAACAAATAGTCTGCAACTTGTGAATGTAAAAAGAGATCATCATAAAAATAAGGAACGCGGACGCTTATAATTCTAATTATATACAGGAAGATAGAGAGAGATATGAATGTAAAAAGAGATAATCATAAAAATAAGGAATCCAGATGCTTATAATTCTAATTATATACAAGAAGATAGAGAGAGAGAAGTTGTGAGCTTGGATCTCGAATTCTTATGCCATTGTCTTCATCAAAAAGTTCCAGACCTGCTCCCCCTTGTCTTCATCAAAGCTACTGATGATTTCCCAACTTGTTGAACTTTACTTGCTCCCAACAGTGATAAAAGTCCTTCTTGTGGCAATCATTTGTGAGGCTTTAGGGTTGAAAGAAATCACAAGCTCTTCATCTCCGTTATTGCTTCATCATTTGAACTTAGATTGTCGCGAGCAAGTTGGATTGCGTTGTTAGAACAAAATTGTGATAAAACCATAATCACCCTAGATCATTCATGTCAAATCATCAAGAATATTAATAAGTTGCTGAAGCTAACCTAAATTCATAGGTGAGATGTGATTCAAGAGTTTGTAGGTTGAGGATTTTTCAAGTCTTGTAAGTAAGTCATCTTTTTCAGTATGCCTCTGTAATTTCTTTGTAGACGGGGAACAGAAAAATAATGTGTGTACTTACTTGGGGACCACAATCCCTTTTATAATTGCTAAATCCTAGCAATTATCCTTAATTACTAATTTAGCACATCATCCTTAATTACTAATTACTAATTTAGCACATCATCACTTACTTGGGGACCACAACATTACTTGGTGATGAGATACCTTCAAGGGACTAAAGATTACATGCTCATGTATAGACGGACTGATAATCTAGAGGTGATTGGATACTCCGACGCAGACTTCGCTGGCTGTGTTGATTCGAGAAAATCAACATCTGGTTATGTTTTCATGTTTGCCGGTGGAGCTGTATCTTGGAGGAGTGTGAGGCAGACTTTGACTGCTACCTCTACTATGGAGGCCGAGTTCGTTTCTTGTTTTGAAGCTACTTCGCATGGTGTATGGTTGAAGAGTTTCATATCCGGGCATAGAATTGTGGATTCTATTTCTAGGCCATTGAGACTGTACTGTGACGATTCAGCTACGGTATTATGGCCAAGAACAACAAGAGCGGTAGTCGAAGTAAACACATCAACATTAAATACTTGGCTATAAGAGAACGTGTTAAAGAAAAGAAAGTGGTCATTGAACACATTAGCACTGAGTTGATGATTGCCGATCATTTAACTAAAGGCATGCCACCAAAGTTTTTTAAGGATCATGTAGTACGAATGAGACTTAGTTCCATGATGTGAATTTTATTGTACGTACATTTGGTTATTGTTTTTTTATGAAACTCTTATTCAGTTGTGATGTTTTCTCATATTCAATTATGTACAAATTCAGTTACCTTGAGAAAAATCAATTAAGTTGGACCTAGAATAAACATAGGGTTTATTCATTAAGTTGCGTTACCATTTATGTATTAAGGGATATAATGCATTGTAATACATGGAAGATAATACTCATTATAAGAGGACCTATTGCCATGATTCATGTGTTTATTCCTTAAGTTTAAGATTGGTTGATTTTGGTTATTTAGAAAATTTATGTGGACCAAGTGGGAGAATGTTATTTTTAATTTATTTATTATTATTTATTTGGTTTTTTAAATGATAATAAATAAATAAAAATAAATTTAAGTGGTCCAATAGACACGTATTTTCTAAAGGGTGTCAACCAAAGGGTATTCAGAACTGTTATAACGCTTCAGAAAAAATACATCTTTTCATGAAAGGTAACGTACACCCTGATGGTGGGTGTCTATAAATATCACGTTAAAGAGGGTCCCTAAGTCTATGCAATTATTCAGAAATACACCATCTCTAAAATTGCAAAAGGTTTAGAAGATTCTCTTTCTTTCACAAGTTTTGTTTCTTCAGAAATTCTTTTCAGAAAAACTCTCCATTCATTCATCAGATTATCAATGGCTAGAGGTCAGTTTTCGTTCTTTACGTTTCCGCATTTAGATGATTTTCATGCAATTTGGTTTATGCATATATGAAAATCATAACTCTGTTTATATGTAAATATTCTTACACTCTACACATAGGAGGCCCACACTTAATGATGCATTAAAAGCCTAAAATTTAAATTGACCACTTTTAATTGAGCAACTTTATCTAATAGTCTTTAATTCATATTTATTTAATATATTAACCTATATATTGGATTAATTCCAACATGCGCTTCTTGTGGCGTGGCTGATGGTTTGATTGGTGGTTGTTGATGGGGATTAGAGTGGAGAAGTGAGAGATGATAGAAATCCTTAGGAATGCATGTTGAAGTAGGCCAGGTTCAATAAGAGGTTGGTTAATATGTGACTTGATGATTAATTTGTATGTCCAAAACAAAAGTCGTTCCTGGGTTAATCTTTAACTTGGCGTTAGTTTTGAATTTTTAGCCAAAAGTAGCTCTCGAGGATCAAGAGCAAACAACTTGAAACAGCAAAGTAGACATCAAATATCAGTACTTGAAGATAGTTGTAACTAATTAAGCTAGAAAATGACCTTTCAGAGAAGAACGAAAGATGCAGATGGATAATTACCGATTCTGGAACTCATTGAATTTTACCATTGCTCAATATTTTTAATTAATATTTGTCACTGTTGTTAAAGTTTATTTTGATTTTTTTTAATTGCTTAGAGATGTCAGCCTACACGAATAAGTAGTCTGCCCTTCTCAATTATCTACTGCTAAATTTTCAATTAATGATCACCATTTTCTGAAGGATCAAAACGGCAATATATAGGTGAAGTACTCTAGGAATACCCATATATATTATATGTATATATATGTATTGTTAGGGTAGAATAAGTGAAAATATTATATAAAAAAAAAGTTGCATCCAAAAACTAAGTGCAATTTAAGTATTAGGAAAGAGGAAGAGTCTGACAAGATAAAGACGCTTTAAGTTTTTCAAAGTTGTTTAGTACGATAGAAAAGATAAATGTTGTGGTAGATAACAAGATTGAATATTTACATATCAACCTCTTGTCAATTACATCTTTAACAAACAATGAAGTGAGAATAAGTTTCGCGTGACACTCTCAAAATGTTCGAAACTCGAAACGTTTAGTCTTTTTTTTTTTTGCAAAACGTTTTTTTTAATTTTCGAGTTGAAACATTTTTTTCTTTGTTTTTCAAAACGTTTTTTTCCTTTTTAACTGTTGAAAAGTTTTTCCCTCCAAATTTTTTTTTTATTTATTTATTTTTGTTAACATGTTTAATAGACTAGTGCAAAGCGTGCTTTTTCAACTAGTATTGCTAAAACGTAATAATAGAGCCTTAACCGTACGTCCAACCTCCAAATTTCGAAGTAAATAGATATTAACTTTTAGTCAAAATAATTAAATAGCAAACATATATAAGATTAAAAAAAAAAACCTTTGGACATATATGAGACTATCTTAGTGGGCCAATTGATTTAAAAATTTTAGGGTCATGTTTGTAAAAAAAATATATGTATATATATATATATTTTAAGGGATTCTTTAAAGAAATATTTAAATAGAGATATATTTAAGAAAAAAATATTTTAAAGGCTAAATTAGTGAAGAATATTTTTTAAAAAGGAAAATTTAACCACATAGGATTTTTAAAATTTTAAAAAAAGTAATAATAAACAAGCAAGCAAGCAATCTTAATGGGGGGCATTAAAAAGGCATTTGCCAGATTCTGAAAAATAGTGATTTGGAAGATTGTGTGAAAGCAATGTGAGAAGAAAGGCAGTTGAACCCCCTGCGAGCAAACCACAATATATGTCTCCCTCATTTTCATCAGCATTTTGTGCAAGTCACGTGACATTTTCCATCGTTTAAACGGACGGAAGCTGATAGAAGGCGATGTTTGCAGCAAAATTAAGGTTCAGAGTTTGAGTGATTAAAGATAACTGTGAATCCTTAAAATTTGTCCCTATTTTAAGATTTCTTTATACGGAAAAGGCAAAAGAAAATGTTATAGCCTCCACTTCGACCACTTTGCTGATTCCACCCTTTAATTACCCAAAACTCTAATTTTGACCTCAGATGACTGACTTTCGAAATGCAAGAAATTGCAATTATTGAACGCAAAAATCTTGACTTTTCATCCACTTTTCATTTCATTACCTTGAAACACGTACAAAACAAAAAATCACATATAAGACACAAATTACTCAAGAGTAAAACAAGAAAACATGGGAAAATCGTTCAAAAAATTATATTAAACTAAGCACTTATCATGTCGCGATAACGGTTCTGTAGATGAGAATTAGGCAAGAATTAGGCGACCTAGAAATGTAAAAAAGAGACAGAAAATGATAACATTAGAAAAAAAAAAAGTTTGAAATTTAATGTTGCTCATTAATTACTAGTCCTTGATATATGGGTTATTTTTAAACGTTTGATTAGTTCACCTATTCTTACAATTTCCCTACATTTCTCTTCCTTCTTTTAACTAGATTTGTAGGAAATTTCATTTTTTCAAAAGTAATTATAGTAAATAATATGTCTTGAAAATATTTACAATAGATATCAAATTGATGATGTAAATAATTTATTTATTCTTTTATTTACGACAAAAAAATTCTTATTTACACAATAAATCAATTTGTGAAGTAAATGATATATTTAATTTTTATTTACAATGTAAATATTTCTCTTTTACATAATATATGAATTATTTATATTATACATATGCTATTTACAATAAATATTTTCAAAACTCCATATTCATTTACATTTTCCTCTTTTCGATTCTTTCATTTCCCAAGACGTCTACGTTGGGCCTGAATCCAACCAATCCAGCCCAGCCCAATGAACAAGCTAAATGGTGGTGGCCCGAGACCTTTCAGGCACTATTCAGAAACCCTAGCTCCATTTTTCACTTCAAAACTAAGCTAAACTGCCATAATTTACCAGAAAAACGCCATCTCTTTCTCTCTCTCTCTCTGAATCTGACTATTCTCAATGGCGGATTCAGTTGATCAAGCGGCGAAATCGGTTTCGGAATTGTCTGTGGATTCTTCCTCTGAAACTCTGAGCAAAAAGTAAGTCCCTCCCAAAATCAATTTCTTCGCGTTTTCCCCTGTTTGGTTTGCGAGAAAATGAAGGAAAAATAACGAACTTGGAAAAAAAAACTGAGTTGTTTAGACTGTTATTATAGTTATCCCTTCCAGCTCTTTAGTTTTATTCTTCTCACTTTCATCATTTTCAAGCCAAATTGGGTTTAGGGTTTTAGGTTTTTGACTCAGAATTGAAAAATCGAGATTTTCTAGGGTTTCTGACTGTATCGGTTTTACATTGCTTACAGTGCACGCAAGAGGGAGTTGAAGAATAAGCAGAAGGAAGAGGAGAGACGGCGAAAAGAAGAGGAAAAAGCAAAGCAGGTAGTATTAATTTTCTAACGAGTGATTTAATATATATACTGCCATTTGATTTACTGCCTTTTTATTTCGTATTTACTACCTTTATTTTCTTCTCTCTTTCAAATGAGTGATTTTGAGTGTGTAAAGTGAAAAAAAAAATGTAGTCTTTGTTAAATTGTTTATAGCGTAAGGATTTAAATAGGACTGGCTATTTCCTGTTATCAAGGCTTTTGTTTTTTGGTATTTCTTTATATATATTTTGACCATTTTTTGGAATAACTATGAATAAGATGTAGGCTTAAATGTTAATATTCGTTTCATTGGAATTATCCTTTTTTGTTAATTTTTGATGTGGCTTAAATTGCACTGAATAACTTTTCTTGTTACTGTATTTCTGTGTTCTTCGTTCCAATCAAACAATTTTCTTTCTTGTTGTAAAATTGGCTGGCCAACTGGAAATGGACGACTGCAGTCCTTACCTTACCAACACTGGAGGTGTACGACTCAATGAACCTCCAAAATGTGAATATGATAGGGGTCTAAGTAGGATTTATTATCTTCTGTCATTTTTAGTATTTCTGTGTACTTTTCTTTTGAATTACTTTCTTAGGATTTATTTTTAAGTTGTTTTCTAAGATAATGCGTATACCTTTTCCGTACACCATCCTCAGATTTTGATTGCCCCTGATTAATCACGTGGTTTTATTCATTGCCTCTAAATATTTGCTACTACATTATTAAATGCTATCTTAAATATTTTGCTTACATCTTCCAGGCGGCTGCAGCAGCAGCAGCAAACCCCCAAGTTAAGAAATCAGCGCTAGCTGATGATGAGGAAATGGATCCCACGGTACAAACATCGTTGTTTTTCTGATAGAAGTTTTACATCTGACTATGAAAATTTCCTTATTCTTATTTGATTTCCTCTTGCTGCTGCAGCAATACTTTGAAAACAGGATTAAATATCTTGAAGGGCAGAAGAAAGAGGGTCGAAATCCATATCCTCATAAATTCCCTGTTTCCATGACAATTGTTCAGTATGTTGAGACTTATGGAGGCTTAGGCAATGGGGATCACCAGGAGGATGTTTCTGTATCTTTAGCTGGTATTAAAGTTTTGGAACTTTTAGGCGATGGAAGTATTTTTCTTGCTTATCTTTTGTTCATTTAATATATTGCTTTAATCTTATGTTAGGTCGAATCATGAGCAAGCGAGCATCCTCATCCAAACTCTTATTTTATGATTTGCATGGTTGTGGCACTAAGGTACAAGTTATGGCCGATGCAAGGTAGTTAATGTTTTCCCTTTTTATTTTTAATTTTATGATTATATATAACATATATGTGTATGCATATGTTTATTTTGCTTTGCTTGTTCACCCATGGAAGATGTGTCTTAGAATGTTAATTTCATTTATTAGTTGACTTGTTATTCAATATTTGTAGAAAATAAATGGCAGAGTTTTGAGGGTCTAAAATTAAAGTCTCTGATCATTCAACGGCTGTTTCTCTCTGGACACGTTAAGACGCCTCATGATGTAAAGCTTATCACTTATGAATGAAAAATTCAATTGATTCTCTAGTATGTCTAAATCGAGACATGTTAGTATTGTGAGGCAAGTGAAGAATTTTTTAATTGACTACTTAGAAAAATCCCTCCTGCTTTTCCTTGTCTGGAAGTAATTTCCTTTTTCTCAGTTGATTGGAGTGCCATATTTTTGTATGAAAGTTCTCATTCTTTCTTCTCCAGCATGCAAAATTTCGATGAATAGATGTTCATTTCTATTTGTTGTTCTTATGAATGCAGCAAGTCAGACTTGGATGAAGCTGAATTTTCTAAATTTCATTCAAGTGTTAAACGTGGTGACATTGTTGGAGTCACTGGGTTTCCAGGTAAATGATGCTAATTCTTCCAGCTGTCTCTTGCTCTAAATTATTTTCACACAAGGAAATAAATGTCCTTGTATTTGCATGCTTTGGACCATATGCTGGACATCAAAGTGGTATGACAAATAGTATGTGCATCAAATTTCATGCTCATTCAAGTTTTTGTTAGGGTTGATGAACTCTTTCCTGCAATGTGTTATGAAAATTTCCTTATTTAGGAAAAACAAAAAGGGGCGAGTTGAGTATTTTTCCGAAATCATTTTTGGTCTTATCCCATTGTCTGCATATGATGCCAAGGCAGAAAGTTGGTCCGGGTTCAGAGAATGCCAATTTACAGGTTAGAAAAATTGGTTTCGTGAGCAATTTGGTCCTTGAGAATTTGTTTGCTTCTTATTATGAATGTATGACGAATATGATTTTACAGAAAACTGATGTTTGGGTCCCCGGAAGAGTTAGGAATCCTGAAACATATATATTGAAAGATCAGGTACCAATTCCCTTGGCTCCCATAGTTTTTCATATGTTACTTATCTTGGATGATGTATACCGGTATTTATCTGGTTTTGGATATGCGTTAATTTCCAAGATATTTCTTTTTTGTTGAGCTTCTGATAGATGCATAGTATAACTAAAAAAATGGAGAAAGCTTGAATATTTTAGTATGAGCCTGTGTGATGAAACTTTAATGTTTTCTGGTATACAAATGGGTTCCTTTGCTATTTGTTTGCATACATGTAGAATGTCCCTTTTTCTATCTTTTACTTTTTTGCCCGCGTGAATTGCGACGAAGGCATGTTAATGTTTTTCATTTAGCACTTTCAGTCAACCTTGAATCTTGTATTTTGTTTTATTTGTTTGATTTATTTTTGCCTCATGTTCTTTTCTAGTTTTTTTTTTTTCTTTTTCTTTTTTCATTCCCTGTAAGATGAAGCGATGATGGGAGTAGCCTGCCATATGTGTTTCTACCCCTTTTATTGGCACTTCATAATTTTTATTTCAGGAGTTTATTTGTTTGTTATTTTTTATTTTTTAATTCTTGATAGGAAACTCGATATCGTCAACGTTATCTGGACTTGATTTTGAATCCTGAGACTCGACATATATTCAAGACCAGAGCGAAGATAATTGATTATATTAGAAAGTTTCTAAATGACCTTGATTTCTTGGAGGTTAGTTTCTGTAATACCTTAAGGTTTTATTAACCGTGTTTTTGTTGACATGTACTCTTAATATTTTTAGTTCTAATTCTTTTTTCTTTTTCTTTTTCTTTTTTCTTTTCTTTTTTCATCAAATTTTCTTTACGTTTTTTGTTTGCGCTTCTTTCTTTTCTGAAAAACTTTTCTCCACCCAGGTTGAAACTCCGATGATGAACATGATTGCTGGTGGAGCAGCTGCCCGTCCTTTCATTACCCATCACAATGAGCTTAACATGAGGCTTTTCATGCGAATTGCACCTGAACTCTATCTTAAGGAGTTAGTTGTTGGTGGACTAGAACGTGTTTATGAGATAGGAAAACAATTCAGGAATGAGGGCATAGATTTAACACATAATCCCGAATTTACGACCTGCGAATTCTATATGGCTTTTGCGGACTACAATGACTTGATGGACTTAACTGAGAAGATGCTGAGTGGTAAGCATCAAACTTTGATCATTACAAACATTTTTGTTACTATACCGATTTTCTTTCTCTTTTTGTTCTCATGAGCTATCTACAGTTCGCTGAACATAGTTAAATTGGAACAGGGATGGTCAAGGAACTTACAGGTGGATATATAATACAGTATCACTCAAATGGGCTTGATAAGGATCCGATTGAGATTGACTTCACTCCTCCTTTCAGGTTTGTAATAGATCTACCGGTCACAAACATGTGCCATAAACATTTTTATTACTCATCTTTTGGTTCCAACTATTGCAGAAGGATTGACATGATTGAGGATTTAGAGAGGATTGCGAATCTGAACATACCAAAGGACCTTTCCAGTAATGAAGCTAACAAATATCTGAGGGATGCTTGCGCAAAGTATGAGATCAAATGTCCCCCTCCGGAGACTACAGCTCGTTTGTTGGACAAGGTTTGAATTTTTTTTTTTAATTATTATTGGTTTGAAATACTGAAGAGTGTCGGGATGTTAGTGTCCTTAAATTATGTTTTGTTCTATGTGCTATATGTCGTCTTTTCTATAGAGAACTTGAAGATGAGTCTCTATTAACTGGGGTGGTTAAAGATTCAATGGCCAGTGTATGGTGGTTTTGGTTTTGTTTTGGTAGCGTCCTGAGCACTTGCTGCATAAAATTGAATCTCATGGAATAAGATGACTCACATGTTATGATATGTCCTTTCATAAGAAATAGAACATAGATTAAGCTGAATTAATAAGGTCCAAAGAGGCTTTTGGCCCAAGTTTTTCTTTCCTTTTTCCCCTGAAAACAAAATTAGGGCTAAAGCTTAAGCGGGACTTATAGTTTGTTTATTTTCTAATTTTGGTTCCTACTTTTGTGTTTATTTTGTGGGTGTTGATGACCGAATTGTGGCATGCGAACTAATCAGGTCAAGTGTTTGTCCATTTATACAAGCTTTGTAAAATAATAAGCATTGTAGAAGAGCTCGTCTCTAGTATCGTTGTTCATACGTTTTGCAGCGTCATGCTGTGCAACTATATTTCGTGTCCAGAGTTATGTACTAAATAGGAAATATGTATGCCAGTTTTTTATATACATGATTCAAGATTGATGTGTTTTTCAATGGTTGCAGCTTGTGGGGCACTTTTTGGAAGAGACGTGTGTGAACCCCACTTTCATCACTAACCATCCAGAGATCATGAGTCCTTTGGCAAAATGGCATAGATTCAAAACCGGTCTGACTGAACGTTTTGAGTTGTTTGTCAACAAGCATGAAGTATACTTTGCCAACTTCTGATTCCAAATTCCTCATGTTTATTTATTTATTTATTTCTGGTCCTTCTGATTTTAAATTCCTCATTTTTTTTATTTACTTATTTCCTCCTTTCGTATCACTAACGATGCTTCTGGTTGTTATTATTCTTTAACTGCTCAGCTTGCAAATGCATACACTGAATTGAATGATCCTGTGGTACAACGGCAACGTTTTGCGGAACAACTCAAGGTATTTGCATAAGTCTCTATGACAGTACTGTGTTTCTTCTGTCTTGTGTCTTTTTCTCAAAGAGGTGAGGTTTGATTTTCAGGATCGGCAATCAGGTGATGATGAAGCTATGGCATTGGATGAAACATTTTGCATGGCTCTTGAGTACGGTTTGCCTCCAACCGGTGGTTGGGGATTGGGCATCGACCGGCTCACTATGTTGTTAACTGATTCACAGAACATTAAGGTTCGTGCTGCTCTTTCTGTGTCATTTCATCTGTATTTCTACTCGTGTACGTTTGCATGTCTTTTTCGTGTTTAAAGATGTCATAATGTTGATAATCACGCACTACTTTTTGCTTTTGGGAACAGGAAGTACTTCTCTTCCCGGCCATGAAGCCTCAAGACGATGCGCCTCCTGCAAAAGGTTTTTTTATTTTTATTTTTTTTATTTTCTTGTTTTTTCTGATGCTTGTAGTCCTAGACCGTCTGCGTATGATTCTTGATTGATATCCTTTTGAATCAAATTGATTGTTTATTGATTATCGCGTACTATATTCTTTTGCAGTTGCAGGAGGAGCAGCATAAGATATTGTAATCTCCTGATGACATGGTTTTTGTGCTGGCTAATCAGATTTCAAATTTGTGAAAAATAGTGGAGGTGGGGAGTTGTGGGAGTATTATTATTATTTTTTGAAATACTTTGACCGACACATATAGTAGTAATGTGGCAGGATTTCTCTCATTATTATGCAAATTGAATTGCGTTAATAAATTTATTTTATTTGTCGAGTTTTGAAAAATAAGATCATAGGGGTTTGATTGATAATTACTTGGCATTCTCTCTGTGATACTTGTACATTTGTATTTGAAAGAAAATGGCGTGCATAAAGCCTTAAAAAAAAAGAAAAGAAAAGAAAACTCCTTTTTTAGTCACTAAAGCGCTGATGTGTCATCGGTGAAGTTGAGCCATCTGTGTTGGTCGAGCTAGCTGAAGATGTGTTCTGGGTTGTTGATTCCTTCGGAGTTTCTTTGTTGGTGAAATGCAAACGGAGCTGCTGTGACTGATGTGTTGTCTTGGAACGACGACTACAACTGCAAGAGCAGGGTAATGATTCGATTCGTTTCTGTAGGTGCACCATGGTGCCCGTGATGTCGTTATCGGTTGGGTTTGCGTGATGCCTGCAGCATTATTGCTGGTCAGATTTGCAGCTTCCAATGTGAGTTTGCGACCGTGCCTAGCATTAGCATTGCAGTTATCAGGAACCGCGATCTTGGACTAAGCACTAAGCACCCTTTATTTTTTGGTAATTTAAATAGGTATCATGATGAAACAATGAACTCAGAAAGAGAAAAAAAAAAAAAATCATTAAAATGTATACTGCTGATATGCTTAAAGGTATGGTTACCAGATGCTAATCTGTCAATCCAGTCAAATTGTATGGTAAGACCGAGAATTTTAAGAATGAAGTAAATGGACGGATAATGGCCACAAAACAAGTATTCATATAAATTCCAGAAGTAATGTTTTTGTCCGAACTATTGTTAATTTAGGGAAATGATAAATTTTTTCCCCCTACTTTTATGCCCCTGAGGGTAAACAAACGGAAAAGAAGGCTATGAAACCATCAAATTCACTAACGTGTGATGTCTACGGACTACAATCGATTAATTGATCAACCTAGGGAAAAACCAATTGCATAAACAAATCAGGTGGAGCAAGCAATATATTAATTGATGAACGAAATTTTGATGACGATTTTTGGTGTGGCGGCTGAAATTAGGAAAAGAAACTCTGATTATGACAGTTGTAAAAGTGCTTCGTTTTTCTTTTTGATCCTGTTGATGAACAATTTATGAGTCCGGCCATTTTCTTCATTTTGAAAAATGTTGGTTGTTTACAATAAGCCATTTTGCCTAAATCTAGGGCTGACAATTTGGGTCCACGGGTCGGATTCGGGTTAGGTTGAGCCTTTATATAACACAGCCAACACGTCAACCCGAATCCGATCCGTGACCTGACAGGTCAAAAAAAGCTCAACCCAGACACGACCTGATGTGTAGACGGGTTGACTCGACCCGACCCGTGCAACATGCCAATATGCTACTTTGTGCATGTTCGTGTTGACATGACACACTGACCCGCTAAATCCGAAGACTCGCAACACGATAGACTCAACAATAAGCCTATAAAATAAATAATAACCCAACAAAACAAAACCATCAAATAAGTTAACAAAACTTTGTGTAAGTTTAACAAAAAACAAATATGCTAGAAATTAGAATCATGTCAAGTTGGATATACAACAAATGTTAAACTAATTTGACACATTAAAATTAATATCAGGTTATATGGGTTACAATAAGGTCATACGAGTTCAATTTGGGCTACGCAAGTTGATTAACAATTTTCAGGTTAGCATGATTTTGACACATTTTTGACGGATTATTTAGGGTTGATTTTGTGTTGATTCGGGTTGACTCGAACCCAACCCGTTTTTTGTGCAAGTCAGACGGGTTCGACCCAATTCCAACCCGAGGCCTATTTTTTCAACCCGAACCTGCATTTTTCCTGTCGGATTCGTGTCGTATCGTCGTGTTGTGACTCAAATTACCGGCCCTACCTAAATCCCACACATAATAATTAAAAGAAAAATAGATATTATGGCTTGCTTGTCTGGGATGCATTTAGTTTGCTGAAATTAAAATCCCATTTGTTTTGAAATCAATTAGAAACACTAATCTTAAGGAAGGTCGAAGTAGAGTAAAATGTACGGCTAAACATTATCAAACAAATATAAATCGTAAAACGAGTTTTCATCAGTAGTGTAGGTCCGAGTTGCATACAACAAGCAACCGCTAGTGCCATGTTATTAGACAGATATTGGACCAAAACCAAAAAATTAGCTTTCATTCAAAATAGCAATGTTTTTTTTTTTTTTTTTCTTGGTACTATTATATCTACTATTAGATTAAGTTTTCAAAAGTTTGATATGTAATTAGAAGCTGTTCTGTATCGCGTTGCAAATTTGTGGTTAATTTGACAATTGAAATAGCAATGTTTATTGACAAGGTGAAAATATTTGTTCTACCATAAAAGCTCTTTAGTTATTATTGTAAAGGGTTATTTACCGTTTTATACCTTGTATTTTTGGTTTTTTCAAATACTATACTTTTAGTTTTTGATCTCATTGAATTTATACCTTCAAATTAAACTTAATATATGAATTCATACCTTTCATAGCTTTTCCTAATCAATTTTCAATTTTGATATAAAATTTCCAAAAATACCCTCAGATTGAGAAATAAGATAACATTAAAAACTTAAAACTTTATATTAGGATTTTTGACTTAAAAATGTGTAGAAAACCTTGAAAAAAAGTGTTTTGTGTATTTTTGTTTTTGTTTTCTTCTTATTTTTTGAAAATTTCAATTTTTTTCTATTTTAATTAAAGATAATTTAGTCGTTTTAAAAGTCAAAATTGACTATTGACTAAGGCAATGTATAGATTTATGTATTCAATCTAATATGAAAATATACATTTAATAAAACAAAAAACCGATGATATAAGTTTTGAATTAACCTAAAATAGAGGAAATAAGAAGATAAATATCCCTACTGTAAATTAGGATAATATTCAAAGTGACCACATTCTCTTTCTATCCGCTCACTTGATCTTGTTTAAAAAACAAAATAAGAGAAGAACCCAAAATTAAAAACAGATCAATATCAAATGATAAAAAATCATCACATGGTACAATCTTGTTAAAAATTAGCCGTTTTATTTCTATGTCACCTAGAGCAATAAAAACCATAGAAGAAGATCAAACAAAAAAGAATACATAAGTTTTTGAAACAGTACACTTTTAACGTGAGATCCAATATCTATTTTAGGTCGTTTCAGTAAGACATTAAGAACTTTTAAGAAAAAATAGCATATCTCTTAGTCTCACCACGTTTTCTCGAACCTCTCAAAAAATAATCCTAAAATCGACATCTCTTACATGTGAGAGAAAACAGGCACTGCAAACACGTGTAAAATTCGTAAACTCTGCTTAATGAAATTTTGGTCAGAACGACATTCGTCTATAGAATATAGGCTCTAAAACTCAACAAATCGATCATCTATAAAAAGAGGTGTCTTATTAAGACATCCCCATGAATTCCCAAAATAAAAAAACGTGAGGGATGGACAACGAGCGCATGTGAAATCAAATTCGGTCTTCAAAACATGATAAAGCCTTGAGACTTTCACTCAAAGGAGTACCCCATAAAAAGAGAGAAAGGAAAACCAAAAATTTCTTTAGCTAGTTTTGAATGGAAGAAGCAAGTCACAACTCCTTTTTGGACAATCTTCTTACCAGTTAGAGTCAATGTCAAAAAAAATACAGCTCTCTTTGCACTTTTTGACCGTTTACAATGCTGAACGTAATCAAAAGTCTTATCCATGGTCAGACAATGGCCTACCAACCACTAAGCAAGCATTGTTCATTAGCATCTAGTGCAATCAGTTAGCCAATAAGTAATTGGATTAATCTTTTTTCCTTATCAAGAGGTAGAAAATGTGCTTGTGCATCCCAATGGCTCCACTAGACTTCCAAATAAGTTTTTTTTTTTTTTTTTTTTTTTTTTTAAGTAAGAGGATTTTTTGTGATATTCCTCCGTGATACAAGTGCCGTACAAGATTTTTCCGTAATACACTATGACCTACACTAAAGTCATTGGACCTTAGATAATATGGCATATTGTGCACTGATCTTGATAAATATAAATTAGTTTATCTCTCCCAAAAGTGGTAATAATTGAATAGTTGCCCAAAAAAATCGCAGAAATAGGTCACAAATGTGACTATTAATGATTGATTTATGGTGTGAGTCTACGTAGCCCATACCATGATACAGTCTAGCAGACGAGCAATTCACATAATTTGGAAATTAATCCTTGCTTGGAATGAATACTGTTTTTGTTTTATTTTTGAAAATTTTTACAATAAGAACTATTAGTTTTCACTTATGGGTAGAAAATATGGGTTCTAATTGAATTTATTTTCCACGGTCTAATCTATGAATAGGACAATTGTGTGTCACATGTCAAAAATTTGAATATGGATACTCACAAAGTAAATTGTTGTAAGTTATTCCAATGGCTAAAACAACAGTTTCTACTGTAAAAGTTTTCTTCTTTATTTTTTTTGCAAGAATAAAATGATCTTTGCTAAAGAGAATTCTTATAGTAGGAACTATTTTTTAACTTATTAGTAAAATTATTGTCTTAACAGTTGAATTAATTTTTAACAATATGATTTGTGGGTGTGCATATTAAATATGTATAATACACGACGAAAACTGTTTTAAATAAAACATCAAATTGTTAAAAAAAAATCTAATAATTGAAATAATAGTTTAGAAAGAAGGACATTGAAAAAATTTTCTTCGTTCAACTTCAAAAGTAAGAGTTGCTTCATGCAGTTTGAACCACAAATACGTCACTTATGCTTTTTGTTCTTGAAATGCTTGAACAGAATAGAAAGCGATGAACTGACAGGACATGTGCATTGCTGAAAGATTAGTGAACCGCCTCCACTTTCCAAATAATAATGAAATGTTTGTTTGGCCCTACTAGCGGGCCTATTTGCCATATGCAATTCTGTTTGCACTTCATTTGGTATCATTTCTATATCATATCCTACTCAGTGCTGTAAGATAATACAAATTGATCTCCAAAAGTAACAAAATCCATGAAGTCCTTTTTGTTAGGCGTACCAGGCAAATTAAGATCAAACGGCACTTGCACCCCTTTTTAACTTTCTTTCATTAGCTGAGAGAGAGGAAATTAACATAAAAAAAATAGGACTACCTCAATTAAGTTGGCACCTGCTACGTAATTTATACTCGATCAATTTCCCTACTCTATTTTATTTAAAAATACTAAAAAAAAATTCAATATGGTTTATATGCACAGGTCTCGTTCATGGTGCTATCTATATATATTTATTGCTGAACAGCCTCATCCAAAAAAATACCAAAAAACAAAACATAAAAAGAGAGAGAGAGAGATCAGCCTCTAGCTACACCTGAATATGCATATTACATTATATTATTAAATTATGCGATCCTCTTAGGGTTTAGTGGAACCAGGCTGCATATAATAGTCACCACAATGGTGAAATTTATACCAGTCATCGTACTTTGCCAACTAGCTACTTTTTTGCACTTAAACAGGCATAACTCCAAAGGTAGAAGTTGACCTTTGAGTAGACCCCCAAAACTCCCAATCGAAAGAATACTAATTTGTGGATCCGAGAAGTAAACTTCTTACCTAGTTTTCTTTAACTCCATATGCTTGTTTGATTCATGACCCTTGGGGTGGTGAGAGAGACATATAGATCATAACATGGAGAAAAAAGTCTTTTATAACAAAAAAGGTGGACAAGGAAAAAAAACCAAAGCCCACTTGGATGGTGGATCTTGTCTAATTTTAAATTCCCATATTTCCCTAAAAATTAGAAGTGTTGTATCCAATTCAAGGTATCTTATATACACTCACAAGGGAAAGACCAATATTTGATATTCTAAAGGGCATAGAGCTTTTTTTTTGGCTTTGATTCATTCATCATTGATATTCTAAAACCAGAACCCATTTTGATTTTCAAGAGTCTGTATATGTGAATCATATATTGGGGAGTGACTTGTAAGCTTTAGTGCCATAAAAGCGTTGACAAGCTAGGGACAGAATAAGGTGGATATGAATCAGCAGGTTTTTGCTTTAGAGGACTATAATTAAGAAAGATTGAAAAGTGTATGCCCCTAAAGTGGGAAGTGTCATATGGGTGAAAAATTATATGTCCAACAATGTAAAGGATGTATTGCCCAAACAAAAAAAAAAAAAAAAAAAAGGGCAAAGGATTGCAAGACAGCATAGTATTTGCCTATTCTTTGCCATATGTTTGTGTCCCATGTGCCTTTCCCCTCTCTCTCTCTCTCCTCTCTCTCTCTCTCTCGTCTCTCTCTCTCTCTCTCTCTCTCTCTTATTTCTCTCTTAGTCCTACACAATGTATTTGATATCTCATGATTATAGCGTGTAATAATTTTTAATCACCTACCTATATTTCATAAGAGCTAAATTTTAGAGAAATATAAGTGCAAAGATTTTTTTTTTTTAAAAACAAAATTGTAGAGAAATGTAAAATAATTGTCATAATCATTTTAAAAATGAGTGGGAGCTCACAAATGCTCTCTTTAAATACTATCTTTTGAAACTTATTTTTTATAAAAACAACACATGTTTAATATGGCACAAATTCGGCATATAAGATGAATAATAGTATGACACAACTTTTTCAAATGTAACATAAATAAACACATTTTTTTACAAGTGTGGTGTAATAAGTAATTTTTTTTTTTTCATGGTGTAGGAATATTACTCTCTCTTTAATAAAAAAAAAACTTTCAAAATTTAAACTCGGATC